>MEHQ01004359.1:0-165887 GCA_008828725.1 Saccharina japonica | reverse complement strand
TATTTATTTTTTTCCATCCCATTCATTATCTTCGCACTTCCGTCTTTCTCCCTCCCTAGTCGTAACTCAGATCCGGGGTCACAAAGTAGGCTCCTCTCCCTCCACCCCCACTACGGTTCTTGCCTTGATTTTTATCGCGCAGAGGGTTCAGCCTTCCCAACGCTCGTCGATTTTCATCGAATTTTGCTAACTCACGCTCTCGCGCTTTCCGCTAGTCAAGATATTTTTGCGAGAAAAAGTCCCTACGAGCATGCACTCGGCGGGGCTCGAACTCGCGACCTTGACGCTAACAGGCTTCGTGGTTACCTGCTAGCCCACCGGGGCGACAGTTGAATACATACAGCTGAGTAGGTTATGTCCAGTTCGCTTTTCACCCGTCAGCCAGCAATCTCTGTCATTGCAATAACTACTGTATACACTACTCTACCACCACGATACCTCCGCGTTCCAGACTCCATTGATCTGTCTCGACAAAAGTAAGTGCCTTCCTAACGCAAGTATCACGACGGTCTTGGCTCTAGCATTTCGGCAGCGACGGAAGCAGGACAGAGCCTCTCACAGTTTGGGCAGTGGAATTGCTGTGGTTGTACCAGGAAACGAACGTGCTCAGCAGCAATGATTTTGATGTTTTCCGAATGCCTGCCTGTGTGGCATCTACCCTTTGCTGTGGCCGCGTAAAACCTACGGACGCTCGAATTACAGGCCCACGTAGGTTGTCCTACTATCAGTAGTGCTTCGGCGTCGCTCGTTTGAACTCGAGTCAAAACGAGTTTACCGCAGCCGAGAAAGCTATGATTTCTAATTCGACGTATGGGTACCACAGGTATGGGGAGTCATTTCTGAATAAGAGGCACTTTTCGTGGATGAAAAATGCAGCATGATGCAGGTTTGGTGGTGAACAAGGCGTCAGATCGATCCGCTAGCCCTCCGGACCAAATGTAGCGACATCGCCAGTACCTTCATAGCGCACAATGCTATTCAGTAGCACATTACACGGAGGTTGTACAGAAATTAGTGTACTTATTCGTATTGACGCGATACTATATAAGCTATGAAGTCATGAATATTATCAAGAACTATTACACAATGTGAATAGTATATAATTTTAATCGCCTGGGTACTGTAACCACGAAGCCTGTATAGCGTCAAGAAAGTCGGGTTCGAGCCCCGCCGAGTGCATGCTCTCGGGACTTTTTCTCGCAAAAACAAAATCTTGACTAGCGGAAAGCGCGAGAGCGTGAGTTAGCAAAATTCGATGAAAATCGACGAGCGTTGGGAAGGCTGAACCCTCTGCGCGATAAAAATCAAGGCAAGAACCGTAGTGGGGGTGGAGGGAGAGGAGCCTACTTTGTGACCCCGGATCTGAGTTACGACTAGGGAGGGAGAAAGACGGAAGTGCGAAGATAATGAATGGGATGGAAAAAAAAAAAAAAAACAACAACATTATCGTAGCCGGTCGCCCCGGTGGTCTAACTGGTAGCCACGAAGCCCTTTGGGCCGGATGTCGAGGGTTCGATTCTCCCCATGGAGGGTTTTATTATCAAATGACACTGACTGTCGAGAGCGCATGTTATAGCGTGGGTAAGCAAAATTCGACGAGGGTTGACGAGGGAAGAAATTGCTGAAATCTTCTCGCGATAAAAAGTAAGGCAAGAACCGTAGTGGGGGAGGAGGGAGAAGAGCCTACTTTGTGACCCCGGACCTGAGTTACGACTACGAAGGGAGGGAGAAAGGGGGAAGTGCGGAAATAATGAATGGGATGAAAAAAAAAAAAAAAAAAAAAGTGCTCTCTCAATGGCTTTGCCCGAAGGAGCCCCATAAAGCGAGAAATATAAGAAACGTCAATACATATAATTCGTGGGTGCCGGCACTAGCCGGCGCGCAAAATAAGACTTCGAGCCTGGAGGCTAAATTGACTTTAGACTGGTGCTACGACAGGTGGGGTACCCAATTTTTCTGTACCGAGTTATGGCCACTCGGACAAGTGGCTCCGAATCTAACTGCAAATTAGACCTACACATGATTTGTCGGCGTCGGGTAACAAAACCTCCCATGGCGGTGCATATAGAACAACAAAACAAGAAAGAAAAGGGCTACTATGAGTACAACGCAGTAAAGCAGTCGATCACTCTGCCGAGTGGATCTGTGCACGTGGAAAACAAGCACCTATACACGACCCTCTACCATAGCACCAGTATTTTCCTAACACCGGGCGCCCACTCTGTATTCCTGTACCACGTGTTCCTCTTGCTGCCCACACACATCAAGCAGCAGTGTACGCCAACCGTTTTTTTCAAAATACGTGGTTAGTTTAGTGGAAAGTTAAAGTTACTTTTTTTTTTTTGTTTCCCCCTCCCATTTATTATCTTCGCACTTCTGTCTCTCTCCCTCCCTCTTAATAGTCGTAACTCAGATCCGGGGTCACAAAAGTAGGCTCCTCTCCCTCCTCCCCCACTACGGTTCTTGCCTTGGTTTTTATCGCGCACAGGGCTCGTCGATTTTCATCGAATTTTGCTTATTCACGCTCTCGCGCGTTCCGCTAGTCAAGATTGTTGGATTTCTTATTTATAGTTTTTTGCGAGGAACAGTTCCTACGAGCATGCACTCGGAGTGGCTCGAACTCGCGATCTCGATTGCCACAGGCTTCGTGGTTACCTGTTTGCCTACCGGGGCGACGGGCTCAAATTAATATGAATAGTCCTTGAGCCGGTCGCCCCGGTGTGCTAGCAGGTAACCACGAAGCAGCCTGTTAGCGTCAAGATCGCTAGTTCGAGCCCCGCCGAGTGCATACTCTTAGCTAGGTACTTTTCTCGCATAATAATCTTTACTTCGTAGCGGAAAGCGCGAGAGCGTGAGTTCATATATAGGGCCCGTACGAAGGCAAGTTTCAAATCGAATCGATTTCAAATCGATTTGTTTTTATCAATCGAATCGATTTTTTTTTCCGATTTGAAGTGAAAATACGGCTTTGTGTCCTATCGTGTGAACCACGTATGTATGTTCCGTATGTTCTCGAGATGTGCATGAGATCGGAATAACGCGACATCCCACAGAACACCCGGCTGACAAGTACCGAGGGGAGAAGCTGAGAGCGACAGCGTGCATCGTCACGTGCACGCCGGCTACAGCCTCTGTTTTATTTTTAAGGCCCAGGCTAGGAAGCTGTCACTCTCAGCTTCGCGTGGGTGGTCGGAGGAAGCCCTTAAACGCCATGTACCGGACAGCGACAGCGATGCAGCTATCGAAGTCTTGAGTTCTTCCTCCGTGCGTTGGGTCGATCGCTCGGTTTTCGCCGGGCTTGGCCGATGGAGCTGGTGGAAAAATTGGGCTTGCGACCGCCATGATATTTGTTTAGGAGCCACCACCGGGCCACGTTGTGCTATGGTATGTAGCTGCGGGGTCGGCTATTGCTCCGGTCGCCACTCGTTGAGGTTAAGGATTTATCGCCTCGTTGGTGGTTGTCGAGAACAGCCCAAACGGCGACGGATCGCCTCGGGGACGTTCACCCAGTGGGAACATGCCATGCATGTTGGATGAACTCCAATCGATTCGAATCGATTCGAATCGATTCGATTCGATTTGCAACAAAAAAAGTATTTTGGGACTTTCTATCCGATCGAATCGATTTTTTCATGCCCCAAGGTACAAATGTCTTTCCGGTGATTAAAGTTTTGATTAATCAGATGAAAGTCCGCGTCGATTCCTAAGAAAACAATCGATGTGAAATCGATTCGATTTGCAACTTTCTTTCGTCAATGCGGGCCGCAAACTTCGATGAAAACCGACGAGGGTTGGGAAGGCTGCACCCTCTGCGCGATAGAAATCAAGGCCAGAACCGTAGTGGGGGAGGGGAGGGAGAGGAGCCTACTTTGTGATCCCGGATCTAAGTTACGACTAGGGAAGGAGAAAGACGGAAGTGCGGAGATAATAAATGGGATTTTGCTTTTTTTTTTCTCATCCCATTTATTATCTTCGCACTTCCGTCTCTCCCTCCCTAGTCGTAACTCAGATCCGGGGTCACAAAGTAGGCTTCTCTCCCTCCTCCCCCGCTACGGTTCTTGCCTTGATTTTTATCGTGCAAAGGGTTCAGCCTTCCCAACGCTCGTCGACTTTCATCGAACTTTGCCAACTCACGCTCTCGCGCTTTTTGCTACTCGTAGTCAAGATATTTTTGCGAGAAACAGTGCCTAAAGAGCAAGCACTCGGCCGGGTGGAATTTGTTTTTTATAAAAAAAGTACTTGCGCACAATTAGGTGGACTACAGTAGTACAGGACACCTATTATACTATTAATAGGAAGCATGCAAACATTGATTCTACGCGTATATCATGTGTATAATATCCGATATGTACATACTGTACCTGGTAAGTTCGGCTAACCGCTGGTTGGTTGTAGTAGCGATTACCCCTTCTTTGTTTGAGGCTCACCTTCAGCGTTTCCGCTCCGAGCACGACGATGTTAGTGAAGAGCAGTGCCACTACTGCGAGCAGTAGCTTGTAAGATTGCATGGTGAGCAGCGCGGTGTGCGCTGTTGAATTCATCGGTTGCGGGTATAGCAGATAGATGTAGAATGAAAGGCGGGGGGCTGCTACCTACAAGTAAGTATTGATACGACACAGAGGGCGGTCAGACCGTTGCGTGTGCACGCATTGCCATTTATATTTATGAATATAGAGATATTCGAATATTGATATTAATAATGAGGAGATATTGATGCTGAGAAGGGCGCAGCCCTTCGAAGCATCAATAGATGCTCTTCATAATGGTTGGGTATGTGCCCGTGGGGGTGTACCCCCCTGGTCGCGAACGGACACAAACGGACAAAAAACAGTTCTGAAAGCTGCCGCAGCGTGGCTTTATTTAAAGAATCCTTAATATTGAGGTTTGTCTGTCTGCTCGTCTGTCTGCTCGTCGTCTGCACTTCGTTCGCTTTGCTTTTTTTTTTCGCTTTGCTTTTTTTTGGCGCGCGACGCGTACACTGAACCGATTCAGACACGCTCGGGACTGATAGAGGCCCGCTATTTGTGCCGACCGTCCTGTGCTATTCGTGTCGAAAGCCGTGCCGAGATCGGAGAGCTAGGCGGTAGTGACTGCCCTAAACTGTTGCCAGTACCAAATTGTGTCACTGGGATTTCTCGGCAGTAGAGCAAACTAGCAGTAGTATATAGCAACGATGAGGAGACATGTCAAGCAAGGCAAAACATGCGCTGTCAAGGGTGTAGGGTGGCGTGTTCCACACTAAAAACTAGTTGTTTGGTGACAGTCACGGCATGTCAAGGCTGTCAAGGGTTGAAACTGAAGACCACATTTCTCGGCAGTAGAGCAACAACGGTGATGATCGGACGAGAAGAGGAAGACCATCATCGCACACAGCACACACACGACCATCACCAGCAAACACCACAACGACGACCATCACCACCACCGCCACCACCCCTGCCCCACGAGCCGCAGGAGCACCAGAAGTTGTTGTTGCTCGTAGTGGCTGGTGGTGGTTGGTGGTGGCTTCGTCCCGTGGTTTGGTGGTGGTTCCTGGTACGCACTCGTTCAGCAGCAGCAGCATTTTGTTTTTTTTGTCCATCCCATTTCTTATCTGCTGCTGCTGCTGAGAGATGCAGAAAACAAAAAGACAATAAAACACGATTTCTGAAATGATACAGATTTTACGAAATACGAGCAAAAAGACAATACAAATAAAAACGAATTCTGAAATGATTCAGATTTCTTAGTTTGCATTTTTCTCTGTACAAGGTTTTTGCGCTGACACGCATCGCTTAACAATAAATGTTGGTGGGTGGTGTTGGTGATTGTAGGACTACCAGCCCAGGGACCAACCGACCTGATACCTGATACAGATTTTACAAAATACGAGCAAAAAGATCATACAACAAAAACGAATTATGAAATGATTCAGATGTATTTGTTTACTGGTACATTTTTCTCTGTACTCGTACAAGGTTTTTGCGCTGACACGCATCGCTTAATTAACAGTAAATGTTGGTGGGTGGTGTTGGTGATTGTGGGACTACCAGCCGAGGGACCAACCGACCAACCCAGTAAATCTCTCACCCACCACGCACACCCATCAATTACCTGCCGGTCAGTAAAAAAAGGTTTATGTGCTGACCCAAATCGCTTAGAATAAAAAACGATCCCATCAATGACAATTAATTGCAGGAACACAGCAAAAAGAGAAGAGCCGCCAACGCAGTAGCTTAATGCAGTTAGGAGTTTGACCACTTGAAGGCGTCTGTCACGCTCCTCATTCCCACCGTTCTTGTAATGAGGAGATATTGATGCTGAGAAGGGCGCAGCCCTTCGAAGCATCAATAGATGCTCTTCATAATGGTTGGGTATGTGCCCGTGGGGGTGTACCCCCCTGGTCGCGAACGGACACAAACGGACAAAAAACAGTTCTGAAAGCTGCCGCAGCGTGGCTTTATTTAAAGAATCCTTAATATTGAGGTTTGTCTGTCTGCTCGTCTGTCTGCACTTCGTCTGCACTTCGTCTGCACTTCGCACTTCGTTCGCTTTGCTTTTTTTTGGCGCGCGACGCGTACACTGAACCGATTCAGACACGCTCGGGACTGATAGAGGCCCGCTATTTGTGCCGACCGTCCTGTGCTATTCGTGTCGAAAGCCGTGCCGAGATCGGAGAGCTAGGCGGTAGTGACTGCCCTAAACTGTTGCCAGTACCAAATTGTGTCACTGGGATTTCTCGGCAGTAGAGCAAACTAGCAGTAGTATATAGCAACGATGAGGAGACATGTCAAGCAAGGCAAAACATGCGCTGTCAAGGGTGTAGGGTGGCGTGTTCCACACTAAAAACTAGTTGTTTGGTGACAGTCACGGCATGTCAAGGCTGTCAAGGGTTGAAACTGAAGACCACATTTCTCGGCAGTAGAGCAACAACGGTGATGATCGGACGAGAAGAGGAAGACCATCATCGCACACAGCACACACACCACCATCACCAGCAAACACCACAACGACGACCATCACCACCACCGCCACCACCCCTGCCCCACGAGCCGCAGGAGCACCAGAAGTTGTTGTTGCTCGTAGTGGCTGGTGGTGGTTGGTGGTGGCTTCGTCCCGTGGTTTGGTGGTGGTTCCTGGTACGCACTCGTTCAGCAGCAGCAGCATTTTGTTTTTTTTGTCCATCCCATTTCTTATCTGCTGCTGCTGCTGAGAGATGCAGAAAACAAAAAGACAATAAAACACGATTTCTGAAATGATACAGATTTTACGAAATACGAGCAAAAAGACAATACAAATAAAAACGAATTCTGAAATGATTCAGATTTCTTAGTTTGCATTTTTCTCTGTACAAGGTTTTTGCGCTGACACGCATCGCTTAACAATAAATGTTGGTGGGTGGTGTTGGTGATTGTAGGACTACCAGCCCAGGGACCAACCGACCTGATACCTGATACAGATTTTACAAAATACGAGCAAAAAGATCATACAACAAAAACGAATTATGAAATGATTCAGATGTATTTGTTTACTGGTACATTTTTCTCTGTACTCGTACAAGGTTTTTGCGCTGACACGCATCGCTTAATTAACAGTAAATGTTGGTGGGTGGTGTTGGTGATTGTGGGACTACCAGCCGAGGGACCAACCGACCAACCCAGTAAATCTCTCACCCACCACGCACACCCATCAATTACCTGCCGGTCAGTAAAAAAAGGTTTATGTGCTGACCCAAATCGCTTAGAATAAAAAACGATCCCATCAATGACAATTAATTGCAGGAACACAGCAAAAAGAGAAGAGCCGCCAACGCAGTAGCTTAATGCAGTTAGGAGTTTGACCACTTGAAGGCGTCTGTCACGCTCCTCATTCCCACCGTTCTTGTATATACGTACTACGAGTAATAATGAGAAGAAGAGGCGTTCGTCATGTGTACGTACGCGAATCCGAAATACGAAATGAGAACTTAATTTTGTTGCTTTTCGCCAGGGAAACTCGTTCCAAATTTGAGATATTGTTCACCTCCTACCAGGTATGTTACACCTGGTGATTGCACACCACACGTATAGTATACGTATAATACGCAGGCTTGCAGGCTAGCAAACAACCAGCGCGCGGAGGTGTGACGTGTGTGGCACCGAAACCGACAGATAAAAATCGGCAGCAAGCAAGAAGGGCACGGATAACAGGATAACAGGGCAGGCGCACTCGTGGTCGGGTCGCCCAGGGTCGCACGAAGGCACCCCCCCCCCGAAAACAGTGGGACACCGAACCGCGAACTAACCCGGGATTCGTAGTGCTGTGCCGCAACATGTTGTGTGTCTACATCGTGCAGTGTGTGTGATGTTTTAGTATTGGGCATTAGCCAAAAATAGGTATACCTACTCACTTTGAGCCATGTATAGGTAAACTGCGTAATGTACACCGGAAACGGCTTCCGGGCCCGCCTGATATTGGGCCTACGCTCAATTGTACCTACAAATGGCTCAAAGTGCGTAGGTACACCTATTATGGACTACTCAATGTACGTATCATCTATGTTTGGCTTCAACTGTACCTATAAATATATGGCCCAAACGATCACTTTTTGGCAACTGAAATATAGACAGACGGCCACACATTCACCCACGTTTGCTACGTATGGAATGTTGTTCTGGACCGCGTCAACGGCTGTGTAACTTAGACCCCTCATAATCGTATGGTATTACTCTGTACACGTATATATACCAAAGTTTCTCCTACTTTATACTGCACTACAGTATGTATATTGTACTTTCAGCATAACGGCATGGAAACACTCGTCATTGTTGTTTCTCCGCATCGTATGTATGTATGTGCCGTAGGAGGGGTGTCGTACTGAATACGTATGCGTTGATCGCGATACGATTTCTCGCTTGTAGGTACGAGAATGCGTGATAACTCCGCAGTGTCAGTGGTTGTACTGGTACGGTCGGCTGGTTGACAGTCCCGGCATCTGATGTGACCGTCTGTCTATATTTCAGTTGCCGAAAAGTGATCGTTTGAGCCATTTATAGGTACAGTTGAAGCCAAAAATAGGTGATACGTACATTGAGTAGTCCATAATAGGCGTACCTACGCACGTTGAGCCATTTGTATATAGGTAAAATTGAGCGCAGGCCCAATATCAGGCGGGCCCGGAAGCCGTTTCCGGTGTACATTACGCAGTGTACCTATAAATGGCTCAAAGTGCGTAGGTATACCTAATTTTGGCTAATGCTCTTTATTATTTCTTTACCCAACCACATCAGGACACCCAATGTCTGTCCTGATGTCCTGATTCCTAATCCCAGAGAGACACGAGGTATTTATGTAGTCACAGACTGCCGGTCGCCCCGGTGGTTTAACTGGTAGTCGCGAAGCCTGTTAGCGTTGGAGGTCGGGGGTTCGATTCTCCTCGTATGGAGATTCTTGTTCTCAAATGACACCAACTGTCGAGAGCGCATATTATAGCGTGGGTAAGCACAATTCGACGAAAGTTGACGAGGGAAGAAAGTGCTGAAATATTCTCGCGATAAAAAGCAAGGCAAGAACGGTAGTGGGGGAGGAGGGAGAAGACCCTACTTTGTGATCCCGGATCTGAGTTACGACTAGGAAGGAGAGAGAAAGGAAGGGCGAAGATCATAAATGGGATGGACAAGAAAAAAAAAAAGACATGAGACCAAGGGTGGTCGAAAATTTATTTTTCGACATCTCACAGAAATTTTTGTTCGTTGGGGGGGCGGGGGGGGGTTACTAAAACCAAGTGAAAAAAATGAAAATAAGGATCATTATTTTTCCATTTTCTTATTTCATCATGTGATCACAACGGTTGCAACAGTTTTCTATTCCGACCTCTGGGGTTGTGGTGTGTCGTTTTCTCTTTTTACCGGGCGAGAGAAAATACAAACACAGAATAACCTGGAATAACCGCAAAATGAATGGGTAAAATCACGTCAAATGCCAACATACCTTGTACGAAATTACAGCAAATAACGGTGCAAGATATCAACACCATCCTGAATTACGCGAAGCTATGAAGAACATGTGCGATATCCTGCTGGTCTTCTCTACCGTTGCCCACAAGCACAAACCGCCTCGATGGCGGACCTGTCAGCCCTGCAGTAGATTGCACCGCGCTTCTTCATACTACTCGCGCATTGGATCTACGGCCAAAGCAGAGGGCTGAAATGCCTCTTCGTTTTTGTTAATTTGCAGGTTCTGTTGTCGTTATGCACCGAGCTTTTATGGAATGGAGCCGTGGCAGTCCCGCCTTTATCGCGGGGGTGTGCGGTGGTTCGGGGCTCGCACTACACACTGGAAGACCAGTCTCGCAAAGGCACGCCATCCGCGCTACCCTCGGGTACAGTACAGCGGTGGAATATACACGACAAAGGAGGTTCACCGCACCGCACTACGCACTCAGCGTAAAAAAGGGCCCAGCACATTTAATCATAATAATGCGTGTCGGACCATGACTACAAGTACAGGACACCTATGATACTATACGAAGAAAGTCAGGCTTAAGTTTCCCAACAAAAAGAACACCGCGAAGCTGGGCCTCCTCCGCAAAATAAGAAAAGCCTGTTACCTCATTGGGGCGAAGCCCCAATGCCCTCGGATTACTCTATTTTTACCCCTGGTGGCCGCGAGTAACATTTTCGGGTTTTCAGCCACAGTTATGTTTTCAACTTTAACCCCGTACAGTCAAGGGGGATTGCAACACTCTGCTCTGGCTGCTGCCATCAGGGTGCACGAATGAGGTGCAGCCGGTCGATGCAGGATACGGGCGGCTAGTCATGTTGGGGGTGGGGAAAGGCCCTTGAGGCGTGGTTGGAAAAGGGCGACACCGTGGACACGTGGGACACCAACAAGCTGTCTGCCCTAGGGTCTTGCTGACGCCTTGTTGTGTGGTGAGGCCATCGTACAAGTCAATTCGGACCAGAAGTACCGCAGACGCCTGTTCGAAAAGACTGGGCTTGCGATGACAGCGGATGGTGCCGACGACGATGCCATCGTTCTTGAAGGTCGCGACGGGCCGTACACGTTTATGAACGTCGATGTTCAACGCTTTTCTACAGCAGACGAAGGAGCATCCTGAGAGGCCGAGTGACGCGGGTGACGAGGAAGAAACGGAGGGTGCTGACACCAGGCAAGTTCGTCGATCGAACAACTTATCTAGGCTTTACGACGATGACGACTTCGACGCTGGTGAAACAACGCTGCCCCTGGAACGCCCACTGGGGTATGCCCTGTCTGGCGCAGCTCCTCTGGCCCTTGCCTCATCACTCGTGAAGCCGCACATCATGCTGCGCCGCGGGTCAGAATGGGTGAAGGGCTTCGAAACGCGACGCACACAGGCCCGGAAGCGCCAGAACTACGACTACAGGGTGCTGATCGAGCGAACCGGTGCTACGGTCAGTAGGAAGCTCCCCCTCAGGAAGTACACTGCTGTTGACGAGGCCGCGGCAGAACGTGTTTGGGTGCCACTGGAGGGAGCATAATGCGGTTTGAAGACTGCTTCAACGTGAGTTATTGGCGTCCCAGCAGGGAGCGGGCAGGGGGTACATCGACGGTGACGGTGGCACTGACTGTGTCAAGGAGGAAAATGAAAAGGAGGATCATGGCGACGAAGAGGAGTTGATCGAGCGGGGAGGGGGAGGTGTGGAGGGGTGGTGACATCGAATGAAGCGGTTTGGAAGAGGATAGCAGCACAGCAGTGACTGGTAGTGACTGGGGATGCAGAAGGCACCGACAAAGGGGAAGACGGGGGTGACGTCGAGGGAAGGAGGAAGGACTCAGGTGGGAGCGGAGTAGATGATGGCGACGATATTGACCTCGTAGAGGGAAGCTTTTGCAAGAGTGGTTATTGCGAGGTAGAGCGTAAAGGCGGGGAAGAGGTGCCTGACGCCATTGCCGGGAATCAGCACTCACACATGGGGAAGTGGCTTTTGCGAAAACGTCTCAATCCCATTGCTGAGCACGTTTCATCGCGGCCCGTGCCGACCTGCAAGAGTTCACGCGGAAGAGCTCGGACGCCAAACCGTGCACATGCGTGATCAGTGACGGTCGTGCAGCCAATAGCGGCCTTAATATGAGTGCACATCGTTTAAAAACCGAAACAACTACTGTAATCCGAGTGATTTCTGTTCGGCGAATATAAGGAACAGGCTCAACAAGAAAAAGACTCAGAAAAACAAATTAACGGGAAGCCCAGGCTGAGCTCAGACCCCGTTTGTTGCTGTACCATGCGATTGAGGTCGGTCGCTGTTACAGCACGTTGTCTCTCTATTGCCTTACATTTCTCCCGCAGTGGATTCTCCCTACTGCTGCTGCTGCTGCTGCTGCTCACTGCTGTAGGTCTTTGCTTTGCGACTTTTAAATGCACCGGGGTTGAGACCACATCAGTCCCGGCGTGACACACAATCAGCTTCGTTCAACCTCGATGGTTTGGACGGTAAGGTAAAAAAGGCGCTACTCATACGGTATTTGGGCCTAGAAGCACGACATTTGTTCTCGATAATGCAGAATGGAGAATCGGCCAAAACAACACTGGATCTCGTTTTTCCAGGGTCGACGTTTACTAGTTCAGCGATCACGATCTCCGACCCCAGCCTGCTAAGTTGACAAACACAGCCCAGTCAACCCTTGTCATTACTTTAATGTGCCCTTCTATTCCGTATGTGTTCCACACATGTCGGCATACATGCACGTACCAGGTGTGGTACGTCGTGCATGGAGTGCACGCGATGCTGGCACCCATGCGGAGCCCTTGCACACGTACGTACGGGAATTTTCTCTGTCCACCATCAGTACTTATGACAATAATCATCTTCTGCTGCGAGTGTATGCGCGGATCTGAATCCCAGATACCCAACACCCCCCCCCCCCCTATATTGGAGGGAAGAAACCGGACCGTTGTGATCCCAGAGAACAATAAGTCAAGTTTTATTTTTATTACCCCCCCCCCCCCCCAGCGAAAACAAAATAGGGGGGTCTCTAAAACCAAGTTAAAATAGGGAACAAAAAACGGGAAAACAATAGTTTTCGCTCATTTCGTCCTGTGATCACAGCGATCCGGTTTGTTTTTCATTCTGACCTTCCTGCGTGTGTGGTGTCGTTTTCTCTCTTTTTTTTACGCCCCTGTCTGCCGCATGAGTGCCAAAACCAAGGCGAACGATACGCAGCACCTTGTGCCAGCAGCCGTCGTATGAAGAAAAACACTCGCACATTGGAGAAAGTCATCATGTATTTGCAATCTAGGGTTCCCGAACATCGACGCTGGGTCGTATGATTTCTGTTAGCGCCCACATACCCACAAACAAGAGATACGTACGTACGAGTATAAGGAAAGCAACAGCGCATAGCAACACCGATACTGGTATGCATTCCGCCAGCGTACACAGTTATTGACAAGTGCAGATACCTACCCAGCTAAATCCCTAACTTCAGTAGAGATACCCTAGGCAGGATATACCAGTATCAAACACAACGCTGATAGTTGCTAGGTCGTACTGGAATAGCACAACAGTAGTGAACAGTATGCCTGCAATGCTTACCTTTCACATTCATTCGTGGAGATAACTTTAGATGGGACAGCTAACACAAGAAGGCACGAGCAGGCCTCCGTTGATCCGGATGCATGTCTGTAGCCTGTGGACCAGTTGCATGCAATGTGCACGAATGTTTGGAAAGGCCCCCCACCTGTGGGCGTCGTTGTCTGCTGTGCCCCTCGGTATTTAGGGTCGCGTGGACTCCCCGGATGCAAAATCCAATGTCTTCAGTCTGAAACCCCCTTTGGACCTGGAAGCTGCATCCAAACCAACCAAAGAGAGTGTCCGACATCTTGAACCTACGACCAACAAGACGACCACGCAGCCACCAACCACGACTTCAAGAGACCCATACACGGCCGTAGAATCCCTGCAGTAACAGACCAAAGCGTCTGCCGTGGCTTTTGCCGCGAGCCTTGGTCGGTCGCTAGCGTGAAGCTCGTGAAAACAAACAAGGTGCGAACGACAAGTAAATGTTGTGTGCCAGAATCGGCATGCAGTCAATCAACAGGTTGGCGTGCAAATGTTCCAACCACAGATCATCCCACGGCCAACACCCACAGCTGTATTGACACCACCTTTCTTGTGTATGGCGGTGAAGGGCCCCTATTACTTCTAAGGTTGGCGGACCGGCTCCCGCTGCTGTTGCTCGTTCAAACAACAGACACGAAATAGATGCGCAAAAATAAAAACGAAGTACGAATCTGGCCGAATCGAACATGCACAGCGCCAAGCCCGCCCCCGAACCGAAGGAACGCAGCGACCGAGGACAACTCGGGACGGCGCGCGACGAAAAACGCGCCACGCGTTAGCATACTCGCCCTCTTCTATATACCGCGGTTTGTGAAACTCGGCCTCGTACAGCTCTATCAAGCAGCAACAATGCCATAAAACACAGGAAGCAACACACATCCGACATAAACTATCGAAAGCTCGCTTACTCACTCCGGTACTGCTGTAGTACAGAGGTACACGAGGCACGGCTGTCGCATAGTTGCTGTCAACCATGTGCGTTCGACCAAATAAACACAATTCCGCCGCGGACCCAAAAACCACCCCCAAAATGACGGAAGCCCGGCGACTGCGACCACCTCGATACGGCGTGCGACGAAACACGCCTCCCATGGGTTACACCCGTAAACTTGCCGGCCTCCATCGATCCCGAGTTTATGGAAACCGGCCTCCTACAGCTCTTTCAATCGATCAATGTGAGAAAGGCAGATGGACAGTACACAGTAGACATACTACAGTAGTTACATAATGGAAGCCTGTGCGCTCCCCAGTATAAAGAGGCGTTTCGGAAAAAACGACCTATTTATTGTATATGTTTCCAATTGCATTATCATTATCGTTTCCTGGGTCGTGGGAGAGACAGGTTACTCCCCTCGGCCAGATACTTGTATCGCCGCTTCCTGCACAATACCCTGATCATCTTGACCACCGTATCTCACTGTCTCTCTCCCTGCTGTGATACCGGGCGGGTTCCTAACTAGTACGGCCTACAGTAGTTGTCTCGCATGACCAGGCCTCCGAATGGTACAGCAGTGACATTCGACTCCTCCGATCTAACTCTTGTAAGTAAACCACAACGGAAATAATGATCCGTCTCCCCAGCTACTCGTGCCCCCCCCCCCCCCCCCCCCCCCCCCCCGCCCCCCCCCCCCCCCTCCCCCTTCGGAAAAACTAATGGGGTGCTGGGGCGGCAGAAAAGAAGGCACATATTTCTGCCCGTTACTCCGGCTACGGACAAAGCTACCCATTATCAATACCCGTGGGTATGTACTAAGTAATATAGCTGGCCGTGAGTCGGCTTGCACAACGACTCATACGGCACATCTAGCAAAGAGCGCGTGCCGAGTTGATTGGCGACGGCGGCGCCCTCTAAAGCACCTCCTCGTCACACACCACACATCTCTCCTTTCATGTTCTTTTCCATATTTGGCCTAGAGAGTGCCACCTTCAAACACCACACAGTTCTTCTGGGGGAAGCGTCCTACCTCGCTCGACAGTGGTTCGCTCCCGGCATCTGGGCTCTTTACAAGCAGTCTACTATATGCCACACTGTCACCCGTGAATAGCCTGCCTACGTGGTTCACCCTACACGGCAAAATTATTCGATCTTAGCAAAACGTGCAACAAAACCATACCTGATACGTTATCGCTTTAATGCTCTGAGGTACAAAGCTACATCCAAAATCACAAAACTGGCAAGCCAAGACTTGATCACGTCCAACTGCTCCATACGTGGAGTTGCATCCTCTTCCTCGTCTACTACAAAATTCAGAACCACTACAGTATTATGTGGGGTATAGGCTGTGATGTTCCTTGTTTAGAGTTTCGTATCAATACACACCACCTCGAGGGCAGCGGCACGACCGCAGCAGCGTTGGCATGACCATTGTTAGAACTTTGTTTCATCGCTCGTTGGACCGGGGGGCAGGCCGTGTATCCTTCCCTCCTCACCTACAGCAGTAGTTCCGATCCCTCACGTACGACAGCTGAGAATACCCAAACTCCTGCCACACACTGTACTCGACATTAGAGATACGGTAAAGAACGGCTGCCTCGCACTTGTTGTATGTCCTGTGCGTTCTGACGCTCAACACTTTATGCGTGATAAAACCTAAAAAGCGCAGACCATATATTGTACCAGTAAGTATACCTTTAGAGCCGGAAACGAGGGGCGCAGCGAACAAAAACAGACCAAGGAAAAACTGCTGCAAGGAAAACGCACCATCCGTGTTCTGAATACTGGCGAACGGAAACACGGCACAACCCCGCGAAAAGCGATACATATATGCACCATTCAAGCCCGAAATAAGTTGGTTGTCAGACGTCTCGCGACCTCATCGCACTGCCCAACGCAGTTCGTCGTGACTCCACGAAGTGCAGCATCATCAAGTAAACGAAACACTGCAGAAAAGTGACCGCGGCCAACTTGGGGACGCCCAGCGACGACACGTATACGACGTGTTGTCGCCCTTTCGCCCCGCTTTCATAGACGCCGGGCCTGGTTTGAATCGATTGGCCACATGTCGACCAATCATGCACACCATTAAATCGGAACCCACCGCGACTGGTCAGGGGAAATGAACAACGCCAAACACCTACATTAATACGATTGAAATGCACGGAAGATTCGTATGTACCCCGCCACGACCAATGTTGAAATTTCCAGCCAACGGCTAGACTCTAGCCTGGCGCTTCACGCTCTACGCTTTGCTCCAAATTTACCATGTCATTCCATGTTCACGATGTCGCTAATCCTGCTCCATCCCAGATAAGCAGCGAGAAGTCTGGTCAGAGCCAGAAGGTAGAACACGAAGTGGTGGTTGAAGGGGTAAGGGTGGTTGCTGTTGATGGAGAAAGCGAACAGCGACGAGAACAAGATGGGCGAGATCGACCTCGCGAGGGAGGTGCACGTCATCGAAAGCCCGTTCATCTCCCCGCGCCGTTCCGGCCCCGTGGCGTTGTTGACAGCCAACGCGACGGCAACGTAAAACTGGTTTGGCGGCGAAACGACACACAGGCGACAAATACGGGCGGGGGGAAGAAACAGCAGAAGGAGAGGCAGCAGCAGCAGCAGCAGACAATTTGGCGGGCCAGGGTTCAGTCGTTACAACAAGGTGAATGACGGGCGGCTGTCGTTCGGTTTTCACAAGGAGGTCATTGTGATACAACTGAGTAGCATAATTAACGGTTTCTTCACTCGTCTGGTATGTGGCGGCGGGAGGTTCCTGCAGTCACAACTCCCGGATACCTCCCCCTCTGCGTTGGCTGAGTTAAGGCTCCGCTTCAGTTCTCCCAACGAATTCCTGAAGCTACCAGGCTGATCGATGCTGCAGTAGGAGGGAAACCAATTTAAACTGCTTGGTGTTCAGTTGCTGGTAGCCATTCGGCCGAGGGACCACCCTGTTTGTTTGCTGTTACTCAGCTCTTTTTAGGTTTGTTTGGATAAACGAACCAAAATGCACCGCCACATGGGAGTGTTTGTTACTCTGCGCCAACAAAATAGTTTTATGTCCAATCCTGAGCCAGGCATATAGCCACTTGCCCGTCACTCGCCAGTGGCGTATAGTGCAAATGGGAGGAGGTCGGGAGGGGGCTAGCGCAGCACCGGTCGGTACTATTTCCCCGTCACTGAGGGTTGCCAAAACGTCCAAGGATAGCGCAAAAATCCTCCGTAGGCGTCTCGAGTAAGTTTCGGAAGGGGTCATGACGCGTGCTACGGTAGAGGTAGCACTTTTTGGCTGAATCGTTTTCTGAACGATCGGGATCCTTAGCCCAAATTCGTCGGACTTTCGTTTTTGTGACGAATACTGTTTCAGAATATACTTCGGTCATGAGATTTCGCATCCGGCAGCGCTTTTTTTTCCCCTCCAAAATAGTATTTTCGGTGAGGTATGACGCTCCTTAAGAGAGGAGCTCAGAAAACACATGGTGCACCTCTATCGTAGCATGCGTCTCACCCGCAGCCCCCCCGTGGTGCTGGTGGCAAACCCGACACGACTATTATCTGCAGACCTGCTGTTCAAAACAATACTGCAGCGCTACGGCAGTTACAGTAAAAGCAGCCACCCACCGAGTTTGTGCACACGTAAGTCATGAACAGGAGGATGAGCACGGGGACGGTGACCGTATAACCGGCGTCGTTCGCGATGGAGAGAAGGGGGAACAAGAAGTATATCGGGACCTCGAAGACTGACCCAATCCTATGCGACAACTTGACGCCCAACCAAGGCGTAAGATATGGCACCGCTACTAGTTCAAAGACTAGCACCATGAACCCGCAGGCAAAGAACACCTGTTGTTCAATGCGTTGGGAAAGGCGCGGGCAGAGCGGGGCAAAGGGGGCACGAAGTTAAGAAACAAAGATCACTAGCAACCCCTGTCGGATGTTGATCACCGCAAGCACGCTAACATTCCTGAAAGTTCCGCACGTTAGGAGATATAATTATTCATTGTAAGGAGGAGAAGGAGGAGTTGGAGTGCCAATCCAAACGCCCCCGCCCCCTCGTTCTCATTGGTCAACTCGTCGAACAGAAGTACCCATGGAATGAAACTGAACATAACAACACGAGTGTACTAATAGCTAAATCAAGCGATAAAAGTGCCATGAAGATCGACGCTCGTTATGCGGCAGCATGTAGAACGTTCGCTCCTCGCGATGAGGCCAGATATCTGAGGGGGGGGGGGGAGGGCGGGAGGGGTCGAGGCGGCCCAAACCAGAATCGCGCTCCTACGTTAATAAGCAGTGTGCTGTAAAGTGATCTTCAACGATAACGGAAAGTACTTCGTCCCACCTGGCCCAGCTGCAAACTTGACCAGTCCAGCCCTCCCCTGGCAGTAGTGCTGAGAGCCCACAAGGCATACACCTCATCGAACCCAGAGAACGAAGCCTTCGAAGCGTGAGCGGGAGACCGGGTGTGCGGGATTGTCTGTTAGTTCCTGGAGTTTGACCCCAGTTAGTGATGGATCGTCAGCGAGTACAGAGAGTACACAAAACATACCCTACTGGCATATCTAGGCGGATAAGATGGGAGAAACAGCCACCGGAGTTTGATTTCTCGAGCGTATCAAACCTAATGGGTGAGATCCCTGTCAGACGCATGCTACGATAGAGGTGCACCATGTTTTTTTCTGAGCTCTTCACTTAAGCAGCGTCATACCTCACCGAAACAAATGATTTTGGAGGAAAATAAAAGCGCTACCGGATGCGAAACCTCATGACCGAAGTATACTCTGAAACATTATTCGTCACAAAAATGAAAATCCGACGAATTTGGGTTAAGGAGCCCGATCGTTCAGAAAACGATTCGGCCAAAAAGTACTACCTTTACCGCAGCACGCGTCGTCACTATCTAAGGCATGCACCAAGAAACGCCAAGTTACGGGGACTATCCAAGGTGTAGCGCGAGCAGTACATATAGAGCCAGCGCGGTCGGAGCCGCGGCTATCAAGTCCCTGGTGGCGTAAGCGAGACGCTCGGAGAAACAATACCGACCGCCGTCAGCTCGGACACCAGCAGCCAGGACTCACCGAGTATACAGCGTCCGTAAACAGAAGTATACGGATGTGCCTTTGTGCCAGCAAGCTCTCCTGCTTGACTTCGATCGTTTGTTGACCAAGCCCCACCGCATCCGGGCCGAAACCGGGTTTTCCAACAGTCGGAGGCATCGTCTCGGGCTGCATCCAGGAGGGTTTCCTAATGCCGTACTCCTCTAACGACGTCGAAGATTTTTCCTCCGCCGAATCTGCTGCGTGGTCTGGCTTGCTGCTGCCCTTTTTTACTACATCGTCACTCGCGTCGCCTTTTCGGCCGAAAGGTAACCAAGACAAGTACCACAGCGTTGAACTGTGAGGGAAGGGGAAAGCGGTGGGGGGGGGGGGTGTTAACGTCAGAAGAGACAACCACGGGGATGACAGCCACTGATTGGTGGGCACTGCTCCCTGGGGTAGATGCTTAACTGTCCCTGTCAATCTCTTCGGCCGGGCGCACCTGATGTCAGGGCGAGTCGGTGCAAGGAAAAGTTTTTCGACTCATGCTAGCTGCGTGTGCTGCCCAGCTCGGCAAGGAATGTATGTAGCGGATGAATTAGTGCAGTGGCTTCCGGATGTTGACCGAGGTTACTTGCTCCTGCAGCCGATGGCGATAACTATTACGGCCCTGAAGACCGGAGCTCGAATTGTGATACTTTCCCATAGAACGGCTGGATGCAAAAGGCCTACTGCAGTAACAGCAAGGCCCCCTTTTGTTTCCCGTATCGGGAGCCGATCGTGCTTGCGTCTCACATTCGTCTCAGTGCATATACATCAGTTTCTACACTATATAGGGTATACTGACGCTACAAACACGAAATCTTCTGTTACTCCAATGGTCGTTACGTGTATCTGGCATCAAGATTATCCCTCGAGGCAAAGCGGTTTTGATCTTTAGAAGGCACTCGTCCGAACAAACTACTTGAGTACGTCGGCGTAGTGTGACCGGGGCGTGGGGTATCTGGGTCGAGACCAGGCTCACTTTGAAGTGTATCTCCAGGTGGACAAAGTTATTCAAACCGTTCTGTCCACGTCCATTGTGCAGGCATCCGACACGGTATAAATTTTGTTCTCCTCCAGGCTGGTTCAAACATGTCGCCCCAACGATTCTCCACAACGAATGCCGATCACAATGTGTACTCGAGTGTCACATACCAGTACTACGTACTGTAGTTCCATGCTGACCGCTACGAGGGGCGGACGAGGGTAAAATATGCCACAGTATTTTAGTTTGGGGCTGGGGCTGGCGCTAGTGGCGAAATTGTGTCCCTATCAAACACAGGCCGTCACAATATAGCAATACTTGTATTTGCCAGCCGTTTCCGTATAACCACTCAATTCGAAGTTTTTTTCATGTCTAAACAGACCTGTTCCAGGTACACCATGCAAAAGTCTGTGGATAATTTCGCCCAAATAGGTTTTGTTTATTTTTTAGCGGGAAAGCTTGGATCTCTGATGACTCAAATTCGTTTTTTAATAAAAAAAACACAAGACTTAAACACATCTCGCCAAAATAAACTTCGATACATACCGGGTCGGCAGGGGTCCATAGCCAACATGCGCCAACTATCAGGATCTATATATAAACGAGTGCGTGGAAATTGGAATCGAACGAACTTTGTGGCTGTAAGCTTCAACCGGTTCGTAATTGTACAAATAATATGCTATAAGTATCATGTTCGTACAAGCCGTACTCAGCCCGCCTCCCTCGTATCCACCCTGTCCGTCTACTTTGGTTTGTGGTTGGCACTGGCTGGGCACGGGTAGCGCTCATCGTCGAAAGCCGGAATCTGTTTTACTTCAATAGGCTGGGGCATTTTGCGCAGGATCTAATATCGACTAAGGCCACACTTCCTGAATACGGCACTCTAGACGGGTGGCGAGTCTTATTCGCGACGTAAAACTACGATGAATAACACGACCGGCCTTGACGAGGACTTCAGCTAGCTATACGAACGACCATTCATGCCGTGGCTGTCTTTCTATATCCAAGGATACCGTGGTGGCTTCCACACGTTACGAGATATACAAAATTGCACTTCTTTGCACCAAAAACTCCGTTGATGTGTCGGCCGCTCTTCTCTCGAACAACACCGCTGTGTTTACCCACGGGACGTAAGCGTGCGACGTTGAGGAACAAAACAAGACGTGGATCACACGGCGTAAACGGGCAGACAGCGATTGATATCGAACGCACACGTCGCCCGCAGCTACTCGCACCGATGACCTGAGAAGTCACCACACGTCGTCCGGCTTCCGGCGATTGGTAGCACTCACGTTGGTCTGCTGGTACCCACTCTCTTCGTGTCTTTAAGGAAAAAGTACACCAGCGGCAACGCCACGAACGCCAATCCGGCCCCGACAACGTTGGACAGTAGATACGGGTTCCTGTTTCCCAGTTCCGGCGGCACGTGAAGCAAGCACAGAAGAATGTTTAGCTACGCCTCATACAAGCTTTACCGTACGCGGGGATGCAACCATCTGCACGCAAGGGAAGGGTGAAAATAGACTATACGCACAGAGCAGCGAGACATCAATAGACGCAGGCTACGATAGAGGTGGGCCATGTATGATTTCTGAGCTCCGCAATCGAGGACCTCCATCCCCCCCCCGGAACATCGTGTTTGATGAAATTCAAAGTGCTACGTACACCGGATGCACAATCCCATGACCTGAGAATACCAAATATATTATATATATATAAAACAAAATGCAACAACAATAATGGAACTCCGAAGCGTTCGGGTTAAGGGGCCCGAAATTTGAAAACAGAACCGTTTCAGCAAAAAGTGCTGCCTCTATCGTAGCATGCGCCGATACTCTTACCATGGTTTTTTTTTACGCATGGCTACGATAGAGGTGCACCCTGTGTTTGCTGAGCTATCTGCACTTGAGGAGCTCCATAACTCACACAAAACAACAAACCTCGGAGGGAAATAAAAGTGCTATTATTACACCCGATGAACAAATCCACGACCAACTTATACCTACCTATACCCTGAAGCATAGGGCAACGCAAGACATGAGAATCCGACGAGTTTGGGTTAAGGCGCTACTGCAGATCGTTCAGAAAACGTTTCAGCCAAAAAGTGTCACTGGGACTACCTCTATCGTAGCACGGGTCTACCATTGGCTCTACATGGGGCATGTGGACCGCAGGCTGTACGAGGCCATTTGGTATTTGTCAAAGGGAAATCAAGGTGAAAGGATCGATTTTGAGTCACAGCAGTAGTGAGTGGTGCGGGAACGAGTGGGTACAAAGCGTTTGGATACACCACCCCCCCCGCCCCCTGCCCCCTTCACCTGAAACAAACACTTTTTTCCCCAACCGGTGATTAACAAGGGTCACGCCCAGCCCCCCGACACCCACCTGCCGAATATACCGTCTTCCGAGAAGGTTTCAGGGTAATATCTCGCCGGTTCGGACAGCATCCCTCCCACGCCAGGCCCGAGAACCGCGCCCAGAGAAAACGCAGCTGCGGTACGTAGTAGTTGGGGAATGTAACCATAAATCAAAGGGGCGGCTTGCTTAGAAAACAAAACAGGGGGGGGGGGGGGGGGGGCGGGTGTATTCTAATTATTGACCTTTTGGAAGGCCTGCGATTCGTGGGGTCCCATTTTCGGTGGTAGCATCAGCAGTATTAGGACCAGACAAACCAAAACAGGCGTTATCACGCTCTTCAACCGTTCATGGCGGTCCGCATGGTCCGGAATGTGTGACATTTGAGCTGCTGTTGCATGCGGCAATCGTGGCTGACAAACGTCGAGGCGGTATGCTTGAACCAGGAGGTCGTATGCGTTCTCGCTCTAGACCGATTCTTTGCATTCGTGGACTCACCGCGCGTCCCTTCTCTGTGATCATTCTTCATCCTGAAAACAGATATTGTTTGGCTTTGTGGCCACAAACCACGTGACGGAGACAAAAAAACGCTTCGATAATTCAGCCACAAGACTGAGCAGCGAGAAGGTGAATGCTACGGTAGAGGTGCACCATGTTTTTTTTTTTTATTTTCTGAGGGTGTTTACTTGAGGAGCTCTGTACCTCGCCCACAACCTGTTTGCTACGATAGAGGTAGAGGTATACCTTTTTTTGGCTGAATCGTTTTCTGAACGATCGGACTCCTTTACCCAAATTCGTCGGACTTTCTTCCTCGTGATGCAATATGTTTCGGAGTGTACTTGGGTCATGGGTGATTTCGCATCGGGTACGACGTACGTACTCGTAGCACTTTTGTTTTCCCTCGAAGATTGTTTTTTTTTCGGTGAGGTATGAAGCTCCTTATGTGAGGAGCTCAGAAAATACCTGGTTCATCTCTATCGTAGCATGCGTCGAAAGTGCTGCCCGATGAACGATCTCATGACTCAAGGACGCGTGTTACGATAGAGGTAGCACTTTTTTTGGCTGAATCGTTTTCTGAACGGTCGGGTTTCTTAACCCAAATTCGTCGGACTTTCCTTCTTGTGACGAAAGACTTTCAAGGGTATATCATACTTCGGTCATGATATTTTCCATCCGGTAGTACTTTTATTCCCCTCCAAAATCGTTTTTTGGTGAGGTATGACGCTCCTTAAGTGAGAAGCTCAGCAAATACCTGGTTCATCTCTATCGTAGCATGTGTCCAAGTGTACAGCGAAAACAATATCATCACATAAATGAAGGCTCCGACGAGTTCGGTGCGTAAAGGAGCTGGCCCCGGTCGTTCGAAAACGGTTCAGCCGAAAAGTGATACCTCTATCGTCGCACGGCCAAAATATACTAAAGGCACTGGACGCGTGCGTGCGAACAAGATCACAACAACACACCGAGCAAGCACCAGACAAGCCGTACGACAGGAACATGTGGAAACGTGGAAACCAATTGTAGTGGAAATTTACAACATCACACAACACCGAGCAAACACCAGACAAGCCGTACGACAGAAACCTGTGGGAAGGTGTGGAAACCCATGTAGTGGAAAGGTACCCAAATTACTCTACAAAAACACATCGCGCTGTCGGTATAAAACTCACATGTCAGGAGGCCCATGCATACGGTGGTGTGCTCCGTGCCGCACACCTCGGTGACAATGGTTTTTGCCGCCGTCATCATGCCGTCCAGAAGCCCGAGCACAAGCCTGGAGACAGACGGCGGGTAAGAGGGGGACGCAGGTATTGCACTCCGTTTGCCAAACGTGGTGGGTCTTGACTAAACCCAAGCCTGCCGCGGCCCTTACGTCGGTCTGGTCTGATGATAGTCGGGTTGGTGGGAGGTTGGTACCAAACAATATTTCCACAGCGAGAGGAAATCATGAGCGGCGAAGGCGGTATCTTCGGTGAGGTTTTAAAGTGTCGTGCTCGAACAGTTACACCGCATGTTTGCTATACGAGCTATTTTGCCTCGCTGTTGAAGTTGGTAAGAGCTACCGTCGCCGAAGTCGATTGGTTTGCGTCCGTGAAAGCGTGAGCATGCTAAACGGAGATAAAACACACGCTCGTGCAGTCCTAGCCCCTACTGCTCGCGGTGCCGCCTCCGGTCTGTCTCCAACCACCAGAGTTATATTTCCCACAAACTCCCACACTAAACGTTTTCAGGTATCTCGGTCAATCCTATTTGAGCGGCGGTATATATTAGGGGCAACCGCGTTAGTCGGTACATACGTTTGTTGTTCAGAAGACCATTCCAACGATGGTTCCGCAAGGCGAAGTCTGATGCTGCGTTCTCTTTTGCATGTCGTGTGCCTCGCAGGTGAAAAACAAAATAAAAATATGTCTTTTAATACTAGTGCCTTGAATTGAACTGTACAATAGTGTGGAATAATAGACATTTTGCCGTTGTGTCGCAGCCTTTGGTGCATGTGCCAAAGGGGGGCCGGAAGTGTCTTAGCATTAACTTATTTTCTTTCGCCGGGGAAAAAAATATCACAGCCATCGCATCGTTAGTGGGATGCCGTTCTGATCTATGTAAGTTATGCAGACTGCCCTACAGTTTGAACGGGAACAAGGGCACGCGTGGTTTCGGCGCAGAACGGGCTGGCACCTTGCCGTATCTCTGCGGCAATACCATTTTCCAAGCAGGTTCTGCAAGGTTCGAGCCTCTCGCCCTGAGGTACTGCTGTGTTGAATGTATACCATGTTCTGGGCGGAACATACTTTTAGGTGCTCAGGGTGTTCTCGGTATTTTCAACGTGGTGTACTACTTTGTCGCATACTGGGGCATGCCCAACACACATCAGGGGGTACATCCTGTGAGCAACCGGGGCCTGTTCAGTATCCTGACGGGCAGTCTGTTTAATAGATTGGAACGCTCGTACCCAGTACTTGCGTGCGACGATGTGGCATCTGTTTGGTATCAAGTGTGTGTCAACAGTAAACACCACCGGTTGAGGGCCCTTGAGGGCGCAGGGGAATTGAAAAATAGGATACGATGGTCCCAGGGTAGAATCGTAATATTGTGGGCGTGGCGAACACAGACAGTCTGGGTTTCCTGGAGGAGGATTCAGAGCAGAAAGACGACGGAGAGAGACGACCATACCGAGAGAGAGAGAGAGAGAGAGAGAGAGCGAGAGAGAGAGAGAGAGAGCGAGAGAGAGAGAGAGAGAGAGAGAGAGAGAGAGAGAGAGAGAGAGAGAGAGAGAGAGAGAGAGAGAGAAAGAGAGAGGTGGATAGCAGCAGCAGTAGCACGTCGTAGTTGTAGCAGGCAACAACGAAGGGTAGACTGCAGCGATACCCGTCCGTTTTGTTTTTCCTCCCACCGGTCTTCCAGGGCAATAACTGCAACAGACATGAGCAAGGTGCGACCCACAACGCAGTTTTGCTCAGTTCACATACCTCGAAAGGAAGGCCCACGTGAAAGTCTTCGAAAGCCCGAAGGATATCGACAGTATAGAAATTGACGAAAGACCGCAAAGAATGACGAAACGGCTACCGTGGCGGTCGGCCACCAGCCCCCAGAAGTGCGACGAGAACATGTTGCCGATCATATAGGCCGACGACAGAAAACCGGCGTAGTAACCTGACGGAAGCAGTGCGAGGGCACGGGCGGACGGTTGCATCGGCGGTCATAGGGGGGAGTGCAGGAAGCGAAGGACAAACATCTCGTATACAGGGGGAGGTATATTCGTACATACGTAACAGCCGGTCGCCCGGTAGACTAGTAGTCAGCTTCAAAGACTACTGGCATTGATACCTAAGTTCTGTGAAGCGAGAGCACGGGGCTTGCACCCTATACACAAGCCGCGAATCCGCTCGGCGATGATTATGTGTTGAAGAACACCATGCGGTAACGTGGCCGAAGTCAGGAGCGGCCTGGACAGCCCCGACGCATACAATGCCGGTATACTGGCATATCGATGGTTTCGTTAGTCACAAACCTCTTTGTCGCGGTTTCTTGGTCTCTCTGTATTGTTCACACATTAGACCGTAACTTCTACCCAAACTACATCTGTGTGCTGTCCTACGAAGAAGGGGGCGATACCGTCTACGTTTGGGAGTCCAACAAATCATAATCGACGCGGGGGGTGTGTCAACCAGGGCGTAAAATAGGCGGTGAAATGTTGAACTGGCGCACCTTTTTTGTCTAAATCCCATGGTTTCACCACGTACCGGAGGCATGGTGCGGCTTGCCGCACCACGCTTTGTCTGTGCCGCACCGTTTTTCGCCGTAGGCGATAGTAAATGTACCGGTCCAAACATTATGTAGGCGTGCTTTTCGTCACAGGCGAAAAATGTTTGGGCTCTTTATGTGTTGAGTTCGTCTTACGGTAGTTGCTCTATAAGTGGCTGGTTCCCTCTGCCTGAGTGAGGACGAATCAGGCCTTAAACAGCGAAACTAAGAAGGATAGACACACATTTTGAATATATTGACGTATACATAGTGAAAAAAACGCCTCCGGCGGACCATCCGGGAGCACGCATGTCGCCTACGGCTCGTGGTGCGGTGCCGCACCACGAGCCGGACGCCTAGTTTTACGCCCTGGTGTCAACAACAGCAAGTGTTTATCTTCGTTAGAGCCCCAGTAGTAGGGGAAACGAGACCACGCGAAGAGGTTTCCATCTTGCGGCGTGTTCCACGCGTTCCGTTTGGATCCTTGCTTTCTTCGTATCCACCGGACGCCGAATGAGTCAGGCAGGCGCCAACAGATCGGAGGGGAGAAAACACCGCGAAGCGAAACGAGGCGCCCGTAGAAAACCCCTCATCAAAACCTTCATTTTTCAAGTTTTCAAAAAGGACCAAAAGGCTGGGTTTGGCGTTTTGGTGGCTGATAGTTTGTGCAGCCTTTTGTCAACCTTGCCCCCTCCCGCGCCAGAAATAAATAACACGATAAAAATGAATCATCTGGAGTACGCCCCGTATTTCATCTTCTGTTACGAAATGATGCGCAGGGTCTGTACAAGTACGGAATCGACCCAGAAACCATGCCCTACGAGTAGGTCACCCAGATTGTACGGCTCCCACCCGGTAGCATGAACAATACATACCCTACGTACACATCAGGGATGCATCCTCCACTGAACGATCTGAAGTAGACGAGCGAGTAGCAGCCAATTGTCCTAATTGACGATTTCCTTTTCGATGAGAATCAAAATCGACCATATTGGATTTTGTAAAGTAATGTACGTACTTCCCTCACAGTCAAACTTTGCAAGGTTATGGTATGTAGGGTTTGTGGATTTAGGGCACGGGTATGCAATTGTTACAGAACTTACAGAAGTTCCGGGTACGGGTATGAAAGTATTACAGAACTCACAGAAGCTCCGGGTATTGTGACACAGGCGTACAGAACTCACAGAAGTTCCGGGCGGGTATTAAATACTTGTACCACTACCCCGGTTATTGCAGCACGGAGCGTACAGAACATACAGAAGTTCCGGGTACGGGTATGGGTGTCGTACATAACTTACAGAAGTTATTTGTAGGGTAGTAATACCCGGGAAAAAAACCCGGGTATGCTTCTTTACGTACCCTACAAAAAAAACGTTGCAAAGTTGACATACCAGTACAGCAGGAGGACAGGACATCTTATACGAAACAGGAAACCTGGCCAAGGCTACATTTCTTATTTAATAAAGGGTGCTCTCAACGCTATCACTTCAATGTGAAACGACTCTCGAATTTCTGATTTCCCCTATAAACGTCAGTTTGAGTTTGACTTCTTCAATATAAATACGTATATACCGTGGGTAAGCAAAATTCGCCGAAAGTTGACGAGGGAAGAAAGTGCTGAAATCTTCTCGCGATAAAAACCAAGGCAAGAACCGTAGTGGGGGGGGGGGAGAGGAGCCTACTTTGTGACCCCGGATCTGAGTTACGACTAGGGAGGGAGAAAGACGGAAGTGCGAAGATAATGAATGGGATAAAAAAAAAACGAGTACGTACCAGGTACCCTTTTCTAATTCCGTGCCCTGTACTTCTGTTCCCGTAAACGGGCGGGTGAACCCGACGAAACAGAATTCACCAATGACAGGTACAGGTATTAAACCACACCACAAACCACAACACACGAAGCCAGCACCAAGACACCCGGGTTCGTTCACTGTGTATCAGATGGCGAACGGCGTCTTTGTCGCGGGCACCCAGGGCAAGCAGGAGAGAGCCGTCGACACGGCTACTTGATAAATGCGGGCTCCATCACCGCTGTCGGGATTTGACGGGCCTGGTACAACGCCATAATACATCTACAGCCTGTTACAGCACTATACGACGTACGTATATATACATTTGGAAGTATATTAACAAGTACATTTTTTTGTTTTTTTTGTCCATCCCATTTATTATCTTCACCCTTCCTTTATCTCTCCTTCCTATTAATAGTCGTAACTCAGATCCGGGTCACAAAGTAGGCTCTTCACCCTCCTCCCCCACCACGTACGGTTCTTGCCATGATTTTTGTCGCGAAAAGATTTGAGTGCTTTCTTCCCTCGTCAACTTTCGTCGAATTGGGCATGTATGTATTAATAGCTTGTACCAATGATTGGCTGGTACGGCCGGTCGCCCCGGTGGTCTAACAGGAAACCGCGAAGCCTGTTAGGTTGGAGGTTGAGGGTTCGAGTCTCCGTATGGAGATTTTGATTCCGGAATGACATCAACTGTCGAGACAGCACATTGTAGCGTGGGCGAGCACAATTCGAAGAGAGTTGACGGGGGAAGAAAGTGCTGAAATCATCTTGCGATAAAAATGCAAGGCACGAACCGTAGTGGGTCATAAGGGAAAAGAGACAAATTTATGACCCCCGGATCTGAGCTACGAGACGGCTAGAAAGTAGAGAGAAAGGAAGGGCGGATAAGATGGAAAAAACAAACAAAACTACCGACGTATATATTGTGTGATGTGTACGTACCATACGAGATGAACGTATCTGGCACTACATACCCAGGGCATTAACCCTTAAAGAACTGGAGTCCCGTTTTGGGGACAACTTACTTTAAATTAGAGTCGTTTGTCCCCAAAACGGGACTGCAGTCCTAAAAGGGTTAACTAGTGGTTCGGCGTCTGTTGCGCTCAGCGCAACGTGCGACGCGAGATGTGTTGCGCGCCTACGGCGCGCAAGCCCCCCGCAGCCCCCCCCCCCGGGAGGGCCCCCGGAAGGCCGCCTGAGGCAACAAAATGCCATCTATGCGCAAATATACGCCTCAAAACTACTGTAAGTAAAAAGCCTTTTAACTCATTTTTGGCTACGGCGAATAGAAAAAAGTGTCTCACAAAGAATAAGAGCCTTAGGCGAATAGCAAAAGATGCCTCGTTTTTGTTTTCGACTATGGCGAATAGGACTTGGGGCCTAAAATATGTTCAATTACGACTAAGTATCAAGAACAAAAGACCCCCAATTTTGTTTCACGCCAGAAACCAACGCGCAACAAAACAAATCGCCTGCGGTGAAAAATGTTGTGCGCCCAAAAACGCGTGTTGCGCTGCGCGCAACCAGCCTCGCGGCGACTTTTGCGCAAAACGGTTATTTTGACAAAATGTTGCGCCAGCGCCACAGCGCAACCGAGGGTGGTCGAAATTTTTTTTTTCGACACCTCACGTCAAATTGTTCAACTTTTACGTTTTGACAGGGGGGGGGTACCTGAGACCATCCCCTCCCTCTACGCCTACACAAAACCTATATAAAACTGAACACAGGGGACGGTAGAGGGCCGCCCCCCCCCCCCTGCTTGATACAAGGCCTTCCATACTACTACAATACCAGGGGCGGCCGCAGGCCTATGAGCTGCAGCTGCGTAGAGGCAGCGACTGCTGCAGCAGGAGAGTCGAGGGAGAGTAGTGAGCGGTACAAAGGAGCTATGAGCTCGATCGAAGGTGGACCAGAAGGTCCCGAAGAGCCGTGGGATCCACAGGCTTGGATGGATAAGCACTGCCTGAAGAAGGTCGCGACGGACGGGGCCTCTGTATCAGTTCAGTCACGTCTAGGTAGTGGTCGACGCCTTGATGCCTTATACTCGCCTTGCCCTATATCGTATACTTCGAGTATACGAGTACCTGGTATCTGGTATCATAATACTCGTATATACCGGTACGTACCTGTGGTACCTCATATAACCATGTTGCCTTGCCTTACCACCGAGGTGCAGCAGCATGCTTGCTCGCACAGGTGAATCTTGGTACTACAGCAGCAAGCAGTACTCGTAGCGCTTCACGCAGCTACAGCAGTCGAACATTGCAAGCCGTTGCTTCGTGTGTTTCTGGGTGGGGACTTGGATGCCGTATTTAGACGAGCCACGTATGTATTCATACTGGTGGTGTGGGTAGACCCTTTTACTCACAATCTCGATACTACTATATCTCGGTAGCACTACTTGTACGAGTAATTGCCCCGGTCTGCCCTACGTAGCGGTACTACAGTAGTATTAATTGTACCTCCTTAATACTGCACTGCTGCTGTACGTGCGGAGAATATTTATTTTTGACCGGCGCTACAGCAGTATAACCTGGTAGAACACTGCGAATCGTTGCTCGGGTTGTTTCATGTTGGTTCTGTGTGGGGACGTGAGCGCCGTGTTGCACGAACCACCTGGTACGAGTAGACAATCTTACTGCTTCTGTAAATATCCTGTACCTATCTGTCGGAGATGTGATGTTACTCGTACGTTATTTGACTTGCTGCGAGGGTTTGCATCTGTCCGGTACTATTAATAGCTGTTACACCAAACATACACCGATACTGACCGACACACCCTGCTGGATACACCGGATACACCACCGGTATACACAAGGTATATTCGTACACGAAAAAAAAAAAAAAAGTGGTAAAAAATTTGTTTTTCGGCCTCTGGGGGGGGGTTAGGTGTATGATATCCAAATCCTCGGCCGCCCTTGGCGCAACAGATAATTAATGCCCTGCTACAATTACGATACGCACAAAACATGTCACACATACGGAAAATATAGGTATGTTTGTCATACGCACCTGTTACACAACAGGATTATCATGTATACGTATATACGATAATCCTTATCTTTGGGCGGCGAAATAAGAAATAAGAAATAAGCAAGGAAAACTATAGAGCCATACAGCAGTGGTACCATAAGCGCGTACGGTTAAAGTAAGGTCTAAACCCGAATAAGCCCCGGCAGTATCATGACAAAGTTACACAGATTGTCCGAGTACCTTGGAGTAAAGTCCCGAGTATTGGAGATAAATTACTTCAGGTAATTCGTGTACTCGGAGTATTTCGGGGTTCGATACTCCGGATACTGCTCGTACTAGGAGTATTTCGGGTATGAACACTCTCGATACTGCTTCACTCAGAGTATTTCGGGGTCCGATACTGCGGGTACTCCTTGTACTCCGAGTATTTGGGGCTTCAGTACTGCTCATACTCCAAGTACTCCGAGTATTCAGGCCGCTAATACTCTTATACTCTTAAGTACTCGGAGTACGAAATGTACTCGATACTCGGAGTATACTCGGAGTGTGAAGTAAGTTAGGAGCATATTTGCATCATTTTAAAGACTCGGCTGTCATTCCTCCCAGGTTCTGGGGGCATGTGACTGGGGTTTATAGCATTAAAAACTTAACAGATGCTCCCATTACCTCGGAGTATAATTAGAGTATTTTCGAGGAAAAATACTTCAGGTACTTTGTGTACTCGCAGTATTTCGGTGTCCAATACTCTCGATACTCGTAGTACTTCGAGTAATTGAGATGTTTTTACTCCGAGTGCTGCTTGTACTCGAGTATAAGTACTGCTCATACTCCCAGTACTCGGAGTATTTGGGCCTTCAGTACTGCTCATACTCCCAGTACTCGGAGTATTTGGGCCTTCAGTACTGCTCATACTCCAAGTACTCCGAGTATTTAGGCCACCAGTACTCTAATACTCGGAGTACTGGGAGTACGAAAATTACTATATTCTCCGAGTATACTCGGAGTATCGAGTATACTCGGACAATCTGTCCAAAGTTACACCCTTCCCGGGTATTGAGGCACGAGGGCATACAGAACTTACCGAAGTTCCGGGAACGTGTTTGGATGTCGTACATAACTCAACGAAGTTCCGCGTACGGGTACGTATCAAAATGTAACAGAACTCACAGAAATTCCGGGTATTGTGACGGGTATTGTGACACAGTTGTACATAACACACATAAGTTCCGTGCGGGTATAAAATAGTTACACAGAACTTACAGAAGTTATTTGTAGGGTAATACCCGGGGAAATACCCCGGGGAAGGTTTTGTAGGTACCCTACAGAACATAACCTTGAAGCTTTGCATTGTAAACTATTGGTATTTGTGACAGCCGTCGATGATATAGAACACAAATCTAATCGGCCTCGGCAGTCTCACGATATAGAAGATCCAGGGAACTTGACATTTACGGGCGAGGTAATCGTACCTCGCCCCCAAATACCAATCCCCTTTTATCGTCTGTTTTTCGAGCCTGTCAAGGCTGATTTCTACTTTGTTTCTGTGGATCGATATCTACCATCGAGGAGAATGTACAGCAGTCAGTAGTACGAGTATAGGTTACAAGAACGGTGGGAATGAGGAGCGTGACAGACGCCTTCAAGTGGTCAAACTCCTAACTGCATTAAGCTACTGCGTTGGCGGCTCTTCTCTTTTTGCTGTGTTCCTGCAATTAATTGTCATTGATGGGATCGTTTTTTATTCTAAGCGATTTGGGTCAGCACATAAACCTTTTTTTACTGACCGGCAGGTAATTGATGGGTGTGCGTGGTGGGTGAGAGATTTACTGGGTTGGTCGGTTGGTCCCTCGGCTGGTAGTCCCACAATCACCAACACCACCCACCAACATTTACTGTTAATTAAGCGATGCGTGTCAGCGCAAAAACCTTGTACGAGTACAGAGAAAAATGTACCAGTAAACAAATACATCTGAATCATTTCATAATTCGTTTTTGTTGTATGATCCCTAAACTGTTGCCAGTGCCAAATTGTGTCACTGGGATTTCTCGGCAGTAGAGCAAACTAGCAGTAGTATATAGCACACGAGCATCACCACCGGCAACTCTCAAGCAAAATGTCGGGAGACATGTCAAGCAAGGAAAAACATGCGCTGTCAAGGGTGTAGGGTGGAGTGTTCCACACTAAAAACTAGTTGTTTGGTGACAGTCACAGCAGTCAAGGCTGTCAAGGGTTGAAATGTCTCCCGACATCTTTGACCACAAGTAACCAACAAACAAGAATCGATGATCACCCGACACCCATCACATCACCGATCATCCATCATGATCACCACCAGCCATCATCGATCATCATCATCATCACCACCACCGCCACCTACCCCTTGCCCACGAGCCGCAGTGAGCACCATAAGTTGTTGTTTGCTCGTCAAGTTGGTGGTTGTCTGTGGTGGTTGGCCTTCACGCTCCCGTGGTTTGGTGTGCTGGTTCCTGGTACGCCACATCGTTCAGCCAGCCAAGCTCAGCCATGGTTCCTGGTTCGCACTCGTTCAGCAGCAGCAGCATGTTGTTTTTTTTTTATGATACATCCGTACACCAGACCAGCGCTTGCCATATATTCCAGAACACTGCTGCTGCTGCTGCTGCTGCTTTTTTTTTTATGTCGGGAGACATGTCAAGCAAGGCAAAACATGCGCTGTCAAGGGTGTAGGGTGGAGTGTTCCACACTAAAAACTAGTTGTTTGGTGACAGTCACGGCATGTCAAGGCTGTCAAGGGTTGAAAGTGAAGACCACATTTCTCGGCAGTAGAGCAACAACGGTGATGATCGGACGAGAAGAGGAAGACCATCATCGCACACAACTAAAAAAGCAACCAGCACACACACCACCATCACCAGCAAACACCACAACGACGACCATCACCACCACCGCCACCACCCCTGCCCCACGAGCCGCAGGAGCACCAGAAGTTGTTGTTGCTCGTAGTGGCTGGTGGTGGTTGGTGGTGGCTTCGTCCCGTGGTTTGGTGGCAGGCAGGTAGGTGGTGATGGTGATGATCGATCGTGATTGTTGTGTCGAACAGGAGGAAGACCATCATCGCACACAACTAAAAAAGCAACCAGCACACACACCACCATCACCAGCAAACACCACAACGACGACCATCACCACCACCGCCACCACCCCTGCCCCACGAGCCGCAGGAGCACCAGAAGTTGTTGTTGCTCGTAGTGGCTGGTGGTGGTTGGTGGTGGCTTCGTCCCGTGGTTTGGTGGTGGTTCCTGGTACGCACTCGTTCAGCAGCAGCAGCATTTTGTTTTTTTTTTGTCCATCCCATTTCTTATCTGCTGCTGCTGCTGTTGCAGAAAACAAAAAGACAATAAAACACGATTTCTGAAATGATACAGATTTTACGAAATACGAGCAAAAAGACAATACAAATAAAAACGAATTCTGAAATGATTCAGATTTCTTAGTTTGCATTTTTCTCTGTACAAGGTTTTTGCGCTGACACGCATCGCTTAACAATAAATGTTGGTGGGTGGTGTTGGTGATTGTAGGACTACCAGCCCAGGGACCAACCGACCTGATACCTGATACAGATTTTACAAAATACGAGCAAAAAGATCATACAACAAAAACGAATTATGAAATGATTCAGATGTATTTGTTTACTGGTACATTTTTCTCTGTACTCGTACAAGGTTTTTGCGCTGACACGCATCGCTTAATTAACAGTAAATGTTGGTGGGTGGTGTTGGTGATTGTGGGACTACCAGCCGAGGGACCAACCGACCAACCCAGTAAATCTCTCACCCACCACGCACACCCATCAATTACCTGCCGGTCAGTAAAAAAAGGTTTATGTGCTGACCCAAATCGCTTAGAATAAAAAACGATCCCATCAATGACAATTAATTGCAGGAACACAGCAAAAAGAGAAGAGCCGCCAACGCAGTAGCTTAATGCAGTTAGGAGTTTGACCACTTGAAGGCCGTCAGTTGCTGTCTGTTCACGCTCCTCCGATTGCCCACCGTCTTAATTAGGAGATATTACAATGAGGAGATATTTGATGCTGAGAAGGGCGCAGCCCTTCGAAGCATCAATAGATGCTCTTCCTAATGGGTTGGGTACGTGCCCGTGGGGGTGTACCCCCCTGGTCGCGAACGGACACAAACGGACAAAAAACAGTTCTGAAAGCTGCCGCAGCGTGGCTTTATTTAACGAAAGCTTAATATTGAGGTTTGTCTGCACTTCGCACTTCGTTCGCTTTGCTTTTTTTTGGCGCGCGACGCGTACACTGAACCGATTCAGACACGCTCGGGACTGATAGAGGCCCGCTATTTGTGCCGACCGTCCTGTGCTATTCGTGTCGAAAGCCGTGCCGAGATCGGAGAGCTAGGCGGTAGTGACTGCCCTAAACTGTTGCCAGTGCCAAATTGTGTCACTGGGATTTCTCGGCAGTAGAGCAAACTAGCAGTAGTATATAGCTACGATGAGCATCACCACCGGCAACTCTCAAGCAAATATGTCGGGAGACATGTCAAGCAAGGCAAAACATGCGCTGTCAAGGGTGTAGGGTGGAGTGTTCCACACTAAAAACTAGTTGTTTGGTGACAGTCACGGCACGTCAAGGCTGTCAAGGGTTGAAAGTGAAGACCACATTTCTCGGCAGTAGAGCAACAACGGTGATGATCGGACGAGAAGAGGAAGACCATCATCGCACACAACTAAAAAAGCAACCAGCACACACACCACCATCACCAGCAAACACCACAACGACGACCATCACCACCACCGCCACCACCCCTGCCCCACGAGCCGCAGGAGCACCAGAAGTTGTTGTTGCTCGTAGTGGCTGGTGGTGGTTGGTGGTGGCTTCGTCCCGTGGTTTGGTGGTGGTTCCTGGTACGCACTCGTTCACAGCAGCAGCATTTTTGTTTTTTTTATGACATCGACACCAGACCAGCGCTTGCCTATCCAGAACACTGCGCTGGCTGCTGCTGCTGCTGTTTTTTTTATGTCGGGAGACATGTCAAGCAAGGCAAAACATGCGCTGTCAAGGGTGTAGGGTGGAAGTGTTCCACACTAAAAACTAGTTGTTTGGTGACAGTCACGGCATGTCAAGGCTGTCAAGGGTTGAAAGTGAAGACCACATTTCTCGGCAGTAGAGCAACAACGGTGATGATCGGACGAGAAGAGGAAGACCATCATCGCACACAACTAAAAAAGCAACCAGCACACACACCACCATCACCAGCAAACACCACAACGACGACATCACGCACCACCGCCACCGACCCCTGCCACGCACTCGAGCCGCAGGCAGACAGCACCAGAATTGTTGTTGCCTGCTGTGGCTGCTGCTGGTTGTGTGGCTTTCGTCCCGTGCGTTTGTGGTTCAGGCAGGTAGGGTTGGTGATGGTCGACTGATCGATCGTGATTGTGTCGGTAACAGGAGGTGAAGACCCACCATCGCGTGCCGACATACTAAAAAGAGCAACCAGTCACACCACGACCACCATCACCAGCAAACACCACAACGACGACCTAATGCACCACCCACCGCCACCAGCCGAGCAACAGGAGCACCAGAAGCTTGTTGTTCGCAGTGGCTGGTCGTCGTGGTGTCAAGTTGGGTTATCCTCGTGGTAGTCGGTACTCCCCCAGCCAGTACACCAGACAACCGCTTGCCATATACCTGGTATGTACAGCAGCAGCAGTGTCTGGTATACAGCAGACGTTTTGTTTTGGCCAACGTACCGGGTACGAGAACCCAACGACACGAGCCAAACAAAAAAATAAAAACAAAAAGCCAATAAAACACGATTTCTGAAATGATACAGATTTTACGAAATAAGAGCAAAAAGACAATACAAAAAAAACGAATTCTGAAATGATTCAGATTTCTTAGTTTGCATTTTTCTCTGTACAGGGTTTTGGCACTGACACGCATCGCTTAACAGTACATGTTGTTGGGTGGTGTTGGTGATTGTGGGACTACCAGCCCAGGGACCAACCGACCTGATACCTGATACAGATTTTACAAAATACGAGCAAAAAGATAGCAGTCACTACCGCCTAGCTCTCCGATCTCGGCACGGCTTTCGACACGAATAGCACAGGACGGTCGGCACAAATAGCGGGCCTCTATCAGTCCCGAGCGTGTCTGAATCGGTTCAGTGTACGCGTCGCGCGCCAAAAAAAAGCAAAGCGAACGAAGTGCGAAGTGCAGACAAACCTCAATATTAAGGATTCTTTAAATAAAGCCACGCTGCGGCAGCTTTCAGAACTGTTTTTTGTCCGTTTGTGTCCGTTCGCGACCAGGGGGGTACACCCCCACGGGCACACACCCAACCCATTAGAAGAGCATCTATTGATGCTTCGAAGGGCTGCGCCCTTCTCAGCATCAATATCTCCTCATTACAATATTATTGTGGTGTTTGTACGGTATACTTCGTAGTCTTGAATAGTTAATACGTTCATTCTCGAGCAGTGGCCAAAATCGGGTATACCCGATGGGTTTATGGCCAAAACAGGGTACCATTGTATTTTAGTGCCGCGACGACCCCAGGGCGCCATCTCATTGGCCAGCGCAGGCCACCACCCGACGCTGGCCACAAACCCATCGGTATACCCATTTTGGCTACTCACCCCCCAAGAGGTACCCGATAATTGTACCCACCTACCCGAAAATGGCCGGGCTGTTCGACCACCACGGCCCAACAGCCCACCACGCACCAGACGACGATTACGACTAATTTCATCGAAATCCATGCCCCCAGCCAGCCCTGTTACCGACGGAACCATCTGCTTGATAGATATCCATCCATCTGCTCGACAAGTATCCATGATTTGGTTGATTCGCGCAGCCTCTCACACCCAACCAAACTTGCCACCTCGAAACACTGCACAGCAGTAGTGGTGCCACTTCGAAACACGGCACAGCAGTAGTGGTTCAAAACACGGCCCAGCCGTAGTGGTTGGTTCACAGTGCTATCTCTCCCTCTCCCAACCAAAAGCCACCCCATCACGGCACACCACCAGTAGTAGTAGTTGATTCGCTCCCTCTCCCACCCAAAAAGCACCGCTCTTTCTCTCCCTCCTCGACGAGCCACCAGCCACCAGCCACCGCACAGCACAGCAGCAGTAATATAGTAGCTCGTAGAGCAGATGGATCCGTCGGTAACAGGTTGGGACTCGGCCGGAACTCGACTGGATACGTCGTAATACGTCGTGATACGTACCTGGTACGCAGGTGCGTGGTACGTAGTAATCGTCGTCTGGTGCGTGGTGGGCTGTTGAGCCGTGGTGGTCGAACAGCCCGGCCATTTTCGGGTAGGTGGGTACAATTATCGGGTACCTCTTGGGGGGTGAGTAGCCAAAATCGGGTATACCCGATGGGTTTGTGGCCAGCGTCGGGTGGTGGCCTGCGCTGGCCAATGAGATGGCGCCCTGGGGTCGTCGCGGTCACTAAAATACAATGGTACCCTGTTTTGGCCACAAACCCATCGGGTATACCCGATTTTGGCCACTGCTCTATACGAAACCTCATATGCTGTTCACTGACACACTACTGTAGGCGTCCTGAGAAATGTTGATGTGCTATGATAGGCCACTGCCACGGGGCACAGGGGAGATATGGTGAAACGGTCGAAGCATCACCCTGACCCACACGTTCAAAATATGAAAACAAAACAAGTCGAAGATCGTCTGAAAAGCTGGTCGGACAGCACTAATCTAGAGTGCTCACCGGCTTGATCCTTGTTGTCCACGACGCCCAGGTACTCCACCATGTAACCGGCGTAGGATAACACGCCCATCTCGGCGATGAGTAGGCTGAGGAGACTAGCCATGATGGCTAGCATCGGCAAGTATGGAAACGGAGCCATGTCCCCACTCGCGGCACGCAACTCGCCACGTTTCGCTCTCACACCGACCGATAGGTTGTTGAGGCTGTCTCCAGTCTCCAATACTCCTGAGTAAAAAGAACACAAGGCCACGAGCAAAACGAAACCGTACGTAGCGTGTGTGGGGAGGCGGTGAGCAAGGCGAGCTTGGTCGTTTAAAAAAAATTGTTTGGCACACTGGTAGGTTAACGTGGTATTACTGTAGTAGTGACAACATACATACTGGATTTGTTTGTTTGTCGTGCCTGAAGACATCAGTCCGTCAAGTTGAGGTCCTATCGGTTGTGCCCGTCTTCTATGGTCACCGTCAGCATTGTATCGTATGAAGAGCAACTCCGGCCCAAATCCCCTCCGATGAGCAACCATCCGGTCAGTCGGACGGGTTCCACGATGATGATAGAGGTAGCAACGTTTTCGCTTGAACGTTGTCGGGATGACGGGGGCTCCTTGATCAAAAACCGTCGTAATTTCAGTATTGTGGCGCAATCTCGTTCGTTGTACGTATACACTTGGGCAAGTACATTGTTCGTCGGGTATCACTTTATTCCCGTCCAAGATCCGTTTTGGGGTGAGGGAGCGGGCTCCTATACGTAGGGAAAACCCTCAGAAAAGTACATGGTGCAATGGTGCACCTCTATCGTAGCATGCGTCGTTGGTCACTCGGCCGTTACGAAACAAAGCGTCTCCGGAGCGGAGCATTCGGTCAAAAACAACGAAATATTGCGCGATAAAATAACTTTTGTTAAGGCCAATCAAAATCCACAATAATAAATACTCGTAATTCCATGTAGTTAGCCCTCTTAACCAGCAGCGCACTGGCGTTTGGTTTTGTTTCGTGTTTTACCTCTAATTATTGTTTGGCATCAATGCCTAAGGAGTTCTGCTGCTAGAGTTGATTCCATCTGGCGACGGAGTACATATATATGTAATACGAGCATTACTGCCTTTTGACGGATAGTCCGCAAGTACGCTGTAAGGGTATGCTACATTTGCCGTGTCGCCGAGCGGGGACGATCGGTGGCCATGCAGAAATGCCACGCATCCCGAGAATTACGTATTAGTAATACGGGGGACCATGGTAATCAGGACACATGAAAAACACAAAATGCTCACGTACGAGTATACATTCGAGTCTAAGTTTCTAGGCATATCAGGCTCTGATTACGAGTTCCGTTGCAAATAGTAAAGCATGTACGATCCACGCCTCGGGAATTATCACATCTATAGATCATGTACGGTACATCTCGACCTTCCTGCTGTCATACATTCTCACTGCGGTGCAGGTGCCGCATGATATTGTTGCATCCCGTCCCGGAAAACGCGCCATATTATACGTATAATACAGTAGATCATGCATACATATGACACATACATGCAGTATTATCCACTCCCGCCGGAAACAAAAACCTCTGAGCGCCCGCCACGCGAGCTACAGCAGTGCTACCGGGTAGGATCGAGCTCAAGACGCGTGCTACGATAGAGTTGCACATTTTGACTGAAATTGTTTCTGAATGACCTAGTGAAGGTTCCTTAACCCAAAATCGTCGAAAAGTTAGTATTTTGTCGCACAATATTTTTGTTTTATACTTGGGGCCACGGAATTTTTTCAACCTGGTAGCACTTTTGTTTTGGTCCAAAAACAATTTTGGGTTCAGGTATAGAGCGCCGCAAGTGATCCCTCTCGGAAAAACAAAATAGTGGACCTCTACCCGTAGCATGCGTCTCAACCCTCGTTCGGCGTGTTCGGACGGGCTTCCTGTGTCGGCGTACTCAGCGTTTTGCCGAAACGTGCTTCGTCCGAAGAGAAAAGCTGCGAAAAGTATGATCATTTCACAAAAAAAAACTATGCATATATATATGGAGGTCGCCTCCACAGATGATGTCGGCCGTGCCGGGGGTCTTGGTGTGTGGCCGAGGCCTTGACTCGCACTAGCCCTTTCAGATATGTGGCAAGGAGGTGCCTTCGCGAAACCTCCCTCGCATCTCCCGAGGGCAGATATCATAGGTAAGAGTGTGGGAGTGGGGGGTTGTTTTCGTGTTCTCGTAGAGGACCCTTCACACTCCCTGTTACCAGCGAGTCTGGGTGTGTATTCACGAACGTCAACCACATGAAGACCATCGATGATGGCAGGTCTCGTAGACCGAAGGTTGGTTAAGGTGCTCCTTAGGCTATCAAAAACAAAAAGTACTTGGGTACTGAAAAAACGTTACTGTAGTTTCGTCTTTTTTACAGCAGCAAATATTGTTTCTGATACAATAACACCTTATCAGTACTCTTTACGGAACACACCATAGATCCAGTTCTAATGCTCATACCTGCTCTCGACCAACGTACAGCTTGTTCGTTACAGTCTCCATTAATATCGTGAGGTGCTGGGGTTCTTGGATCTGCAAGGGAGCGTAGACATTGTTGTGTTTGCATCACGAAACGACCGTGCTCCACAGCCAGACGTTTGATCGTTTCGGAGCTCCTGTTTAGCATCTACACTCTGCTTTGGCCACGTAGGACGCCACATATAGATGCACTACGGTCGTAGAGACCCAAGTAGGTTCACCCACTAGTGCTCGGCGGCCTCGTCGAAAATATGAGTTTAAACAGTATCAGCAGCCGGAGAAACTGCCTTTTTTTATTCGTCTTTGGGTACAAGGGGTATGGCGAGCCGTGTCTGAGTGAGAGGTACTTTTCGTAGCGAACAAGGCGTCGGATCGATCGGGCTCCTGAGGCATGAATGTCGCTCATGACCTACGCTCTCTAAACCTACTCATAGGGAGCAGGTCTGAGCATTATAACTGGAGGAATAGCATTTTTGTCACAGGAAGTCGTGACAAGGTGAAAACATTACCGGAAAAATCTTGGAATAATATTGCAACTTGTTTTTTTTTTTTTTTTTGCTTGTTTGTTCGTTTGTTTGTTTGTCTGTTTTTCATCTCATTTAGTTTATGTGCTCTTCTTTTATCTCTCCCTCCTATTACGGGGTGGGCTAATGTAGTAAATAGGACCTACGGTACACACAAAGACCTATATATTAGCATATGTTTACTAACAATATTTGGTCCTATTTACTATGGCCCTCCGTAATAGTCGTATCTCAGATCTGGGGTCCCAAAGTAGGCTCGTCTCCACCCTCCCCACTACGGTACGTGCCTTTCATTTTTATCCGAAACCTTCCCTCGTCGACTCGCGTCGAATTCCGCCTACCCGCGCTATGTACGAAGGCGCTCTCAGCAGTTGGTTAATTTATATTTTTTCAAATAAAGCGAAAATCTCACCACGACGGGAACTGAACTCGGGTACCAATGCTATTAATACCGTATAACATGGAAGAAAGCGCACCCCCCTTTAATAAAGCACCCCTCCACCTAAACGCACCGGGTAAAATATGTTCTTCTTCGTTTTTTTTTACCGTCACTTTATCACCGGGGTACGTTGGATAACTCACCCCCTACGTGTGTACGCCTGAAAACAGTGTCAAACTCCACAGGTATCACACCACCTGGTCGACGGATATAACTCACAATTTACAATCAACCCGCGCCGGTATGGACTCCAGCATGGAGGCAACTGCTACGGGTACCCGCTTGTCCGCTCGACCCCCAAAGACCGTTCTAGGGGTGCAGCAGCGGCGCCGCGATAGTTTTAGAACGCCTCGACAGCCAAGCACACACCATGGGCCTCGGCGGAGTATCAGCAACAGAGGTGGGGTGTGTGCGACACGCCGAGGACGGCAGCACCAACAGAGCAGATCAGCACGCAAACACGGCGAGCACTGAGTGTCCCTTGGGAGTTCCACATCTATGATGAATATTGTTTGCACAGGGGGGAGGGGGGTTGTGATGATCTGGGAACTGCGAAGGTCGCGCCGGTATGAGTACATGCAACGCCTCGCTACGTGTATGAGTATATGTCACGCCTCACTAGACCGTCTCGTCGGCTTGCAACAGCAACTGTGACTCTGAATCGGTACAGCAGCAGCAGCAGCAGCAGCAGCAGCACAACAGCAGTAGTACAGTACAGGACACCTAATAAGAAACAAGGAATATGATCCAGGCTCGATTTGGTATTTGAGAGAGGGTGCTTTCCACACTAATTTCAAGATAACGACTCCCGAATTTCTTATTTTCCTCGAAATCTCAGCCTGGCTTTCTCATTAGCCTGTTTCTTATTAGGTGTCCTGTACTGCTGTAGGTCAACGCTCGGGTGCTTCGTTGGGTCAAAATACAAAAGAATACCACGACAGGTAGACTCGAGCGCACTTGGCGCGTCGCCGCCGGACCAGAGGCAGCCAGCGTGGCTTCGGACGCTTGGGTTCTACGCCTAGTACAGCGCACTTGGCGCGTCTCTTCGCGGCGCCAAACCACAACAACAGCAGCAGTTAGTTGGTCTCCCCGTTTATTGAAATATCTGCACGTACTAAAAGTCGACCTGTCTTGGTATTTTGATTTTTGACACAACGACGCATCCAAGCGCCGAGCGTTGACTGGCTGTATGTACTGCTGCTGCTGCTGCTGCTGCTGCTGCTGCTGTAAAGTCTACGAGGACGGAGAGGCGCGTGCCGAGTGCGCTTCCCTTCGTCTCTAGGCCCAAGGCCGCGCCAGCCGGCTGAAGTTTGGCGCTGGCGTATAGCACACAGACACAGGCAGGGCACACCGGCACAGATACCTGAGGCATTTCAAACGCTGCTTATTTTATGCGAACAATAATGAGCAGTAGAGGCTGGTAGAGGGCAGGTATCCAGACCGCTCGCTATGATAGCTGCTGCATCGCACATACAGCTCTGTCCCGAAATATAAGAACTTTTATTATAGTTACGTATTAATTTCAATACATTTCTTTTATTTCGGGACGGAGTGGTACCAAGAAGAGCGTGGCAAGAAGCACTTCCCTTGCATGGGGCATTCGTGAAGGATCTTGGGTGTCGTTAGGTACTACTTGCGCACGGGACAACATAGATATGGGTCTGATGAACACTACATACAGCAGTACGTAGCGAACAAACAATCGTGCACGCTGGGTGACAATTATTGTACACCCAGATTGTTATTATATGGGTTTTACTGTGTACTCGTACGAGTGCAGCGGTGCCAGGAGCCGGTGCTACCTCTGTCGCGCCCCCCCCAGTGAACAAATACACAAGAAACAAACAAACAAAAAAATTGAAACACATGTTATAATTCAGGGCTAGTCGAACCGATACCTTGTGCCGCACGATCTACCATTTCGGTTCTGCATTCATTCGTCGACAGCTACTCGTAGCCGTATCATTACAGCCGCCCCTGCCCCCCCCCCCCCTCTCCTTGTTGTGTCGCCTCTCTAGGCGTCCTCAGCTGCATGCCGTAGCCGGCTCCTCTCCGCTTCGGCCCTGTGCCACCTCGCCATGAAATGGCCCGCCGCCTCAACGACCCCTCTATACCTCACCCCACTCTTCTTAGCCGCGCTCTGCCATAGTAACGTCTCTGCTCCGAACAGGAAAGGGGAGCTTTCTGTGGAGCGCTCTGTTGCTGGAAAAACCCTAAGGTAATCTGCTAGACATTAGGCCCTGGGTTAGTTTCTAGTCGGCCAGGTCCCGGGTTCGTCCTCCCGACAATCATGCCAAACATCACCCGCCGGGTCAGCCGCTCATTGGTCGTGCGCTGTACGGCCTCCGCATGTTCGTGATGCCTCTTCAGTTTGACAGTTACATGACGATTCGGGATTTTATGTGTTGATGATTATATGGATCTTGACGACTGGGTGCATATGTGACGACGCACACTGTCACTTCTGGCTGTCCCTACCCCTAATAAACGACTTGAATCATCAAACCATCGATTGTCTCTGGGTGTTTCGACCATCTTGCTGGGAGCTGACGAACACCGCAAAGAGGAGGCGTCGTTTGCGGAGGGTCGTCTCAACGCTCACGCATTGTGCCTTCTTGAGAGCCTTGGCGGACGACATGATGAAATGGTCGATGCGTTGTCGGCGCTGGAAACCAATGATCCGTACGTAGGAGAGAGTTGTGGTGTGCCGTTCGGAGCTCAGCGAAGTGCTCCTGACCAAAGGTCCACATCACACACCCGTACAGCAGTGTCTCCATCACCTCACGGCCTTTAGCATGCGCACCTTTAGAGTGAACGGGGCATCCTACATATCGTACATCTCCCCCTTGACGATCAGCACCTCCAACACTATGATTAACAACAATCTTCTCTTACGATAGATTGAAACTGGAGACAAGCAACGCGGATGATACTCATTCGATTCCGATACTAACACATTGGACAAAACTTGCTCGATACTAATGCGGCCCTTTTCTCAACACCTTATGTTTTAGTAAGACCGGAGACTAGCAACGCGAATGCTACTCATTCGATTGCGATACTAACACAATCAATAATAGGATTGCATAATCTGACTGCGTGTGCTGGGTGCTGGGTGTCGACGGGTGGGAAAAACGATTTAATGTGAGGGTGAGGGCCATAAATACAAACACAAACTTATAATGAGGAGCTAACGATGCGAGAAGGCCGCAGGCCGACGAGCATCGATTAGATGCTCTTCTATAAGGGGTCGCGTGTGTGCCGGTGCGGGTGTACCCCTGCTCACGAACGGACACAAACGGACAAAAAACGTTCTGAAAACTGCCCACAGCGTGCGTTAATTTAACGAATTCTTAGTATTGAGGTTTGTCCTTCGTCCCGCGTCTGTTCGCTTTGCTTCTGTTTTGGCGTGCGACGCGTACACTGAACCCATTCAGACACGCTCGGGACTGACAGACGATCGCTATGTATGCGCACCGTCCCGTACTGCTCGTGTCGAAAACGGTGCCGAGATCCCTGAGCTAGACGACAGTGCCTGTCCTGCCACCTGTTACCAGTGGCAATTGTCACTGGAAGTTTTTATCCAGCAGCAAGTCACACACACACAGATTTGTATATTTAAAAAATTACACCTGCAACGAAAAAAGCAACCAGCACAACATTCACCACAAGCAAACACCACCACGACGACGACCACCACCACCACCGCCACCCCTGCCCCACCACCAGCTACGCTTCCCAGGCTTGATGGCGATGGTGGCTCCAGCAGGTGGTGATAGTGATGATCGATCGTGGTGGTTGTGGCTGCAGCAGGTAGGTAGGTGGTGATAGTGATGATCGATCGTGATTGTGTCGAGCATTTCGATGATCGAACGAGAAGAGGAAGACCATCATCACACACACACACAGATTAGCAACCAGCACCACCACCACCACCATAAACACCACCACCCGCACCGCCACTACCCCCACTACTACTGTAGTTGCTTCATGGAATATGCACAATCGTGCAATATCCCTGTCCTGGTGGTGTTGGTGTGGTGGCAGCAGGTGGTGTGGTGATAGTGATGTGATGGTGTGGCTTGCCTGGTGTGCTGGGTGTCGCGAGAAGAACGAGAGTATAGCAACAGGTACCAGCAGCAACACGGAAATAGGACAGTGGTACCAGCAACCATCACCATCACGAACAGCCCAGTACCACCCACCGCAACCACCGCAACCGCCACCACAACCAGCCAAGCAGCAGGAGCACCAGAAGCTTGTTGCACGTGGTGGCAAGTCGGCCGAGCTTCGTGGTAGTCGCCCCCCCCAGCCACGGTACACCAAACTAAACCGCTTGGCATATACCTGGTATAGAGCAGCAGCTGTGTACCAGGCACAGCTGCTGCTGTACACCACGTTTATGCCAAGGGATTGCGTTCGTACCATTAACTCGTGTATACCAGTACGTATTTATATGTTATCGTATGTAAACTTTGATGTACCAGTACTACAGCTTGCTGTGGTGCTGTGGTATATATTTGTACTGAAATCATTTTACGAGATTCGTTTTTTTGTTTTTTTTTATTTTGTCTCGTTAATTTTTTTTTTTTTTCACGTACGAGTATACCTACTTTTTTTTTCCATCCCATTCATTATCTTCGCACTTCTGTCTTTCTCCCTCCCTCGCAGTCGTAACTCAGATCCGGGGTCACAAAGTAGGCTCCTCTCCCTCCCCCCACTATTAATACGGTTCTTGCTTTGATTTTTATCGCGCAGCCGGTCGCCCCGGTGGGCTAGCAGGTAACCACGAAGCCTGTAAGCGTCAAGAATGCGAGTTCGAGCCCCGCCGAGTGCATGCTCTTAGGCACTTTTTCTCGCAAAAATGTCTTGACTAGCAGAAAGCGCGAGAGCGTGAGTTAGCAAAATTCGATGAAAGTCGACGAGCGTTGGGAAGGCTGAACCCTCTTCTTTTTTTTTACATCCCATTTATTATCTTCGCACTTCTGTCTTTCTGCCTCCCTATAGTCGTAACTCAGATCCGGGGTCACAAAGTAGGCTCCTCTCCCTCCCCCCCCACTACGGTTCTTGCCTTGATTTTTATCGCGCAGAGGGTTCAGCCTTCCCAACGCTCGTCGATTTTCATCGAATTTTGCCAACTCACGCTCTCGCGCTTTCCGCTAGTCAAGATTTTTGCGAGAAAAAGTCCCTATAGGAGCATGCACTCGGGGGGGCTCGACCTCGTGACCTTGACGCTAACAAGCTTCGTGGTTACCTGCTAGCCCACCGGGGCGACCGGCAATGACCTCTGCGCGATAAAAATGAAGGCAAGAACCGTAGTGGGGGAGGTGGGAGAGGAGCCTACTTTGTGACCCCGGATCTGAGTTACGACTAGGGAGGGGGAGACGGAAGTGCGAAGATAATAAATGGGATGGAAAAAACAAAAAAAAAGAGGGTTCAGCATTCCCAACGCTTGTCGATTTTCATCGAATTTTGCCAACTCACGCTCTCGCGCTTTCCGCTAGTCAAGATTTTTTTTGCGAGAAAAAGTCCCTATGAGCATGCACTCAGGGGGGGGGCTCGACCTCGCGACCTTGACGCTAACAGGCTTCGTGGTTACCTGCTAGCCCACCGGGGCGACCGGCTCCTACGTACGTATTATATCAGGGGTATTTTTATTATCATACCTGCCGAGTACACATGATGCCCTATGTTTCTGGCCTGCTTTCGTGTGTGTGTGTTCTTCTCATTAAACCTTCCTTTCTACCCGTCGATATCCAGCACACCCAGTGTCCGTGCCGATTCTTCATCCTGAAAAGGTACCAGTTCTGTGGTCACAAAACTACGACACAGAGATACTACGCTCAGTGCAGTAAGCAGAGCAGACAATGCAATGCCATATACGACAGGCAAGGCCTACCCTGCTAGCAGTCCAGGTGCATGCAAGAGAAAAAGAGAAAAAAAAAGAAAAAAGGCGAAAAGGAAAAATAATGAAAAGTAAACATACTGAAGCAAATCAACAGTCAAGCAACCAAACAAATGCATCACAAAATAGAAGAAAGAAAGTGTCGTGCTTCTCCCAGAGGAGACTTCTCCCAGAGGAGATGGGACATCCAATAAAAAACCAAATGAAATGAAACGAAATGAAATTGACCAAAAAAAAAAAACGTACGTAGCACAATTCGACGAGAGTTGACGAGGGAAGAAAATGCTGAAATCTTCTCGCGATAAAAATAAAAAATACAAGGCAAGAACCGTCGTGGCGGGGGGGGGGGGGGGGGGGGAGCCTACTTTGTGACCCCGTATCTGAGTTACGACTATTAATAAGAAGGAGCGTGAAAGAAACGGCGTACGTAGTAGATAGTAAATGTGAAGGAAAACATAAAACAAAACAGAACAAAACAAAACAATTGACCACGAACACCGACACCAGGCACCCCACCGATCCACTCCTGTCCTGTACAAGGTTTAAGGGCTGACGCGCATCGCTCCACTGGAAATATTCGTGTGTGGTGTTGGGACAACCGGCACAAGGATCAACCGACCGACCCAGTTTCTCTCTCAACCACCACAACTCACAACGCACACCCACCAACCTATATAACTTGCCCATGAGCCAAAAAAGGTTTCTGTGCTGACACAAATCGCCTAAAATACAAAACGATCCAATCCATGACAATTAATTGCTGGAACACAGCAAAAAGAGAAGAACCGGAGACGCAGTTAGGAGTTCGACATCTGTCACGCTCCTCATTCCCGCCGTTCTTGTAACGCACGTATCATACATCAGTGATGGAGATCGGAATTGAATTGCTCTGAAAAGATCACGATCTTTCGGAAAATCTCAAGATCAGATTGGTGCTTTTCGCAGCCGAAATTCTGATCTAGATCGAGAATCGAAGATCGATTGATTCAATCTTTCAATCTTGATCTTTTGGATCCCGCCCAAATAACGCCTTGTCATATCACTGGAAACCCATATAAAACGCACCCTCACGCTCTACACCCCGCACAAACCAACTGACAAGCACACACATCAGCCAAAGGCAAACCTTTGCCGCCGAACAAGAAACAACCTGCTAAGAAAATAGGGCTCACGAATAAGAAACAGCCTGCTAAGAAAATAAGGCTCACGTTGGGAAGGACGTCAAGAATTTTGGAATAAGAAATCGCGCTCAGCGGCGAGTGCTCACTAGATCCTACTGGCACGTATTAGCCTGTCTGTATGCTAAAATAGTGTTAAGGTTTCAAGGCTCTCTCAGGTTAGGCGTTTCTTTTGGGGCATTTGACAAAAAGGGGGACACCCCCCCTAATATCGTGACAAAAAGGGGGACATCGGTTTTCGCCGCCAGGGTACGCCCATGTACTCTGTCAAATCGACTCGAAATTCAAACCTGATGGTTTGCTACACTCACATGCATCATTCCCTACCACCCACAGCGTTTTTCTTTTGCCCCAATGTTTAGCGGGTGAACGAGAGCGATCAAAAGGGGGGGTGAGCATATCCCCCTTTTTGTTGTGCCTACGCAGTAGGGTATCCCCCCTTCCACTACTAAGTTTGGAAAAGTCCCCCTTTTTCCGTACGTCCCCCCTTTTGTCACGTTGCGGAGAGATATCCCCCTTTCTGGTCAAAAATACCACGGGTAAGTGACCGCTCCATGTTCTGGTTGTTGTGGCACGCCCAACAGACGGCGTAGGTCAAAGTCCCTATCTACACGTCACGCAAAAAGATCCAACGGCCCATACCCTAGGCAAACTGTAACGCCAAAAAGATCAACGGCCCATACCCAGGCAAACGTGGTCAGCATACCAGCATACGTGATGTACGTATATATCGCAAATGATTCCGTGAGTACTGTCTGTATACCATATATGACAGCAGGTCCTGTGACACGCACATCTGGTTCAGAATCAATCGTGGTTTCAAGGTGTGGCCCTGCGAATCAATGCATTACATTGGTTGGCGCCCTGTGCCCCGTGGCCCCCAAAAATCACCAACATATATACGAGTATACGTATATAAATATGTACGTACCACAGGATAGTAGTACTACTGCTTTGGTACTGCTTGCTGCTGTGCGTATATTAAAAAAAACAAAAAAAAACACAGCTGTGAGATCGAGGATTTTATCGAAACTCATCTTTGCAAGCTGAGTGGGATACTTCGGTCGCGCGAACTACACGTCGTATATGTAGTATGTAGCATAGTCCCGGTACCGCCGTATACGTATACGCGTATATCAGGTACGTACCATGGCGTAGAAGAGAGGAGAGTCTTATAGTACCACGCAGTGAGCTGTTGAGCTGCTCGGTCACAGTGATGGTCAATATATGACTATGAGTTTACCGTTAATGCGCTGGGCCGTTGGATTGGTGTTGACGACCACCTCTGGAACGAGAACCTCGCCGCCGGTGCTTCGTAGTGTCCCCCCTTTTGTCACGATGTATGGGGGGTATCCCCCTTTTTGCCAAATGCCCTTTCTTTTATGCAGGCCCGTACTGTATACCACGTATACCGCACGCCGGCACACATCTACGGTCTACCTCGGACATGTTGATCATTCAAAGGTCTCTCGAGGCGGCTGATAGTCTGAGCTTTGCGCCCAGTGCTTCGACACCATATATATATATATGTAGATAGATGCCTCCTTGCTGTAACGATTTAGGTTGTTGTGTTTTATGTATGGGAAGTGGTAAGCCAGTATAAAATACGAAGTTTCTTGGGGTACAGCACAGGGCACATCAGAACAAAACGCGCAATAAGAAAGGCAGGCTCGGATTAAAAAGAAAATAAGAAAATAGGGAGTCGTTAAACAGAAGGGCATTTATATATTAGTGGTTCGGCGTCTGTTGCGCTGCGCGCAACACGCGACGCAAGGTGTGTTGCGCGCAGCGATCTATGCGCAAACATATGCCTCAAAACTAAGTAAAAAGCCTTTTAATTTATTTTTGGCCTCGTACGGCGAATAGAAAAAAGTGCCTCAAAAAGAATAAAAGCCTACCGCGAATAGCAAAAGGCGCCTAATTTTTGTTTTCGACTAGTGTATGGCGAAAAGTACAAAGGGCCTAAAAGGTGTTCAATTACGGCTAATTATTAAGAAAAAAATACCCCCAAAAAAATTAGCGCCTCCGGCGAAAAATAAATGCAGCAAAAACTTTCGCCTGCGGCGAAAAATGTTGCGCCCCCAAATACGCGTATTGCGCTGCGCGCAACCAGCCTTGCGGCGACTGTTCCTGTTGCGCAAAACGGTTATTTTGACCAAATGTTGCGCCAGCGCAACAGCGCAACACCTAATGAAAATGCCCTGTTATACAGCAGTAAGTACTGGCCCTCTCACAAGAAACCTTAAATCGGGCTCAGGCTGATTGTCTTATTCTGGGTGCGCGCGAAAGCTCACTTCCTCATGGTGCACTTTCTAGTTTCGATCCCCGACAAGACATTTTTCCTACAGTAAGTACCATTAATAATACAGCACAGGACACCTAATAAGAAGGGCAGCGGCCAAAAACAGGTGCACCTGGTCCGTTCGGGGCCAAAAACAGGTACATACTAAAATCAAGTTTAAAACGCACCCCACGAACCTGCCGTTCAAAGTAGAGTTTTTTCATGCTCTTCGTGCTCGCCCGGTGGCTACGTATACGAGTAGCTGCTATTGATAGTACGAGGAACGAACGCATGCTGCTGTATTCTCCCTTCTCAACTTTTGTGACACCCCTGGTATTCCAAGTCAACCACAATCCCGAAGGGGAGCCTTCTATCTCGTATTATTTCGGCGGAGGTGTGCAGGCAGATATGTGTGTGTGTCGCTTGAGTGGCGTGTAGTGCGAGGTGCGACGGGAGAAGGGGGTCTCTCCGCGTACGTCGGCATTTGTATAGGGGGCATAGGGTGGAACTATGAAGGGCCTCTGATTGGCTTAAAAACGACAAAAAAAAGGTGAAAGTCAAGCAGAGTAGACAAAATCAGGTATACCTAGGTTTTGAAGAGGCAAAAACGGTACAACGAGTTTTGGACCAATGGCAGCGCACGTGGAGTGCGTTTTTACTTGGTTTTAAGTATGTACCTGATTTTGGCCGCAAATGGACGAGGTAACCTTTTTTTGGCCGCTGCCCTATGAAAACAGAACGTCGCATTTTTTTGTCTGAAAAAATTCACGATGTGATTTTTTTCTCCAAATCATCTATTTTTTTTTCAAATCTTAGCGTGTTTTTAATAATTATCCTGTTTCTTATTAGGTGTCCGTACTGTAGTCACGATGTCTTTTTACAGTAAGTAGTACCAGGTATTATTAGTGCACAACAAGATTTTTTGTTGTGAACTATATTCATTCTTAGGCTCTGACTACGAGTATAGGCTGAGAGCTTTTTACCATTTTTTTCAATTTTTCGCGCTGACTTTCTTCTGAAATAGTTTCTTCTGAACGGGCCGGTAATGTATTGAATTAGTGTAGAAATTATCCCATTATCGAATAAGAAATCGAGCCTGGTCCAGATTGTCCTGTTTCAGATCATTAATCATATCATAGGTGTGTGTATGATACTGCTGTAGTGTACCAATCAGCTGGTACGTATGTACGACAAAAATGCGGGTACCAAATACTCGAAGTAGTCGTACAGTCGTACATTGAAAAAAAAATGGAGCCACGTATTATATATGTATACGAACGAAAATAAAGCAGTAAACCTGCTTAATTTGGCGACATAAAGATCAAGATTGAAGATCGAGATCAAGATTGCCTCTTTTCGCCAAGATTGCCGAAAAGATCAAGATTGCCTTTTCGGGGGCAATCTTTTTCAAGAATTGATCGGCACTGTTGCCGGAGGCAATCTCCATCACTGTCATACATGCATACCCCGATATCCAGTCGTCTCGTATATTTTGGGAATAAGAACCCCCTCCGCGCGACTATTATTGGTTGGTGTAATTGTGAAATGGTGCGTTTCGCAGCAGTTGCAGTCAGCCATCTCGTGTGGCTTTCTTTGACGCTGTATCGCACCCCACTACTTGTTGTTGTTGCTGTTGTTCTTGTTGCGGCACCAGGCAGAGGCAGAATTGAGGAGTCACACAGTAGTAGTGTGTCTGGTGTGCATGTAGCAACAGAGCCAGGGGAAGCGTGGACTGCCTGTGAAATCGATCTACTTCATGTTTGAAAAATTCATGATGTACGTATTTATCTGAAAACAAATTGTGGATGCGTAGGTACTGGGACGAAATTCGTTGCATAGATAGGGTCTACGGTCAGTCGTCGCTCACCTTTGTTTGTGATGCTGTGTCTTCCTTCCAGAGGGTCGTTCGCCATCAAGCTTTCTTCTTCGTGGGTTTGCTATTGGCCACAGCGTGCATTGTGTGCGAGGGGTGGACTGCCCAACTCGGGTGTCTCTTACCACACGTAAGAGGCAACGAGTATTCCATTTGCCATCGTAGATTTGTTTTAATCTTTTTCCATCCGATGAATTCCGTATTATACGGGTAATACGTGCTACGAACGTATATCGTGGTCGCCCCGTTTGTTCAGCAGGTTTCCAAGATGCCTGTTGAGTTGGAATTTGAGGGTTCGAGTCTCCGTACGGGGATCTTGATTGTCAAATGCCACCACCGGTCGAGAGCGTATATTATGGCGATGGTGAGCACATTGTTTGACGGGGGGAGTTGACGAAGGAAAAAAGTGCAAAAATGTTCTCGCGATAAAAATGCGAGGCACGTACCCTAGTGGGGAGGGAGGAGACGACCCTACTGAGTGACCCCGGATATGAGTTACGACTAAAAAGGGAGAGATAATAGAAGGGCGAAGATAATAAATCGGTTCGAAAAAATAAATGAAAAATGACCCACATGTTTCGATGGCACTTTCATCCTTTATGCAATGGGATTTTCTTCAGGTGGAATGTGAATGAACGATTTCCCTAAAATGTGTTTGATAAGCAAAAGACGAGACACCAGACCCAGGACATCACAAAAAACGCAATTTTGAATGTTTGTGGGTTCTACGAACCGTATACAGAACGCATTTGTCTTTTTGTTTTGCATCCCATTTATTATATTCGCCCTTCCTTTCTCTCTCCTTCCTGGTCGTAAATCAAATCCGGGGTCACAAAGTAGGCTCTTCTCCCTGTGGGATTTGCTCGTGCCAAAAGTCTGATATTGTACTGACTTGTGTGATTCTTGTAACGGTATTATATCTACGTAGATTGCGGCGGGATTTGTGTTTACCCGAGGGGTTGCATCAAATTATATTTGGATTCCTTTTTGGGGTCCCGGGGAGGAAGAGGATGCGTGGCCCTCTCTCCCACTACAATAATTGATACCTGGTTTCTACATCTTCTACATCGCCCCATGGCAAGCCCCACCCTCTCAACACCCAGACACACCCGGTGCACGAGTTGACCCCTTACGCTAGCGTCCGACTCATGGTCACGGTAGCTCGGGCACAAGGTGCAGCACAATGGTGGGTTTTGTCGTCTTGGGCGAGGAGCTTCCCTGGATGACCAATATCATCGAGCAAGAAAGAAGACATCAGGAATGGGCAGACGCTCGGACTGGGGAAGTGGACTCCTGAGGAGTGGCATGAACTACAGGAAGTAGTACGAGCACCCGCAGCAGCAGCAACAGCAGCAGCAGCGGCAGCTACAGCAGCAGCAGCAGCAGCAGCAGCCGCAGCGGCAGCGGAAGCGGCCGCAAAGCGGGAGGAGGAGGAACAGCAGAAGCAACAGAGGTGGATTGAAGAGCATGAGCGTCTCGTCAAATCAGGCGCAAGGTGCGATATAGACGTACGGTTATTTGACACGCTCACAGTGAAAGAACAGCAACAAGCCATGGCCGAGTACTTAGAACAGCTGAGAGTCGGAAATTGCGCAACCGCAGCCCAAGTACAAGAGGAAGTAGGTAGGAATGAGAACACGCACCAAGCCCAGGTCAAGATACCGGGCAGCGACACCATATCCGCCACCGACCCAGTACAGGCCTATAGGAAGACAGCAATTCAGGACCACCAGCAACAACAAGTCGAGACGTTTATACACGTCGAGCAAGGCAACGAGGAGGAGACAGCAGTGATTGGTAGTGAGAAGGTGGAAGCGGAACGAGACGGAAAAAGGTGTATGGTGGTACGCGGAGCGAGGAAGGATCTGGTGAAGAGGAGGAAACCGGTAGAGCGTGGAACGGCGACGAACAGCAGAAGTTGAGCGTGGGGTCAATTGGCGGAGGCAGGAGGAAGATTCGGCGAATGGATGGATCAGAAAAGCCATTCGACAGAGCGAGGGGTTGCTTTCACCTCCGGAGGGCCTGGTGATTTGGAAGGGGAATGAGGAATGGGGATCGGAAGGAAGTACAGTGGGGAGAGCCATGAAGACTGATTGACGGAGCAGAGGAGATGAGGGCGATTGGGGTGGAGCAGAACCACCGACAGCAGCGAGGGTTGCTTGCCAGCCTCCGGGCCTGTGGATTGGAAGGGGATGAGGAAGTGGGGGAATCGGAAGAAGTGAACAGTGGGAGGAGCATGGAAGCTGATGACGAGGCACGTGAGCATCGACTGGGGATCGGGAGACGCAGCAGCAGGCGCAAGGCGAAGTGTCCAGCTTCGAAGCGTAGCGGTTGAAGGTGATGCGTGACGTTGCACAGTAGCGGTTCGTGAGAGAAGACCACCATCTAACGCGCACGCGGTGGACAGCCATGTGGGTGAACAGAACATTGCGCGAGGATTTCAGGTTTAATTTTCAATGAGCAGTTATTTTGAATGGACGTACAAATAGCTGATGCAGAAAGCTTTGATGGAAGAAGAAGAGCGGACCTTGGTGTCTAAGTCGATGGTAGAAAATTTTTTCAGCTATAATTTCACAATTTGGTCGATGTCACAACAGATATGTAAATTATAAAAGTAAAGGAATCGTGGGCTTACTCGAGTAAGAGTAGAGTGTATGTTGTTTTGTGAGAGTTGAAACGGGAAAATGACTGTTGGAGGAGATAGGGTGGGGGTGTTGGTGGTCGGCGCAGGAGATAAGGACGAGGCGGTACGATGGTGGGTGCATCAGTCCTGCTGTGTTTCTGCAGCGTAGGAGGTAATCATTACATGTGGGTGGAGTTGTCAGTTTGTGAGCGGTGGTTTATTTTGTTTTGTTGTTTGCCTATAAGAGGCTATCATAATAGCTAAACTTGGTATCAGTAACTGTGCAGTGAAAACAGACACCAACTACGGGCTGCATCACACACTACTGCTCGTATGTTGTGTGAGTTAATTAAATAAAGAAACAATAAAAAATAAGTGGAAAATCAAAAAAAAAATAACAAGAAATAAAACGAAAATACGGTGCTAAGTATGTACTAAGCTGACGATATCACGGTATACGTATATCAGGCCAGCTATCTTTAATATATTTTTTGCATTATCGTCTCACGTATATATGCGATGGCTCGGAGATCGCGAGAGAAAAAGCAGGCAGTTTCTTTCTCTATGCGGACATTTTTATGTGCCACGAAGAAGGTCTTATCTGACATCGCATGCATACATATAAACGCTGCGTTACAAAGCAACTGCGAAACGCACTAGCTGGCGTAACTGCAGAATAAAGGTTATCATGGTTGGGGATAGATACGATGATGGTGGAAAATTCCGTGGTTTGGTTATATTGAAATGAATGCGTTTTTTTCCGCGTAATGGAATGTGAGGATCTGATATGTCGTTGGTATTCGGGGTGTTCGTACGAGAGGGATTGGGAAAAGGGGGTGGCTGAAGGATTTCCCAGCAGATCATTAGCTGGAAGCAATTGGCGTGATGAGTTCGGATGGGTTGTTTAATTGCGATGAGTTTTTTCGGAGAATTGATTATTGATCCTTTAGGGATTGTTTTTGATTTTGATGTGAGTTTTTTTCGGAGATTGAATTATTGATCGCTTTCCTTCTGGGATTTGGTTTTTGAATTTTTGATTGGGTTTTCGAGATTGATTTATGATGCCTTAGCGGGATTGGTGTTTTGAGTTTTTGATTGGGTTTTTCGAGATTGATTATTGATCCTTTTCGGGATTGGTTTTTGATTTTTGGATTTGATGTTTTTTCGAGATTGGATTATTGATCCTATCATCGGTGATTGTTTTTGATTTTTGAGTGGGTTTTTGTGACACGTTCTGAAGTTAGCACTACTGGACAAAACGTTAGTATCAACCATATTGACATGTTGTCCGAGCTGATGGCCGTCTGATTATCGCCAGCCATATACGCTCTAGGTTTAGGGCAGCTGAGTGTCTTGGAAGATTGTTGAAGTTTGAGCCATGTATGGGTTTTTTATTTAATTAGATTTTTGGTAGTCTGAGTTTGAAAATAATATGCTTGAAATTTTTCTGGTAATTCGGAACTGATTGTTTTTATTGTTGAGATTTCAAGGCTCGTTATCATCAAAAGGTATTTTGATGTTGTTAGGTTTCGTTTTTGGTATTTTGACTGGACGGAAGTTATCAGGAACTGTGTCACGAGCAGGGCGTGTGGGAAATTTACACTCGTATAAAGTCTGATGTGATATTCCTAGAAATGTATGATACCTGATCATTGCAAGTATTAGTATAAAAAAACAATAACCATGTTTGTGTAGACTGCATGATTCATCAGAAGAAAGATGGATTGAGTGAATTATGTTTCCCGGGATGGGTCACATAATTGTTTGACGTCTGTCATCAAGGGTCCAATAGGAAGCTTGGGGATGTATGAGGCCCCTTGCTCCCACTTAGTATAATAATAACAACAACAACAATAATTGATACCTGGTTTCTGCATCTTCTTTAACTTGCCTGCATTGGCATCAGCCGACTCTGCAGCGGCAACCGCCTTGCGTGGCGGGGACGTGTGCCAAGCACGGTGTGGTAGGGGAGCCGGTGCAGCGAGTTTGTCCCCCCCTTACCCCAGCCGCGGCAATAACCGTCACAGGTTATTGCCGAAAATGGTGTTTGCTCTGCTTTGCTTTTAATGCTCAAAGGCTCAAGTGCGTTCACATGGGGGAGCTTTGTGTCTTCTGGCCTGCTACGGGTAGAGGTGTATATACCTTGTTTTTTTCTGAGGGTAGCCACTTGAGGAGCTCTATACCTCGACCAAAAAACTGGTTTTGGACGAAAATTAAAGTAGGCTAATATAAGCGGCCGATGGAACATACCAAGATCTAAGAATGCAAATGAGCGGGCAATTGGCAAGCACCTCGAAATGAAAATACGACCAAAGATTTGGGGTTATATGGCGCCCCGACATTCGAGAACGTTTCAGTCAAGAAAGTGCTATACCTACATCCGTAGGAAGCGTCTAAATCCCCGAAAACTGATCAGCAGGTAGGACGAAATGCTAGCGGTAGAGTGGCCATGTCGTTTCTTTCTGAGGAGTAAGCCAATCAAAGGAAAAGCCTCTATACGTCCCAAAACGTTTTTGATCATAAATAAAAGGGGTACGCAATACTCTCGAATAACAGTATAGCCATGGCTGAAGTAAACAAATGGACTGTTTTGCAGAACCAATAATAAATGTCCAAATATTTTGGGTTGAGGAGGCCCGGTCATTCACAAACATTTCAGCCAAATACGTGCTACGCGTTTTTATCATAGCACGTCATGTTTACTCTGGGTATGACGAACAAAACGGCGTACTGTCCAGTAACTGAAGGCCTAGGAATCACGGAGAAGGGTAGAAAACGAGACATGCGGCAGCGAAATAACAAATGTGGTTTTGTGAAGGCGAAGTGACAAATGCTGAAGTAAGCAAGCAGCCTGTCAGTTCGGAAATATGTGATAAGTTGCCCAAGAAACGCAGCGATACGGGTATACAGGACGTAGGGCTGGGTGCTGGCTGAGACCAGTCGGTAGCGACTATACTGTCATCAAAATCAATCCGTATACTAGATTGCAGCGGTACACTGGCCTGGCCGAGCGAAGGTATCAGGTACTCCAAGCAGAGGAAGAGATCAGACATACAAAAGCGGAAGGAAGGGGGGAAGGGGCGCGTGAACAGGTAAACATCCGGTGGGTGGCGGAGAGCTCGTCTGTCCTCTCTCCGTCCTCTCTCCTCCCGAAGCACATTTGGTGCATTTCCGTACTATAGTACGGAGTGCTTCTTGGATGGGCATAAAACGTACTGTGGCGATGATACTGGACGGGGTCAATCAGTAGATTAGCCCTGCCGGTTCGTTGCTACTGCCAGTACATACCGTGCCAGTCCCCACCCCTACGTAGTATACATAGCACTAATGTGGCGAGACTGTTTGTGCACCTTATCGTTCGGTTACCATTACGTATGTATTTATTCTCTACATATACCTAGGCTTTGGGGGTGTGGTGTTCGACGAGTCCGGCTTCAAGATTTGGTCAGAGACGCGTGCTACGATCGAGCTAGAACGTTATTTTCTACAATACCGCTGAAACGAGTTCTGAACGACGGTGCGTCTCAACCCCAACAATCGCCGGGAGTTCCAGGTTTGTGTTAGCGTTTGGTTTTATTGTATACTTAGGCCACGAGGTTGCTCATCGGGCGTAGCACTGTTATTGAGTGAGGTATAGAGCTCCTCGAGTGACCACCCTCACAAAATACACGGTAAAGGTAGAAATTTTCGGCTGAATCGTTTTCTGAACGATCGGGCTCCTTAACCTAAATTCGTCGGACTTTTCATTTGTGTGACAAATAATGTTTCAAGAGTACTTCTGTCATGATATTTCCCATCCGGCTGCAATTTCATTTTCCTCCAAACTCATTTTCTCGGTGAGGTGTGACGCTCCTTAAGTGAGGAGCTCGGAAAAAACATGGTGCACCTCTATCGTAGCATGCGTCCTATCTCTACCGTACCGTAGCAAGCATCTCATAATCGGTTTAGGTGGGGTATAGAGTCCCTGGAGTGTACCACGAGCAGATAAGGAGGCGGCAGGTCACAAACAGTTTTTTTTTGTTTTTTTTTCAAAAAGAGCTACGCTAGTACCGTACCTACAGCACAGTGTATATGCGGGCCCGCCTACAAGAAACAGCTCTTATGAAGAACAACCCTTAGAACCTTACTGCGACACAATCCTTGAAAACCCTTGAGCACAGGCTACTATATCGGATCAGCGCGGCGAGAGCTCTCCGCCGAGCACCAATTATTAATCCAATTTGTGGTTTCTTGTCATTACGGGGGTCCATGGTGAATAGGACCACATATTTCTGGTAAAAATAGATACATGTTTGAGTTTCAGTGTGTACCATAGGTCCCCTATTTGCTATGGTCCTCCGTAACAGGGATTTTTCTATCCGTGGGCCTTCACGTTACCGCTATCATAGTACCAATCATACCGGCTTGCTTTTGCATTGCTTACCCCCATAGCTGTCATAGACCCGTAGGCGAAACGGTCGTTTTTCCGCATGGCCTTATCTCCCTCGAAGCTCGGCAGGTAAACAGTTCTCTCTGGCAGAGGAAACGTCCGTCTGGGTTGGGCACCGTCACACCCGACCAGCAACCCCACGACCGCCAGAAGCAGCAACAGCAGCAACAGCAGCAACAGCAACAACAACAGCAGTGACAGCAGCAAAAGAGCGGATTGGGTTGTGAGGCTCAGAGCAAAATGCAAAAGACATCGGACAGAGAGCGATCGTCAACAGCAGTAGACCACATCTAGGTCATTTCACCTGCCATTGTGAGATGCTGTGGCGGCTCTGCATATCATGGCACATGTACCACCCAAGCAAACGTGTTCTACCTCGTGCGGGTTGCATGTGGCTCCCACACATTTATCATGAGCTAGATCATACGATACACAAGTGGAGTGCATCTGCCCTCACAGATGACCTGTATCATGAACTTGGGATCGGCGATCTTTCGGATGTGAACTGTCAGAATGGTCATGGCATAGGTAGCGTTAACCAGCAGCAGAACATCAGGCAGGGTCGAGGCTCAGAGCCAAACAAACTGCGAAGAGGTTCATCGCACACGGCCTGAACCATCAGTATAATGGATGGAGTTCGTGATCAGAGCGAAAGCGTCGAGACAAGCGATGTGGTATAGATCCATCCCACTGGGAGGGTTTCTCGTTTGGGGGGCCTAATTAGCTAATTAGTCTGACGGGTTGAGCTAATGGATACTTAGCCGAAAAATGGTACATACTGTGTCCCGTAAAAAGGATGCTCCTTTTCGGACTTGGGTGCACTACGAGTAAAGACAAGTAAGATGTCACACTTCCCGATAAATGGGACTTCTACTTTAGATATACCGCAGTATACAGAGGCACTCAGGGCAGCTCCCTGCGCCCAGGTACTAGCTCCGGGGCATGCAGCAGGCTCCCAGCGAATCATGTAGTATTTAATCTCGATTCGCGACTTCACATTGTTTGGCCGTATCCAAAGGGTTCAACACCTAAGGTGTCTAACGGCTACCGTGCCAGTGCTCCCACGGCAGCAGCATTCTCGAAGGTATAGAGGGCAAAGCGGCAAGCAGCCTGCCCAAACGGTCCACGTTGGCCGAAAGGACAGGACAGTACTACCGTATACTGTAACCAAGCGGAACGAAAACACACCCTCTAGGTTGAACTTGACGAACCGATTCCCTTGAAAACCAGGGGGGGAACACCTATATAACGAAGAAAAGGGCAGCTGGATGTATCACGTGCTACGGTAGAGGTATGTATTAATAGCACGTTTTGGCCATCTTAGGTATGGCTGAGGGGGCCTCTGCTCAACTCAGAATCTATACCCGACAGCGATGGTGTTCGCGTGATTTTCGTCGGGTTGCCCACTCATCATGTATCATTTTTCTAAAAGCCAGGTGTTTTTATTCTCTAACTTGCGTTGTGGCCCCCTCGAGGTGCTGGCTTTCTCAAACCGTGGACAATGCCAACTACAGTAGTAATAGTCCTAGGAGGGGAGGAGCATCCTACACGGGGTACAAGTGGTACAATGTACTTTTTTCGTGGGTAGACCTACGACAGCGATGGAATGGCCTTTTACCAGTCTAACAATATCTACCAGACGGCGTCGTGGGGCGGCACATCGTGGGCTTTGGGGACGACGAAGAAGGCGATCCCCTCACTGTCCACTGTTGTACAGCAAAGGAAAAACAGGGGGAACTTCCCGAAGTGTGTTGTATGCACGTCGAACTGTTGCATTTGGCCCACGCCAGCATCACACGCACAGCAGTGTCATAAATATTGAATGCCTGTCGAGGCTGTCTCTGGGAAGAGAGATACAGAGGTGGCACCCGGTGTCTGTGAAGAACGCTTGGGGATTATGGAATCCCATAGCGTTTGACACTGCGCTTGTGCGACCAAATGAGGAATGCAAGAGAGTGATCGAGATGGGCGAGGGCTTCTCGCCCGATCACCACGGGAAGACGCACAAGCCCTGTTGCGCTGGCTGACATGTACAAAACATGTCGTCACAACCGGGATGTGGAGCAGAAAAAACAGAACGGCATCTAACTAATCGAGTCACGGAAACAAAATACCAACCTACTGGATACGAAAACCCAACCAACCAAAAGACTACTGTAGCGATATATTAAAAACTGCAGCATGCGGTGGAGGGGAGCAAGATAATATTGTTTGATATATATACATGCTGCAGGGGTCGTGGTAGGATAATAGAGAGAGCAATACGGTACGACACCCTGGTACTTTTCCAATGTGTTAACGAGGCAACAGGAAGGAAAACAGCCGCAAACTACTAAATCTCGCTACTATTAACAATAGAAACAAAACGTTTGGTCAAATAGAGCCTCTGTTTTTGTTCAACTGCCACTTTTCTGACGAGACAATTGAAACATTAGCTGTATAACGTCCGAAATTATAGCAACGGCGACCCTCCAGAAGCGGGAAAATAGTAGAAATAGGGAATGGAAACGAGAGCTAAAGAAGCAGTCCTATAATAGGAACAGCCAGGCTGGTATTGAAAGCAATATAATAACTACAGCAAAATCTGAAGCAACAGTCGCCGCAGCAGGGTCAGTACACATATATAGCTCACGTGGGCAGATCCATTGTTAACATGAAACCAAACAATTAGCAAAGACGTGTTCACGGTTGACGCAGAAGAGCCATTACGGGGGGCCATAGTAAACACTAGTAAATAGGACCTACGGAACACACAAAAATACTATGTATTCATCTATTTTCACCAACAATATTTGGTACTCTTTACTGTGGACCGTAGTTCGGTAAATACTGCAGTTCCGTAGTTCGCAGTAGCAAATACTTAGCGTCGTTCTTATCGAGCAGCTTTTTTTTCCAAAATTTCCAATATTTTTTTCCAAAAATCTTGGAAATCTTAAAATCTTGGAAATGATGGAAACGATGGAAATTCTTCAGAGAGAGGGCAAAATGTTTGGAAGGCTTCACGTTCCAATACATGGAGAAAAAAAAATAGAAAAAATGAAAATTTAGAAAATTGCGCGAAAACAATTATTGGAAATATAGGAAAGTTTTGGAAATTAATGCCTCCGATAAGAATGGCCCTTGAAAAATGGAAATAATGGAAATTTGGAAAATCGCGCCAAAACAGTATTGGAAATATCGGAAATTTTGGAAATTTATGGCTCCGATAAGAATGGCCCTTAGCTGCAATAGCAAGAGAAAAATGTATTTACAGCAGTGTTGACAAAATGAACTTCAATGCTTGAATGGCAAATAAATGCAACCTCAGCAGCAACTGTAGCACTGGCGTTAGCAGTAGCAGTGGCAGCAGCAGCAGCAGTAGCAGTAGCAGTAGCAGTGGTAGTAGCGGCAGCAGCAGCAGCAGCAGCGGCGGCAGCAGCAGCAGCAGCAGCAGTATCTCAATCAGTAGATTTAACAATAGCAGTAGCAGCATATAGTCAGAAGTTTTTACATACTCACTCTCGGAGTTCAGTGTCGACGTGGAACCAGACGTCCGGACGAGCGAGGACCACAGCGTCGTAGATTGCGTTGGTCTCCATGCAGTGCTGCACCAGCAAGCTCCACACGGTCGCCATGGACCAGTAGGCTCGGAACACATTACTGTTCGCAGCGGCTGGTTCGAAACAGAGTAAAAACCGAATACTTTCAGAAGCGAAGGTTAAAAAAACTTAAAGCGAAAAAGAAACCAATCCCGAAACAAAAAACCAAAACCAAAACGACTGAGTAAAGCCAGGCCTGTTCTTCAAAGCCTAAACCAAAGGGAGGGGGGTGTACTCATGTCATGCACGGCCGTAGTCATATGACCATAGACCCTGGGGGGGGAGGGGGGTATGACGAACCGAAACCGAAACCGAAACGGAAACGCGAACGAGAACGAGAACGAGAGGTAAGCCGGAACGCGTCATGTGTTCGTACGGATTCATGGATACAGATCTACAGTGGTATCGATCCAATGATACGCCTGTCGAAACTCTCACGGATCGAAGTGCAGGGGTCTGATCGGTCCAACCTACGCAACGTTTCACCAGGCATCGTACATCCCGAGGCGGGCTATGAATTTGCAGATGTACCACATTTTGGCAAAACCACTGTAATTACGACTGACTGAGCTCTTTGCCCCTGGTATCGTTAGGATATGAACAGTGTTTTACGTTTAACACTATAGTGTATGGAGTTGTTAGCACTTCTTAAAACCTGTTTTTCAGGTGAGCCATGGGGCTCCAACATTAACACCAAGTCGGGAGCCTGAGCAAAATTACTGTAGGCGCTACCCCTGCTATGCATGCACGTGTTTCATACCTGATGAGGTACTTAACATCTTCCTTCTTGTATCCACACTTAGGAGTCAGGGACAGAGGGTCTGGCCATGCTCGATCGAACTCATCCTGATCCGTCACCGATGTCCTTGCAACGACAGCAAGCAGACACATCGATTTGTTCACGGGTACGGGGGAGGGGTGGGGGGATACTTAATTTTATTTTCTTGCCGTAGCCATTTTACCCATTGGCCACGCATTCTTTGCGAGAAGGTGCGGGGTGTCAAACGTAAATAATACAGGCGCAAGGCACGGCACATAGCAAGCACCCGCAGCAGAGGAGATGGAATTCCCATTAAGCGTGACACGGCGTTGACGTCTCGAGTCCGAGAAGGGGAGCTGCGTGGTCCCAATATAGTAAGCGTGTTTCGTATTCCGCGCACTCCTCCGATATATAGTAAACGAATCGAGTCATGGGGTTTCCAAGAGAAGGTATGTTTGTCGACAGGTCTGGCCAGCGTCCTGAACCCGAAACGCAGCAACTTGAGCATTTTTAGATTCGCAACCCGCAGGGGCGATGTCAGAAGCTATCTATCACGGGGTGGGCTAATGTAGTAAACAGGACCTACGGTACACACAACACCCTACATATTTATTATATACCTATGTTTACTAATAGTATTTGGTCCTCTTTAATATGACCCTCCGTAATAGGCCACACTTCACACTACTGTAGGCAAACTCTGCATGTTTCAGGGGTGACCATAATTTGATGCATGTTTCAGGGGTGACCTGAATTTGACTCGTATAGGGAAAACCCTACCGTACGACGCTTCGTCATAACAGAGAGAGACGAGCGCAAGGCAACGGGGGCAGTGCGCAGCGATCGTGACGTAGCGAGACTCATGTTACCGTTGCTGGGGCCGCCTCGTGTCTTTGGACCAAAACAAGGTATAACGCAAACAAACGATGCGTCCAGGAAGAGGTGCCCGCACGACTGATGCACCCTTGTTCAGAGGTGTTGTGCTTCCGCCGAGTGTCAATATGCATCCCAACGACCCTTTAAGCGATGTCTAACGCTCGTTTGAGCTGTGTTCAAAATGGTAGAGGTGCACCCTATTAGTACTTCTGAGGGTGGTTAATTGAGGAGCTCTACACCTATCCCAAACACTGTTTTTGGGGGTAGGAAAAAGTTCTACCCCAAACGAATAATCCCCTGACTTAAGTTCACAATGGAAAATATAGCAACACGAAAATAAAAGGCCGACGATATCGGATTAACCCATACAGAACTGAAAACAATGTAATACCTGGTACACTACTTCCAAGTGGTTTGTCCCCAAATTCGGGGGACCAGTTCTTAAGGGGATAAGGAACAAGGTGATTCCGAAACAGAATCAGCCGACACGTGCTACCTCTATCGTAGCACGCTTCATCTTTATCGAGAGTTGCAAGTAGAATACGATTGGTATATCTGCGAGGACGATATACACGTGTACACGTAGTAGGCGTTTCTTACTTGAAAACCCCCATTAGCCAGAGGTATCTGTGCTCAATTATTCCCCTGCCAGGAGCAAGAGGGCTCTACACTATTGTAGATAAATGATAAATGATAACCCAGGCGTTGGGGTGAGGGCGGGGGGGTGTACTCATATCGTACACGGCCGTAGTCGTATGACCATAAACCCTCGCATCCCTACAATGCTGGGACGGAGCACGTTGGGTTTTCACCAACCAGGCAGACATTGCGCACAACCGCAAAGCGGGGGGGGGGGGTGGGGGTGGGGGCGGGGGGGTGTACTCATATCGTGCACGGCCGTAGTCGTATGACCATAAACCCTCGCATCCCTACAATGCTGGGACGGAGCACGTTGGGTTTTCACCAACCAGGCTGACATTGCTAGCACCAAGCGCGAAGCGCCGTGAGGTATTGGGCGATTCATATAGAGGGTGGGCTGCATCCTGCTAAGAACCGCGTCTGAGGCGGACTTGCATATGGACGACAGCCTCCAATGAATTGATATAATTTCTGGTGTGGCCACTCCCAGAGACAGCAATGAGTATTACTATGTTTCTGCCTCATGGGCGGCTTACCATACACATACTACTGGATACGATCATTCCTCTTGTGCGGAGTTGAGTTTATCAACCCCGCACAAATGATCTACCAGACCACCAGATTGGGTGATCGCCAAAAAAAAAACGAAAAAAAACAAAACGGTACCCTGGTTGTCTAGCTCACGCAGTGAGAAGCATGTTTTACAGCGTCGTCGCCAGGCGACGCCAACCAAACCTATTCATATATAATATATTTATTGGGGGGGATGGGGGGTGGCACTAACCTGGTGGCACTGAGAGCATGGAAGTCGTCCTCGAACTCGTGGTAGTTTATGCCTATCTCTCCCGCACGGTCATTCACCTATACAGACAAAAGCGACAAAACAAAAAACGGAGACCTTCGCGCGATCGAAAAATAACACGCAGCTTTACAACAAGTTCGAGTAAAAACTTTCGAACTAACAGACTGATGTAGTTTTACACGGTTTTTAAACGAAACAAAAACGGGAAATGGAATCTGCAACAACAGTACTTACGAGGTAAGTATGTATAGAAGAAACATTACCCTCCCTGGTGTCGAAAAGTGCCGACTTGTTCGATATTCTTTGTATCCGACCTGAGATCTGGCGGGTGATGTATTGGCGTTTATGGTGCCGGCGATTGTTGAAAATGCTCGTGTTTGTTGAGGCTACTACGGCGGATGGCGGGTTGTGTTGATTTCCTAGAATAGGGAACACTACAGTTGGTTTTACTGAATCAATTTCATACCGAACCTACCGAACAATAACATAATTCCCTTCAAACTGCTGCTGTGGTTGCTACTGGCGTTGGTGTTGTTACTTGCTGTTCGTCTTGTTTTGTCTCCGTTCTTTTTCTACTTCTTATAAACGTCACAGCATGTGTCTTGCCGAATCTCGCTCCGGCCTGCACTACCTCTCGGTGAACAAATTAGACTCGTGCTACGATCGAGTCAGGATTTTCGGCTCAAACGATCTTTGAACGATCGGGCCCCTTCTGTTGCCCGCGGCATCGTACCGTTGAAAATCTCGTAGCCCTGCCGCGATATGTGATAAAGTCGTCGGTATTTCGTTATTGCGTTGCAACATGTTTTGACTGTATACTTGGGCCACGATATTGTTAATCCATTAGCAGTTTTCCCCCCTCCAAACTCAGGTAATGGGTGACTTACTATTACTATATATCTCCTTGAGCGAACACCCTCATAAAAAAACAAGGTCTACTTCTACAGTATCATGCGGCATTACTCGGGTTTCAAGTCAGCAATACGTTTCCGTCTCCGCAGAGTACAGCAAGCACTGAAGGGACTAAATAAAGCTACCTACCTCCGTCAGGTGAAACGTGTGAACGAACACATCGACCGCAATCCCGCTGTCTCGCAGAACCCCCAGCAGGCGCCGCTCGATACTCGGCAGGGTCCACCGAAGCGACCTTGAAAGGCTGAAACAACATACGGCTACTCGCTGAGGTCTAACCGGATCACTGCCCGTGTCCTTCGCCAGGTGTGGCGCTCCCACGTTGCCCGCCAAGGCATTCCTGCTGGATGAGAGGATATTTAGGATGGCCCCGCCGGCTGCTATCGAGAACAGTGCAACCACGGCTATGAAGCAGCCGTGCTTTCGCCTTGGTATCATTGTGGTTTGGGGGGTTGGCCTGGGCCTTGGATTGATAAAGCCTCCGTATTTGTAGGCCCCAAGGCCGCTGTCGCGGTCGTGGGTGTAAGTGTAGTTGTTGTAGTTGTAGTACCAGCCGTAGTAGTATTAATAGTAGTAGTAGTAGTAGTAGTTGAAGATGCAGTCGCAGGTGTAGCGAGTTGTAGTTGTAGATGGGGTTGTCGCGGTAGCAATACTAGCTGAGATGTGGCTGGTAGTGGGCTGTAGTTTAAGACACAGTCGAAGATGTTGCTAGTTGTAGTCGCAGGTGTAGTGGTAGGGGCAGGTGTTAATAGCTGTAGAGTGTTTCTGTCGCTGGGCGTGTAGGTGTGGCTGAAGGAGTAGCCTGTACCTTCGGTTGTAGGCGTAGCTGTAGCCGACGCCTGTAGATGTTGGAACGGAATGTTGCAAGTATCGATCCTCCCCTTCTTGACTGACCCACCAAGATCGGGAACCGGCCGATTAGAATCAGCGCACCTGCTTCAAAACGGCAGTACAAAGCACAAATGGGACTCAGATGGATGGAAACTACGAACATGTAGATATACGTTGCACCCCGCTGGAACACCGATTGATGCAAAAATGGGCTCCTATTTGACACAAATGTAACACAATCTAAGTAGCGTAAAAGGGTTTCCTTTCTCTTGCAGCGCAAGGGAAGTACCCTCTCTGTCCAGACATTCCACATGCCGCGTGGTTAATACGAGGATACTTGTGGTCGGAACATCGTTGGGATACGTAAATTGAAATAATGGTACGGTCGCGATTTTTGTGAGATTTTCCCCTTACGGAACCTTATATAACCTATAACTTGAAGACTGATATAGGAGGAAACCAAAAGAGCTACCAAATTATCAATCCCATGGCCTTCACAGTACACAACGAATAATTCAAATTCCAACGATTTTGGTATAAGGAGCCCCGTTATTTCGTTTTTGTTTTCTACCAAAGAGTGGAACCTCTGTCGTATCAGACGTCATCGTGTCCCACTTGTGTCAACATCAACTAGTCCACACGACCTGAAGTTGTTGATTAATATAGTGAGTCCAACCCTTCTCCTATATAGTATTCGTGATAAGTCTACAAGGCATAGGGGTTATTGAGATTGTTCATCAGGTTGCGCTTTTGACGCGTGGTACGATAGAGGTAGCACTTTTTGGCTGAAACGTTTTCGGAATGATGGGACTCCTTACCCCATAAATCGTCGGAATTCATATTTCGTTGGAAATCGTCGGAATTCATTTCATTGTTCGCTGCAATAAATTTCGTTGTATGTAGTCAGTCCATGTCATTGTTCATCGGGTGGGACTTCTGTTTGCGTCCAAAATCCGGATTTGGGTAGGGTATTGAGCTCGTCGAGTGACCACTCTCCGAAAAACAAATGGTGCTCCTATACCGTTAAGGTTGTATGCGCCTTTTCGCTTTTCTCGATAATCGGTGTATTGGGCGAAGGAGATACAGAGCGCCTTAACCCTGTTAGGACTGCAGTCCCGACATAGGGACACATTACTTGGAATTAGAGCCAAATATAAGGTTATGTGTGTGCACTGGAGTACTAAACGAAGCCTCAGGGCGTCCAGATGCTGCCATCACTGCTGCATAGCATTCGTTCGACGTTTGGGTCGCAAGATTAAACCAAAAGGTAGCTCATGTTTAGGGACACAGGGACAGTAGACGCGTGCCTCGAGAGAGGAACCACGTTTCGGCTGAAAATGTTTCTGAAAGGTCGGGCTCGCTAACCTCTTAGTAACTGGTCCCCCGTATTTCGGGACAAACTACGTGTTTGGTTTGGTAGGAAAATTTTAATGAACACTGGTTTTGTGACGGCCTTGTATTTTTGTGAGGCGACAGGGTCGGTCTACGCTGTGCTAAGGGCCATCGAACTCAGCGCTGGGCCTGCTCCGGTGGCACTGTCTGTCGGTAACGATGGATCTCTCCCCTAAACCAGCGAATCACACGGCTAGGTCAACTTGGCGTGGCTTGCTTCGGTTTCATTGGACATGCGCGTCGAGTGGGACATAATCTCCAAACCGAATGATCAATTTGGACGAGAAAAGTAGCACAATATACACCCCCAGAACCCTTTTGCTTTCGACTTTCACTCCCACATGCCTGTGTGGTGATTCACTCTCCGACCAATGCGATACAACTTAAATTGAACGCATTTTTTTTGTTTTTTTTATTTCAACAAAACTAACTAAACCAAATCTGTGAGATTATGTTAGCGTCAAGACTCATGTATTCGTGTGATACTTCGATCACGCGTTCTCCAGGGTCTGTAGGTCGCTTTTCAGAGTGGTTTACAGTGTTTTACCACTTTGTAGGCAACGAATTCGCTACCTACCGAGTAACAAAAATGCGATATATGTAGTGGCGGCCTATTTCACGATAGCGTTACGTTAAGTTAAGCATAGGTCCCGCTCAGTCACGAGGCCGATACAAAAACCAACGTTTCACCCGTCTTTCAGATCGTGAGGTAGCTCATCCGCCGGCCCTAGCTCGTCTGCCGCCCCAAGTAAAACCTTCGTGAAACGTTATCGACTAGTAGCTCACATCCGCCTAACATGCGATACCTCTGTAACTCATGAAGCAACCAAGGATCTCCAACGGGAAACATAGCTAACTAGCTAGTTCCACGGAACAACGCATGCAACCAAACGGTTGTAACGGAGAATTATGCCATAGTAGCCCTCAATCGGCGAACACTTTTTCTAAGCTCATTTCGCTCCCGATACTATGTTTTGATCTACGAGGGCGAGCTTTTCTGTGCGAATCTGTTTTTTTTTTGTATGCCCCATAGTTGACTACTTTTCACTTAAGACACTCTTGGTGTGCTGAAAACCAGGGAGGTTGTAGGTATTTCGGTTCTACATGACAGGTGAATCGGACAGATCATGAGGTAGCGCATCTGTCCCCCACATAGCTCAAAGAATTCAAACTTGCCTAAAGAGCCAGCTAATAATTAATAGGAGTCTACGCCCGCAAAACATGTGATAACTTATGTAGCCACTCAAACAGCTCACTCACAAGAACAAATAACGATTTTGGGCAGACTACACATTTGGGATTGTTTATCTTGGGATGGATTGTTCCTTATTTGAACCGGTATTTTTTAGCGTAGACATAGGTTTTGTTTTCAACCGTTTCGGCCACGATTTTTCTTACCCTCGCGGTCGCGAATTTGGTTTTCTCCCTAATGAAGATAGAACAAGGGTTTGTTCGTCAGTTGTAACTATAAACTACGCTGGCGAAATTTGATCGGATGGACTACACGTTCCGCGGTACGGGAAGACAACAGACGATGTTATACGGACGTACACCGTAAAACAAAGCCTTCCCGCGATAAAAATGCAAGGCACGAACCGCAGTGGGGGACCCCGGGTCTGTGTTACGACCGTTTATATGTAATTTTAATATACATATAGTAGACTTTGTGACCCCGGGTCTGTGTTACGACCATTCATATACTTAATATGAATATACATGTATTCAAAGAAATGAGAGTCTCTATTTTGGGAATTCAAATATTGTATGTCTGTCTGACTGTCCGTCTGTCTTACATGTTTTCCCCACAGAAGAGGCTAACCCCCTCGAGCTCTTGAGTCTCGAAATCCGTTGTCTGACCCCCACCCCCCCTCCTCATTGATCACATTTTGGGCGGTCACAACGTTTTAGCTCGTTTAACGCGGCCTGGGTGATGTTGTGTGAGTTCTGTCCAGGCTCGCCGGGCTGGCCTTCCGGGTCTGTTCTGAACTTTGCTTGGCGTGGGTCTATTAGTAAAAATTACCCGCATTTGTACATTTTGTGACTATCTAAATGTCCCGTATATTGGCGGCCGGGCTGGCATCGTGTTACCAAGACAGCCGCGAACTTGAAGGACACACGCGCGTTGAAACTCTACGGTGGGCTACTGCCTACGCGCGCCCTCATTATGCCATTTTTCCCTCTCGGCTCCTGTTGAGTGATGGATCATCTCTGCCTCGCACTACCCGTGTCTCTATTCCTCTACCGGTGTCCCTCCCTTCCTCTCCCAGCGTCTCGTTCTTTCCGCAGCTCCCCCACGTGAGCAGGTACTTAACAGCAATACATATATTAGATAGTGTGTGTTATCCACATTAAACCTTCATTTCTACTCGTCGACATCCAGCACACCCAGTGTTCAAACTACGACAAAGAGGTAGTACGCTTCAGTGCAGTAAGCAGAGCAGACAATGCAATGCCATATACGACAGGCAAGACCTACCCTGCTAGCTATCCAGCTGCATGAAATATAAATGAGCAAAATCGAAGAGAACAAGCTAAACTGAAAACATATACCCGTATATAGCACAAACAAATATACAAAACAAAGCACACCAGCAGGCAATCAAACAACCAAACAAACACCTGCCGTCGACGCCAACATGGGGCGGAGCCCCTGGCAGGTTCTCGTTTCTGTGGTTGTGGTGTGGAGGACACACCGTGGTGGGTGGGTTGGTGTCTCGAGTTTTCACGGAACGGAGTGGGCAACCTCTGGTGACCTTGAACTTGTGTGTAATGAGGCGGTACTACTTAGGGTAAGTGGACCTGGCATCCACCAAAAGACAAACTTACAAACAAAGAAAGTGTCGTGCTTCTCTCAGAGCAGATGCGACAGACAATACAAATCAAACGAAATGAAACGAAAAGCAATGCATTGAAAAACAACGTAAAAAGAGCAAAACTAAGAATGACAGGAAACGACAGGCAACCGGAGCACATATAAAACAAAACACCTTCCAGGGAGCCGAGGCAGATTTATACCCGTAGTACGGACAGGGTTTACTAGCTAGTTTTTGTCTAGGTGAGCGATGGCTAACGGGCGGCTGGGCGCGGTGGGTCTGGTGCTGCCGTCTGCCTTCGCTGCTATTTCGGCTGCACGGCGATTAATCGGCATACGCGGGAGACGCGCGCGCGCGCCGCCGCCGCCGGTCTACATTCCTTCAGGCGCCACCCATACAATGGATGCGTGGCCCACCTACTAAGTTCTGTTTCGTTTTCGTGCCACACTTAGGGTAGTCTAGACGGAACTTACTAGTCGGCCTGGTACCTTGCCACCTTGGCGGCTGTCTCCTACCTGCTGTCATCAACCGCAGTTTCCTTACGAATTTTGTTCCCCCTTCCCATTCCCTTGTGCAGCCCCCGCAACGGATGCGTGGCGCTTCCTACTGTACTTTCACTCCAACACTCCTGGTACCTGGTATACGATACAGTAATAGTTCCGGTTGCTCGCATATATAGTGCCCGGTGAAATCGCTTGGCACACAGCTGCCAATCATTTTAAGAGTATATTGTTGGTGCTTTTCTTCGTAAATGGTTGATGCTCTCAATGTTTCAGCTCGTTTGGTGCAGCCTGGGTGGCGTTGTGTTGATTCTGTCCAGCCTAGTCGGGCTACCCTTCGGTTCGAGAACGAGCAGCAAGAGAGACTATAGTTGTAACGACACAACAGTCCACACCACCACCACGAACGCCTCCATCACCGCCAAAACCACCCCACCAGCCGAGTACCTGCCTCACTCTACCCTTGTCTCCCTTCCTCTCCCGGCGTCCCACTCTTCCTCTCAGCGTGTCGTTATATCCGCAGCTCCCTCAGGTGAGCAGGTACTTTACAGCAAAACATATTTTAATTGTTGTGTTCTTTCAGTCTAACGACCCTGGTACCTGGTATACGAAACAGTAATAGTTCCGGCTTCTCGCTTATACAGTGCACGGTGAAATCGCTTGGTACACAGCTGCCATTAATGTTAAGAGTATGTTTTTGGTATTTGGGTTCATAAATGGTTGATGCCCTCAACGTTTTAGCTGGTTTGGTGCAGCCTCGGTGGTGTTGTGTTGATTATGTCCAGCCTAGTCGGGCTACCCTTCGCTTCGAGAACGAGCAGCAAGAGAGACTACAGTTGTAACGACACAAGAGCCCACACCACCACCACGAACACCTCCATCACCGCCACCACCACCCCACCAGCCGAGTACCTGCCTCGCTCTACCCTTGTCTCCCTTCCTCTCCCGGCGCCCCACTCTTCCTCTCCCAGCGTGTCGTAATCTCTGAAGCTCCCTCACGTGAGCAGCTACTTTACAGCCATACAAACTTTAATTGTTGTGTACTTTCATTATAACAACCCTGGTACCTGGTATACGAAACAGTGATAGTTCCGGTTTCTCGCTTATACGTGTGTGTGTTCTTCACATTAAATGTTCTTTTCTACCAGTCGACATCCAGCACACCCAGTGTCCGTGCCGATTCTTCATCCTCAAAAGGTACCAGTTCTGTGGTCACAAAACTACGACACAGATATACTACGCTCAGTGCAGTAAGCAGAGCAGACAATGCAATGCCATATTATACGACAGGCAAGACCTACCCTGCTAGCAATCCAGGTGCATGCAAGAGAAAAAGAGAAAATAAAAATAAAAATAGCGAAAAGGAAAAATAAGAACAAGCAAACATACTGAAGCAAATCAACAACCAAAGTCCACGCTGAAATCGCTTGGCACACAGCTGCCATAAATGTTAAGAGAATGTTTTTGGTATTTTGGTCCATACATGGTAGATGCCCTCAACGGTTTAGGTCGTTTGGTGCAGCCTTGCTGATTGGTGATGTTGTCTTGATTATGTCCAGCCTAGTCGGGCTACCCTTCGCTTCGAGAACGAGCAGCAAGAGTAACGACCCAACAGTCCACACCACCACCGCGAACACCTAAATCACCGACACCACCACCCCACCATGCCTCGCTCAACCCGTGTCTCCCTTCCTCTCCCGGCGTCCCTATCTTCCTTTCCTAGCCTGTCGTTCTCTCCGCAGGTCCCCCACGTGAACAGGTACTTTACAGCAATACCTATTAAAAATAATATGTACTTTCATTCCAACAACCCCGGTACCTGGTATACGATACAGTAATAGTTTCGGTTGCTCGCTTATATAGTGCCCGGCGAATTCGCTTGGCACAGGTGCCATTAATGTTAAGATGTTTTCTGTACTTTGGTTCATAAATGGTTGATGTCCTCAATGGTTTAGCTCGTTTGGTACAGCCTGGGTGATGTTGTGTTGATTATGTCCAGCCTAGTCGGGCAACCCTTCGCTTCGAGAACGAGCAGCAAGAGAGAGTATAGTAGTTAACACACAACAGTCCACACCACCACCACGAACACCTCCATCACCGCCACCACCACCCCACCAGCCGAGTACCTGCCTCGCTCTACCCGTGTCTCCCTTCCTCTCCCGGCGTCCATCTCTTCCTCTCCCAGCGTCTCGTTCTCTCCGCAACTCCCCCACGTGAGCAGGTACTTTACAGTAATACATAGGTTAACTTTCATTACAACTCCACTGGTACCTGCTATACGACAAAGTGATAGTTTCGGTTGGTCGCTTACATAGTGCCCGATTAAATCGTTTGGAACACAGGTGGGATTAATGTTAATAGTATAGTGTTTGTACTTATATTCATAAATGGTTGATTCCCTCGAAGGTTCAGCTCGTTTGCAGCTTGTTTGGATCAGCCTGGGTGAGTTTGTGTTGATAGCTCGTTTAGATCAGCCTGGGTGATATTAGACACATATAAAACTCAAAAATATCGCGATATGGACGAATATATTCTGAAAAAAGCAAGTATTGAGTCTTATACGAACGTCAGGTATGGCCGTAATATCGCGATATTTTGCACGCACGACCTACAAATATCGGGTTGGTGGGATTTCCCACCAACCCGATATTTTTGTGTTCTTTTTTTGGGGAAAAACGCACGACATGTGTTTTGTTTCATGAGCAAAGGGCCGAAAGGGTGGCGAGATGTGAGACCAGGGGCGGAAAGGAGGGAACGCAAACGAGGAAGGGAAAGTGTGCCTGCCCCTGCATGCGTACCTGAAGTCCCCAGGAAGAGGAGGGCTGGGAGGAGGAGGAGGAGGAGGAGGAGGAAGAGGGGGAGGAGGAAGCTTTTGGCGATCACCTGAGTCGGGCGCTGTGCCTTTTCCCATGTGTTCTGGTGTGGGCAATCCTGAGATAAGGTGATTTTTGAAAGCAGGGTTGTTCGAGACATCTTGCAACAAACTGTACGAGTACGTAGGGTACTGCTGCTGTAGCTTGACTAGCATGGCATGTTGGCACACCATCAGACGTTTGGGTTAGTCATCCGTCGCTTCGGGCCTTCTGCGCATTCTTTAGCGACGACTTTGCAGGGCACGTACAGGTACCCCCAAACAAATGTAGAGGTTTTCCAAGTAGTTGGTTCTTCTTCTACTGTATTTTGGCGCGTAGATTTTAAAGCCTCGTACATATCATACGTACGTACACTTTTCGAATTTCGTACAAGTACTGCCACATGCCAGGTACCAGGTATACGAGTATCCGTGGCCGCTGCTGCAGCCGCTGCCGCCGTTGTGTTCTTGGCATTCTCGTGTGTGCCCGAAACATATGATTGCGGTCCGCGACGCTGCGTGGGATGATATGTACAAACCAGGTATGATATATAGAAATATCTGAACAAGTTGTCTCCTGCTTCCTGTAAAACACTGCTTGCTGCTGTATCACGCTGCCTAGGTGCCACAGAAGACTGAAGCTCGAGATGGGCTGGGACTGCCTCCAAGAGCTGATGGGACGGGACTGTCAAAACAAAATTACATAAGCCCACTTGAGTTTTATATGCGAGTTGCATACTGAAAATAATCGCTTATTCAGTTTTATATCGCACGAACTGTGAATACGCATATGTCGATGTTGCTCAAAGGCAAAATATCTCAAATAAGCGCTTCTCTTGAGTTTTATAAGTGTCAATTGTATTGGTTCTGTCCAGCCTAGTCGGGCTACCCTTCGCTTCGAGAACGACCAGCAAGAGAGAGTATAGTAGTTACCACACAACAGTCGACACCCCCACCACGAACACCTCGATTACCGCCACCACCACTGAGCCAGCGGGAGTACCTGCCTCGCTCTACCCGTGTCTCCCTTCCTCTCCCGGCGTCCCTCTCTTTCTCTCCTAGCGTCTTGTTCTCTCCGCAGCTCCCCCACGTGAGCAGATACTTTTCAGCAATACATGTATTAAATACTACAGTATGTACTTTTATTCCAACACCCCTTGTACCTGGTATACGATACAGTAATAATTACGGTTGCTCGCTTATACAGTGCCCGGCGAAATCGCTTGGCACACAGGTTCCATTAGTGTTAGTACGAAGGGGTTGCGTTTCAATTTCTACACCTACCCATAGTACCTGTATTTACGTACCTGACAAGATGACTCATTTTAAAAGCAGCAGCAGCGTGCCCACCCAATACTTGCAAACACACTACTACTGCTGTGCTCGTTCCTAAATCGATCTCCAAATACCAACGCCGGACAATAGGTACTGCGCTGCTTCCTGGTTGACGGCGGGCCAGCAGCTTCGAACACCAGCACTGAAGCCTACGACCTGTACAAGTCTCTTCGGGGTGACCAAGCGCTTGCCGTCACTGAGTGCAATCAATTGCCGCGAGGTAAGGTTTATGCTGACGGCAGTGTATTGTTTACAGTTTGGCATTGTTTCACTATGCTTCTGCATCTACTCGTTGAGTGTGTGAGGTGCGTTCGACGTTGGGTCGTCGGCAAAACAGCAGTACTTAGTCGTCCGAGGAAAGTACAAAGAGCGTCAGTCAGCTACTCTCGCAACAAGCTTTAGTTATCAGTACGTACTCTTCACGTTACATGACGAGAGCAAGACCACTTAGCAAATGCATCAATCTCACGATTGATCTATACTTCGATTCGTACTCTACTGCTGATTTACAGCAGTACTACTGCAGAAACACCATCATTATCGGGTTTCCGTGCACAAGGGCGCATAATGTTATTGCTTCTGCGAAATAGCCTTTCACTCAGTACATGTCATACTTACTGTAGTACATATATATTGTATATATATTCTCGAGACGGAGATGTGTTTGTACTGGGGCAGCCTGCCTGTAGCTCGCGGCTGTTACGCAACGACAATATATTGTTGTTGTTGTTGTTGTTGTTGTTGTTGTTGTTGTTGTTGTTGTTGTTGTTGTTGTTGTTGTTGTTGTTGTTGTTGTTGTTGTTGTTGTTGTTGTTATATGTCATAAGAGGAAACAAGACCCAAACATAATGACAAAAATGCATTAACATTATTTTTCATATACTAAAGCGAAAAACGCAACAATGATTTACCCACAACAAACATTATCGCCTCCGGCGAAACAAATGGACCCGCATATTGTTTTTGACTGTGGCGAAAACAAGTCCGGCACAAGAAAAGTGGGGTGCGGCAAGCCGCATCATGCCTTCGGCACGTTAAAAAAACCCCGGCATTTGCGAGAGAAAGGCGCGGCATCGCAACATTTCACTGCCCATTTTACGCCCTGTTACGAACCCAGTGTTTGTCCTGTTTCTTCTCTGTTAGGTTTGTTGTGGTTGTCACTGAGCTCTACGGTCTATCGAGTCTGTTTGTAGTTGCCGAATGGCGATACTCGGCATCATCTGTCTATATTCCATTTCGCGACGAGTTTCTTGATCACAATACTTCGACCGGCGGAAAGAATCCAGCTGACCAAGCTGCGTTCCACCCTGCGTGCTTGTCTCCGCCGCCCCCGCTCTTTTTACGAACTTTCATGTTCACTGAGCCTCTGATCCTTGTTGCTCCACTGCCAACAATTACGGGGGACAGTAGTAAATAGGGCCAACTATTGTTCCTAAAAATAGGTAAATATACAGGTTTTAGTGTTCACCGTAGGACCTATTCACTATGGTCCCCTCTAGTAGTTACCAACACCCCGAAAAAGGCGTAGCTTTCCTTGTTGCATTTTTGCTGATTTAGCTATGTAGGTATTCATGTTTGTTTTATTGTAATGCGTATCGCGTACCATACTACTTGCAACGCTCATTTGTAGTTCAACCTCAATTCCAGTATAGCAATTAATTAAAAAACCCAGACGATATTTTTGTACACTCAAACACATACACGTGTTTTTGTGTTTATTTAAAATTGGGCATACTACGTAAAACCTGTACAAAATGTTTAATGGCGTTTTAGTAAAGAATACGCGTACTGAAAACCATAAACTAAAAAAGCAAATAAGCACGGCTTTGATGCTTTGATCACGTGTTGTGGTACTGCTGGAAGGATTTGGAAACGATGGTAACTACTGTAGTAGTAACTCCCTGTAACAGGAAACGAATCGTATTTGTAGTACTTGGAAGGCGTAGGAGTTCCCAGGTTCACGGAGACCAAGCCTTCTGTTGTGTCAGTCTTCCATCATCGTGGAAAAAGGAATAAAGCTGCTCTTCTTCTATCTCTAAGCAAACAGCACACGTGAGTACCAACGAGTACCTGTTCAATAGGCTGACCTACGAGCTAGGGATATTATGTGTCCTTACCCTAATCATACCACACTTGGCGTCGGTGGCAGGACATGGGTTGTAGTGGTCGTGACTTTGAATCTCACGACCACCATGAAAACGCTTTTTAAAGAGAAGCCTATTCCCTCATGTAACAGCCGATTATCGGTATTGAGGATTGCCTTTCCGATGAGAATAAGAATCGAAATACTTTTTTTTTTCATTGTAAGAGATGTTCTTTCCTCACAGTCAAAAGTTGCACTGGAAACTATATTCACACCTCGGATCACGTAACACTCGGATAACACTTAATATGATAATCATCTGAGTTTTCGCGAACATTATCAGAAGTTTCTAAATATTTTATTTACTTTGGTAGAATCACAGATACAAACGAACAGGCTCGAGCCCCATTAATTTTCCTGGTGCACGCATCTGGACTACCGACTTATTGTATTTCTTGCAGTTCGAAGAGACACGCCTTGCCGGGAGTTCGGAGAGCGGTGTGTCGGCCACAAGGGCTTAAATGACGCCGGCGTTGAATGACGGCCCGGTGTATTTCGATTCAGCAACGCACCCATCGGGGAGATCGCACCGGGGGTGCGCCAAAATAGAAGAACGGCATGATTTAATTGTGTTTCCGCACCCCCATCGTAGAGAACGCACCCATCGGAGAGATAGCACCGGGGTGCGATAAAAATCATAACGTAGAAACATTTCAAAACGCGATCGCACCCGGTGCGAACCTTCGCATGATTACGGTATCCCTGATCTCTACGCTCGATATTGATACTCGTATATATGTAATATCAACAATGATAAGAGATTCGATAAGATCCGTATGGCTTTCAACCATGTGGGAGATCGCGAGTGCTGCCCCCCCCCCCCCCCCCCCCCTCGATAAGATCCGTAGGGTTTTCAACAATGATGGGCGAGATCGCGAATGAATGCTGTTCCTCACTTCCTCACCGCAAGAAGCAAAGATTCGTCAATATTGTATTACGTGAGGGATGTCGTTACTAATCATTGGTATCAATAATAATGAGAGATTCGATACGATTCGTTTGGCGTTCAACCATATTGGATGATAAGCGAATGCTGAACATTAACATTCATCGTTTGAGCGTTGAGATGAGACAAAAACGACTTGTTTTCTGGTCCTCCTGTGATCACAGCGCGTCGTTTTGGTTCTTCCATTCCGACCTGAATAATAGTCAGGTGTCTAGAAAATATTGTTTTGGCCACCCTCGTGCGCATCACATGTACTAATACTATATCGCATAGAGAGAAGGCGTCATGAAAATGGAACACAGACCCGCCGTTTGACAACAGTGTCTGTCTGACTGTCGTAGCACTGAAACGGACCCGCCCGGAACGATCCCTGAACCGAAGGGTTTTCGTCTCGATTTCTACACCTACCTACAGTAGTACCTGTAGAAGGAGCAGCAGCGTGCCCACCGAATACCTGCAAACACACTCCTACTGCTGTGCTCGTTCATAAATCGATCTCCAAATATTAGCACCGGACTATAGGTACTGCGCTGCTTTCTGGCTGACGGCGGGCCAGCAGCTTCGAACACAACAACTGAAGCCTACGACCTGTACAAGTCGCTTCGGGGTGACCAAGCGCTTGCCGTCACTGAGTGCGACTAATTGCCGCGAGGTAAGGTTTGAGCTGACGGCGGTGTATTGTTTACAGTGTGGCATTGATTACTGATGCTTCTTCTGCATCTACTCGTTGAGTGTGTGAGGTGTGTTAGACACTGGGTCGTCGGCAAAACAGCAGTACGTTGTCGTCCGAGGAGAGTAGAGCGAGCGTCAGTCAGCTACTGTCACAACAAGCTATAGTTATCAGTACGTACTCTTGACGATACATAACAAGAGCAAGACCAATTAGCAAATGCATGAATCTCACGATTGTTCTATGCTTTGACTCGTACTCTACTCCTGATATACAGCAGTACTGCAGAAACACCATTATTGTCGGGTTTCAGTACACAAGGGCGCATAATATTCTTGCTTCTGAGAACTTCAATAGCCTTTCACTCATTGCATGTCATACATATATATGCAGTCTATTCTCGAAACGGAGATTTGGTCGCACCGGGGCAGTCGGCCTGTTGCTCGCGGCTGTTAAGCAACGACAATATGTTGTTGTTGTTGTTGTTGTTGTTGTTGTTGTGTTTCCTCACCTCATTTAGTATCCTCGCCCTTCTTTTCACTCTCCCCCTTTTAGTCCTACCTTAGATCCGGGGTCACTAAGTAGGCTCTTCCCCTCAATCCCCACTGCGGTGTGTGCCTTGCACGTTTATCGCGAGAATATTCCTGCACTTTCTCCCCTCGGGGTGTCGCGTCGAATTGCGCCTACCCACGCTACGAAGATGCCACGCGTAGCTCTCAGCAATCAGTTTCTCGTTTGAATATATATATATAAAATCAACATATCACCACGGTGGGATTGGAACTCGGGTACCAACGCTATTAATATTATAATTTGAATCTGACCCAAGTCTGACCACTATTAATATCATCATACTTCGGAGACTACCGGGGCAGCCGTATATGCTGCTATACTGCTGCGTATTGCTTTTTTGTTGTTTCACTGCAGTCTAACCTGACCTCGCTGAAGCCAAAATCCCTGTCTAGCGATGTGTTACCAACTCTTTGAACATATATAGGGGACCCGCCCGCAACGATTCCCGAACCGAATCGGAGAAGAGGGGAAAGCGTTCGGAGGGTTGTTGCCTTTCTGTACCTGCGCCTGACAGGAACACTCCTTTTTGGAGGGTTCATTTCGGAGGTTCAAAAATCGTGCCCATAACCCACTCAAGTGCCTGCACTGCGCACGTTATTAAATTGATCTTCAAAGGTAAACAACACAGGACGGGGTACTGCCTCCTTCGCTGCTTCCTGGTTGACGACGGGGCAGCAGCTGGAACGACCACTACAACTGAGGCCTACAAACTGTACATCTGGCTTCGGGGTGACCAAGCCCTTGGCGTCGCTGCGTGTGGTCGCCGTTTGGTACGTGTTTGGCAGACGGCAATGAGTTTCCAGTTTGGCATTTGTTTTACACAATAGGTCGGGAGAATTCACTGCTGATGCGTTTCTTAGTTTGTTATTATACATTTTGCACCTATCTACACGTCGAGGGTGTACGGTACGTTCGACGTTTCTTCACCTCCAAAACAGCTGTACTTCCTAGGTCGAGGCAAGTAGACCGAGTGTCAATGAGCGCCTCTCCAGATAGAGTTTAGTTATCCGTACGTACTCACGAGGTTACATCCCAAGATAAACGAATCGCAAATAAGCAATCTAGTCGTATTCTTTACTTCGATTGCTACTCTACAGCCTGTTGATGTACTATTAATAGTTCTAGTATGGTTTATTTGCACAAGGGCGCAACATCATCTTGCTTCTTCGAAGTTCAATCATGCTCGAGATGTAAAACTGTTCGTACGGGCAGCCTGCCACTGGCGGCATTTTATGTGGCGACGAAATACGTACTACTGCTAATTTGTTTCTTGTTAATTGAATGCAGTCTAACATGTGGTCGTTGAATCCAATATTGCTGTCGAGGGTTGCGATACGAACCAGGGTGTAAAATAGGCGTCTGGACCACGAAGGCCGTGGTTCGGGCCCGCACCGCATTCCCTTTTTTTAACCATATACTACGCGTCAAAATAACCAAACTGTGCGTCTAACCAGCCCGGTCTATCCCCTTGTATACGTGGTTCTGGCTGCCCTAGAATGTTCTGCATTTTGCGGAGAAAGAAATACAAAATACGGTCAATAAGCATCAGACATATCGTGAGCATGAGGTGCTTGAATAGGCGCCACATGCCACAGCAGTGTCCCTGTCCTGGTTTGCCTATTGAACAGACCGTCGTTGTCGTCAACCTGCGGGTATAATTGTTACAGAAAAACATCGTTATTATCAAGTTTAGCTCGCGGAAAACCTCTGTTCAAGCACTCTGCTCAGAAGCCCATCGCTGGATTCAAACGACTCGTGCCAAGCTTCGCTCTGAACCCTATACGAACCCGGGTAACGATTCCCAGGGTTGCCAGCGATTATTCATGTTTTGCACCAGCTGGACATTTTCTCTCCCTTTTCGAGTTGTGCGAGGCCTGGAACGTCCTCAAGTATATGGTAAACGGCAACTACAGTTTCAATCGAATCATCAAACAGAGTAATGTACTCTATGTCCAAAGAGGAAACAAGACCCAAACATAGCATCTGAGACGAAATCAAGACAAAATAAATGCTTAAATTTAATTTTGCCTGCGGCGAAAAACGCAACACTTTTTTACCCACTCTAAAACTTATCGCCTCCGGCGAAAAAAGAGGACCCGCACATTTTGTTTGTCTGCGTCGAAAAAACGTGCGGCACAAGAAAAGCGCGGTGCGGCCAGCCGCACCATGCCTTCGGCACGTGGTGAAAAGTAAGGTATTTGCGACAAAAAGGTGTGGCGACGCAAAATTTCACTACCTGTTTTACGCCCTGATACGAACACAGTGTTTTCCCTGTTTCTTCTCTGCTAGGTTTGTCGTGGTTGTCGCTGAGCTATACGTTCTATCGACACTGTTTGCAGTTGCCGCATGGCGACAATCGGCATATGTCTAGATCATTTCGCGAGGATTTGTTTAATCACATTACTTCATCCGGCGGAGAGAATCCAGCTGATCAAGCTGCGTTCCACCCTGCGTGCTTGTCTCCGCCGCCCCCGCTCTTTTTACGAACTTTCATGTTCACTGAGCCTCTGATCCTTGTTGCTCCACTGCCAACTATTACGGGGGACCAAAGATGTCGGGAGACAGGACTTTCAACCCTTGACAGACAACAGCTTTGCCTTGACATGCCGTGACTTGACACCAAACTACTAGGTTTTAGTGTGGAACACTTCGGCCCTACACCCTTGACAGCGCGTGTTTTGCCTTGCTTGACATGTCTCCCGACATCTTTGCGGGGGACAGTAGTAAATAGCACCAACTATTGTTGGTAAGTATAGGTATATATAGGTCTTAGTGTAGACTGTAGGTCTTATTTACTATGGTCCCCTTCAGTAGTGTTGTTAAGCAACCCCCAACAGGGGTTTCTTTGCTTGTTGCATTTTTTTAGATTTGGTTAGGTATTAATAGTTGGTTACTTGTATTGCGTATCGCGTACCATACTTGTTGCAAAGCCCATACGTAGTTTTAAACCTCAATTTCAGTATAGCAATTAATTCAATACCCCAGACGATCTTTGTCTAGACTCAAACACATACACGTATTTTGTGTTGATTTAAAATTGGTCATACTAAAACCTTTACAAATTGTTTAATGGCGTTTCAGTCTAGAATACTGAAAACCGTACAGCTAACAAAAGCAAATAAGCACGGCTTTGTTGCTTTGTTACGGTACTACTGCTGGAAGGATGTGGAAACTATGGTAACTAGTAACTCCCTGTAACAGGAATAGTCGTATCTGGAGTACTTGGAAGGCGTAGGAGTTCCCAGGTTCACGGAACCAAGCCTTCTGCTCTTTCAGTCTTCCATCGTGGGAAAAGGAATGCAGCTGCTCTTCTTCTTTCTCTAAGCAAACAGCATACACGTGAGTACCAACGAGTACCTGTTCAATCCGGTGATCTACGAGATAGGGGTATTCTGTGTCCTCACCCTAATCACATCAAACTTGGCGTCGGTGGCAGGACATGGGTTGTAGTGGTCGTTACTTTCAATCCCACGTCCACCATGAGAACGCTTTTTCAAGAAAAACCTAGTTCCTCATGTAACAGCCGATTATTCTAATTGATAATTGCCTTTCCGATGAGAATGCAAATCGTTTTTTGTTTTTTTATAGTAAGGCTAATTATTACGCAGTCGGATACGTGGGTCGAAAAAGCCGGTTTCCGATTGGAGACACAATTGGGCTTTCTTTTAGAGTTGAAGAATAGCTTTTTCGATCCCAACTTTTTCTATTGAGGAATCCAATCCACGAATCCCGTCGAAAAACTTAGTTAAATGTTTTTTTGAAGCTCACCGAATCTCTCTTCACCCCTGCAAACACCTGGTCACATCACCCAGCGGCAGCCTAAACACCTTCCCGATGCTGGGTTGACTGCTCTACTGCTGCTGCTGCTGCTCTCTACTATACTGCTGCTGCTGCTGCTGCAGCTGCTCGCAGCGTAGCACCAACTTGAACCCGCGAGCAGGGCACAAAGCAGATGTTTTCAAATCTCGCATCAACCGCCCCCAGGAAGAGCACAACAAACTGCAAAATCCATCCGATTGAGCGATAATCGGCATATGTCTAGATCATTTCGCGAGGATTCTTTAATCACATTACTTCATCCGGCGGAAATAATCCAGCTGACCAAGCTGCGTAACACCCTGCGTGCTTGTCTCCGCCGCCCCCGCTCTTTTTACGAACTTTCATGTTCACTGAGCCTCTGATCCTTGTTGCTCCACTGCCAACTATTACGGGGGACAGTAGAAAATAGGGCCAACTATTGTTGGTAAGTATAGGCATATATTGGTCTTAGTGTAGACCGTAGGTCATGTATACTATGGTCCCCTTGTTAAAGATATTAGGCGCGAACACCTACATCTCTGATCAATGTTCATCGCCACTGCTGTTGCCTGGGGCAGCAGTAGTTAGCACCAGTACTGCTGTAGCAAAGGAGAGCAGTAGGTAGCTGTAGCCGTGGGAAGCAGTACGTAGCACTACTGTAATACTGCTGTAAAAAGGGAGCAGCAGTCATAATACGTAACCAAGTACCACTCGGTAGATTCGGGATCGCGACGAGTCAAGAAGCAAGTTTACCCGAGCTACGACCGGCCAGAACTGGGATCGGCTAACCGCTATTCGTCGGCCAACGTAGATAGCACTGGTTCTGCCAATAGTGTGTTGCAGTAGCTGAGCACAACAGCAGTAGCATCGGTGATGTTATAGGCAGCAATAGAAAAACACGGTGCGTTACGTTACGGTTCGACTAAGGTGCGGCGTAACTACGAGGACCCCGACGAGTTGTGTTTGTTGTTGTTTGTTTGTTTTTTAGTACACGGGGTCCTCCCAAGTATTATTGTTGTAGCGAACGAAGGATCAGGGTCTGAGTAGCTACGAGAGAGGGCGTGGGCGTGCCCCACCCTCTGTCACTCCTCTCACCACCACCTCTAGACTCAGATGTCTATTGTTCTCTAAGTTTGATTGCCCAACAAGCGGCCCTTCTACAAAACATCACTCTTCTGGGGTTTTTGTCATCGGTGGATCATGTTTGTCCAACACCAGCATGGCAGCATACTGCTGCCTGTGCCCGCCTGTGCGACCACCTGTCAAGGGTGTAACAACTATACCTGAATACCCCTGCAGTAGTGTTGGTAAGCAACCCCCAACAGGGGTTTCTTTGCTTGTTGCATTTTTTTAGATTTGGTTAGGTATTAATAGTTGGTTACTTGTATTGCGTATCGCGTACCATACTTGTTGCAAAGCCCATACGTAGTTTTAAACCTCAATTTCAGTATAGCAATTAATTCAATACCCCAGACGATCTTTGTCTAGACTCAAACACATACACGTATTTTGTGTTGATTTAAAATTGGTCATACTAAAACCTTTACAAATTGTTTAATGGCGTTTCAGTCTAGAATACTGAAAACCGTACAGCTAACAAAAGCAAATAAGCACGGCTTTGTTGCTTTGTTACGGTACTACTGCTGGAAGGATGTGGAAACTATGGTAACTAGTAACTCTCTGTAACAGGAATAGTCGTATCTGGAGTACTTGGAAGGCGTAGGAGTTCCCAGGTTCACGGAACCAAGCCTTCTGCTCTTTCAGTCTTCCATCGTGGGAAAAGGAATGCAGCTGCTCTTCTTCTTTCTCTAAGCAAACAGCATACACGTGAGTACCAACGAGTACCTGTTCAATCCGGTGATCTACGAGATAGGGGTATTCTGTGTCCTCACCCTAATCACATCAAACTTGGCGTCGGTGGCAGGACATGGGTTGTAGTGGTCGTTACTTTCAATCCCACGTCCACCATGAAAACGCTTTTTCAAGAAAAACCTAGTTCCTCATGTAACAGCCGATTATTCTAATTGATAATTGCCTTTCCGATGAGCATGAATATCGTTTTTTGTTTTTTATTTTATAGTAAGGCTAATTATTACGCAGTCGGATACGTGGGTCGAAAAAGCCGGTTTCCGATTGGAGACACAATTGGGCTTTCTTTTAGAGTTGAAGAATAGCTTTTTCGATCCCAACTTTTTCTATTGAGGAATCCAATCCACGAATCCCGTCGAAAAACTTAGTCAAATGTTTTTTTGAAGCTCACCGAATCTCTCTTCACCCCTGCAAACACCTGGTCACATCACCCAGCGGCAGCCTAAACACCTTCCCGATGCTGGGTTGACTGCTCTATTGCTGCTGCTGCTGCTCTCTACTATACTGCTGCTTCTACTGCTCGCAGCGTAGCACCACCTTGAACCCGCGAGCAGGGCACAAAGCAGTCGTTTTCAACTCTCGCATCAACCGCCCCCGAGAAGAGCACAACAAACTGCAATATCCATCCGATTGACGATAGGGAAGGCATACAGATAGACCCCGTCGAGTTTAGAGTGGATCGCAAACCGATTTTTTTTATCCTCTCAATCCGACGGCAACGTAATACGCCTAAGATATGTTATTTCCTCACAGACAGGCGAAAGTTACGTTTAGAACTCTTGTCAGTTGTGACAGCCGTCAATGACACAAAAAATATCGAAATCGGCATCGGCAGTCTCAAGATATGCGAGGTACCTCGCCCATAAATGCCAATTCCCGTATATCCTCTGTTTTACGAGCCTGTCAAGGGTCATATCCGTTTTGTTTTCGCTGATCGATACCTACCATCGACGAACATATATTTAAGGTTGAGTTTTTGTCGTGAGGGAAATACAACTGGTAAAAAACAACAAAGTACCTCGTAATTCGATTTTCATTTGCATCGGAAACGAGAGTGGTCGAATTGTTTTTTTCGACACCTCGCGTCGAATTTTTCAACTTTGACCTTTGGAAAGGGGGGGGGGGGGGGGGGCCCCCGCCCCCCCCCCCCCCCTCTACGCCTGTACAATACCTTACCTATGTAAAACTGAACACAGGGGAAAGTATAGAGCCGCCCCCCCCCCTGCTCGATATACAAGGCCTCCCAAAGTAGTACTACAATACTACCATACACCGTCCCCTTCCTCTATCGAACACAAGGGACGGTAGAGAGCCGTCCCCTGCTTGATACAAGGCCTTTCACAGTACTACAATACCACTGGGCGGCGGTGAGACCTATACGAGTAGGCCGCAACTGCGTAGTGACAGCGACTGCAGCAGTAGTGAGCGGCACAAAGGAACTATGAGCTCGCCTGAAGGTGGATCCGATGGCCCCGAAGAGTCTTGGGATCGGCACGCTTGGCATGGAATGTCGAGTGCGTTCTTTCCTTGCTTCGGCACATTGTATTCGGTCGACAAGCTTGGTCGGATCAACATGCAGGTTCCTTTTCGTTCTTAACAGATAGATCGATAGACCCCAGGTAGGTTTCTTCGATACCCTTGCAACGATAATCGATCAGGGAAACCAGCTGCTGACCCTGCCTGGTGTCATTGGCAGCTTGCCTTTCCACACAAGTCCCACATGCTTCTTTACACACGTCGTGTACGTCACTGTCGGCGACATCGCGAACAGGATTCGGCACTCACATATATTACATCGTGGCAAAGCAGAACAAGCATTCAAGGTAAAATACGTCGCACGAGGGATGCATGTGTGGTGTCATTTTACGCTATTTGAATCGATGTGAGGGTTTGCGCCTCTCCGGTACTCTGTCACACAAATCACACCCGATACGTACACCGATACACGCTGGATACACTGAAAAAAACAAGATTGTTAAAAACATAATTTTCGAGCCCTCCGGGGGGGGGGGGCTGTACTCATGTCGTGCACGGCCGTAGTCATATGACCATAGACACTCGCATCCCTACAATGCCGGGACGGAGCGGGGGGGGGTTAGGTGTATGATATCCAAATCCCCGGCCGCCCCTGTCGGAAAGGCAATTCTCAATTAGGAAAATCGCCCGTTGTGTCAAAAATCTAAAAACACTTCTGGATCCCCATAACTAGAAACCGCGTGCTAGTCACAAGCGTCGACCCGCATATCCGGTATCCGTTCCGCTCCAGGAGAGGGGGGTGTGATAAGGCTTAGATTGGGTAGATAATCAGTTGCCTTAAAAAAACAATATGCATAATAGGCAACACACATGTATATAAAAAGGGCTTCAGCCAAAATTAGGTACACCTCGTCACTTTGGTGCCAAAAACACAGGTACTATACTAAAACCAAGTACAAATCACACGCTAGTACACATCCCATTGGCCAGCTTCACATCGTACCTGATTTTGGCATGAAATGGTCAGGTACACCTGGATTTGTCTACTTTGGTTAGCCTTCAACATATTTTGGCGTATTTTGAGTCAATCAGAGGCCATACGTACACTATCTCCAATACGCCCTACACGAAGACATCACCACACTACGTACATACGACCCGCCACAACGACTACATAACGTATCATACGCGCGCGTACAGCACAATGGACCTGTTGTAATATACCAGGTAGTACGTACTGCTGCTCGCTGACACGGTACGGAAAGCGAGCAATTCAGTCTCAAATTAACTCGATGTTTTGTTCGTATGCTATCAATGTGGCTACGACTATATACATACGTATTATAAATACCTGGTACAAGAATACGAAAATACACCTCGTAGGGGTGAGTGTGACAACGAAATCAATTAAAGCTACAACAGACATTAATACCCGTACTGAATATAACATACATCTGTCAAGAGTTTGGAGGACACACACATTCGCTCTCATTCTGCTGTTCAGGCACAAATTCAAAAGTATGTTTGAATTTTTATCTCAGCCAAAAAGTCCTGAAACACACCGTTCTTGGCGTGCGATGTTTACTTGGTTTTAGTATATACCTGATTTTGGCTCAAACGGATCAGGTGTACCTGATTTTGGCAGTTGCCCCAAATTAAAATGTCCACGTATTATAGCTATAATATACAGTTGGTGGACGCACCTATATAAGGGGCCCCTTCGTAATCCGTTTTTTATATTCCTATTGCACTAATATTTATGGTATCATACAGGGATTTCTGGTCTATCTAGTGATATCCTCGAACGCTTCTAAACGTTGATGTCTGGAGTCCGGATCTCACGTGGGTTGCACGTTTGAGTTTATTTGCATAAAACCAAAAAAAAACGGCATCAACTGCTTAGAGCGCCTATTCATAGTAGCGTGGGTAGGCACAATTCGATTCGAGTCGACGAGGGAAGAAAAGGCTGAAGCCTTCTCGCGATTAAAAATGCAAGGCAAGAACCGTAGTGGGGGGGGGGGAGAGGAGCGTACTTTGTCACCCCGGATCTGAGTTACCACTAGGGAGGAGAGAGAAAGGAAGGCCAAAGATATTAAATGGGATGGATACAAAAATAAAAATCAATTCAAAAATAAAAGTGTCCACCTTTTCATGACTCCCCACGGAAAACGCCAATTCTCCTATCCCAATGCTCATATTGTCTCCTGACGAGTATTATCACAATATGTCTCCCGATGAGTATTTTCAAAGAGCGTACCGGTAGTCATGGTCAACATTTCTGTCTAGGAGCCGCATCTATCCGACGCCTTTTTGATCACGAAAAATGCCTAATTACCCCAAACCGTCTCGCCATACTCCTGGTGTACCCAAATAATTTTTGTAAAATGGCAGTTTCTCCGACTGCTGATACTGTTCAAACTTGTATTTTCGACGAAGACGCCGAGCACTACAGTAGTAGTGGTTTAACGTACGTGACCTGTAGTTCGATCGTCCGTGGCGTTCTTCGTGTGTAGCTGCTAAACAGGAGACGATAAAACAATCTTGCTACGGAGCACTTTCGTTTCGTGATGCAAACACAGCAATGCCAGCGCCCCCTCGCGGATCCAAGAGACCCAACACCTCCTAGGTACTAACGAACGAGCTATTCATTGGTCGAGAAGATGTTTGAGCTTCTCGTACGTATGTCGTGTTGCGTAAGGTATACCGATACTGTACTTTTGCACCAGAAACAGTAACGCTACTACTGCTGCTGTAAAACAGACATACATATATTTTTGTTTACACACTAAAATATCAACTTTTTTTATAGCCGAAGGGGCAGCATGCAGTTTTCACAATTATATGTAGGAAGCACTACCAATGGATACAACTTTGCTAATTACGCCTTTTCGCAGAAGTCTCGGCCCGGCCCGGCCCGGCCCATCGCATAGCTGCGAGGCCCATGATACACGGACTTTATATGGGCCGGCCCGACAATTTTCATGGGCCGACCTTGGATTTGACTGGCCGCCCCATGTCCTGGCTTATGTCCTGTCCCATACTAAAAGGTGCATGACTGTACGCTGACGTGATTTTGTTCCATTTAATTGTTGAATTTTCGTTTTAACTCCCCTTCTGGATTTGGAAGGACAGCCTTTTTCGGCCTGAGACACACCTACCCAGTACCCACTACATACACAATTATGCTCCATCAACGACTTTGTCGAATGTCTTCCGTCTCGACTATGGACTTCCACCTCCTCGAACTGCCGCAAAACACCCGCAGCAACAACAGCAGCAGCACGTGCTGCTGCAACACCCGGCACTACTGCTGCAATAGTACATGCTGCAGCAACACCCAGTACTACTGCTGCAATACATTGCGCTGTCGCGGAGACGGCGAGAAATGTTGCCCGTACACCCACCACGGTACCAAGTCTTTCCTCCGACATTTATTTGCACAAGGCATAATATTACCCGAGGCGATTTGCCAGAGATGCATCGTACGAACAAAGCTGTTTTTGGCGAACAGCGACCAAAGCACAACCACAAAGTCGTAGACGTGGCAGCATTACACCACATAGCATAGGCCGGGGCCCGGGCGGGCCCGTCAAAACATGTGGGCCACCTTACGGGCGGGCCCGTCACAACATGTGGGCCGCCTTACGATCACAGTGGAGGTCGTAGTAGCAGTATCGGTAGCACACTATATCTAATGGGCAGCGGTAATGGCCGGCCCGTGAAAACACATGGGCCGCGTCGTGGGCGGGGCGGAGCGGCATATATTCAGAGCCCACATCTCAGGGGTCGCGGCCCGCCCCGCCCCATTAATTTTTAAAGGGATGGGCTCAGGCCCGGCACAGCCCATCCCTGTTTACAATTCTCGGCCTGGTCCTGTCACCACCTTTCAGATCGGCCCGGCCCGGATAACGGCCCATGGCAAGCCCTGGAGTTTACTCTCCAAAACTCCAACCATTTTCATCGTTTTGGGTTTCGTTCATTGAATATTGCAGCATGTATCGCTACAAGTGTGTCCCACCACGTAGTACCGGCCCTATCGAACAAGAGCATCACAACAGCCCGAGACATTTTACAAAATTCAAGACGCTCATATTTTAGTCAGTGTGCAAGCTCAGTGTGTAGGGCCGTCTCTTATAGGCTTTTTTTTAGGTTCATAAATGAACCCCTTTTGACCAAGGGGAAAAAAACAGCATCTTATGGAACTCAAAAGACAAAGTTTGACCACAAAAAAATATGAACATCAGTTTGACCAGGCCACCTCGTTCATTCTGCGCCCCAGAACGAACAGGGTCACAGGTTACAATCTGGAGTTCATATTTGAAAGTTTGTATAGGTTTTCATATGCATGATATATATCTAGTATAACAGCAGTGTACTATTTAATACATACATTTACCCGGCACACCAGTAGAGCTGCTGTATATACAGACTGAAGAAGCGGTCGCGTACACAAGCCCACGCTCGCCCGGCCCTCACAGTCAGGAACTCTCACCACGGCATCGTGGAGGGACGATGAGGTGGATGTGAGCCATCGATCGTCTTGGGGAGCTCTCGACGAACGAGCTCTCGCCGGGCAGCTCGTATCCTACCACCACTGCTGCAGCATCTTGCTGTGAGCGTGTTGTGTTTTGTCGCAATACAGACCCGACACGATGCTCTCGACCCGCCGAGCACGCTCGGCATCTGGGTGCCGTCCTCGCGCTATTGGGGTCGAAAGAGCTACGGGCGCAGAGGCGGCACGTGTTGGGCGATGTTGGGGTGGCTCGATGCAAACGTTTTCTTTGAACGAGTACGATCTGGATGGTACCTGCTTTGTACGGTGTGAGCACTGCTGCTGATACATGCCTGGTATCATATACCATCTTGTACCTGGCATCATACCGGTACAGGAGTCCTTGGCAGTACTCGGTTTATGTGTGGTCTCTCGTCTTTCGTGGTATCCGCCTCACACGAAAAAAATGAAACGCGTTTATTTGTCATACGCTTCCATAAGAAACTACACTTGACGAGTGGACTTCAAAAATGAAGTCACAAACAGACTACGTAGTAGTGAAAAGGGGTCAATTTATTAACCTCTGAAAAAATCCCATAAGAAACGGCCTCAAGCTTTAAGGGGCCCCATCAATGAAGAAATATATCATAACTGAAGTCTTGAAAAAAGCAAATCAATCTGCATTGTTTTTCCGTGCTAAGATTTTTTCAGGTTAGATTTCGTGTTTCATGACTCCCTAAAAAATAGGGCTGTGAGTTGGCTGGAGTTCCCGCCTAGTTATTAGTTGGCTGGCGAAGCCAGCCAACTAACTGACTTTAGTTGACTAGTTGGCTGGCGCTAGCCAGCCAACTACGGTAGTCGACTAAAGTCAGGCGAGCGAAGCGAGCCAAAAAAAGCCCCCCCCGGCCGAGGGGGCCCCGCTGGAGGCGCCCCCGGAGGGCCCGCCGGAGGCGCTTCCGGAACATCCCATTGAAGGCGCCGCCGGAGGCCAAAAATACGCTATTCGGCTTCATTTTACACCCAAAAGCATGATAAATGGGCCAAGTTTATCTCTGGTTTTGATCACGAAACAGGTATATTTCTAAACTTCGCTCAGTTTGTCGGATACTAAAGAGATGCACAAGAAATATATATTACGTTCTCGTACACGGTACGTTAAGCATCTCACTTGCTTTACCCATGAATTTGCGTTAATTTTGTTTTGGTTTATCTCTGTTTCACAGTCGGTGACCACAGAATTTGAATCTCTCTAGGATTGGGAATCAGGACAGGCACTGGGTGTACTGATGTGGTTGAGTAGAAAGAACGGGTTTAATGTGAAGACAACACATACATACATACATACTCGTACGGCAGGCAGTAGTAGCACATCACCGGTACAAACTAAAAATAGGGCACAAAATAGACTGGGATCGGCCAAACTAGACGGGGATCGACCAAAATAGACTGGGATCGACAAGCAGCTCAGGACGAGCATCGCTCAAACACCCGAGCCAGAGGTGCTCATCATCCAGTTGACACACTCATGACAGAGACATACTTGTATTATTACAGTAATAATAGCACGTTGGGACAAAGTCCCGCCATCACAGTTGACCACATTAACCATAAGACCAGAGTTCTACCTTTTACTGTCTGTATACGTACTTGTATGGTCCGTCCGGCACAAAATATTTCCAATGGCGTTTACGAAGTAGTCATAACTCATGAAAAAATATTTTTTTTTCCATATATTCGTGACCGCAAAGACAAGAGAAATCGATGCTGAGAACGAGAAAGAAAAATAGTTTTCCACACTAAGTTCAAGTAGTTACGCAACAATGCATCAAAAACAAAATCTCCAAGACTGGCCAAAATCGACCAAAATCAGTCATTTTGGGCAAAATTATGAATATCTCACGCAATTTGGTATTGCTGCAAACAAAACGAAGAAAAAACGGCCTGGAGGCGTGGGCGAGAGCAATCGTTCGCCGTATTATATTAAATAGTATATCGCACGATTGGTCAAACAGTAGTAACCAGGGGAAGCTATTTTTTATATTATGAAAAAAATGGCCGGCGGCCTATGGTCATAGCTCCCCAAATCAGTGCTCAGAATTTGGGTTTGGAAAATATTACACCCAGGGAAACACGGGGCTTGTTCATACGTTTTTTTGGCATAAACGAGCCAAATTAATATAATAATGAAAAAAAACCGTGAATGCTGCGCGCAGTGTTGAGCTTTCTGACGGTGCCTCCAGATTTCCGAACAGCTCAACACACCCTGAGAAATGTACCTTGGTGCGGGGAATGTATAGAAAATATTGAAATATTGTCCCAGATGGACTATAAAGATGCAGAACACCGCAAATCATCTCGCATCAAAAGTATGAATCTCTGTCCCCATTTGGGGCGCTTGGAAAACCGGCGGTCGTTCTGTACGCGGTAGCGAACCGCTACCTTGTCGCGTGCACTCGCTTTCGGAGGAGCGCTCGGTACAGTCACTTCTTCGTCGGACGCTCCATCACCGAAATGGTCCGTCGACAGGCCAGGCTCAGCGGTGCCGGCACCCTCGGCCCTGCCATCGGCACCGGACCGTCGATGGCGATGGGTTGATGCGCCATGAGTTGTGAAAGACCTCTCTCTGTGTGGTGCGTGGTGGTACTGCTTGGGGACGCCGAGAAATACCCACCCCGTACCAAACAAGCCTTCCTACAAGCAAGGAAACTCAGAAAACAAAAATAGTTGGATAGTTGGCACCGCCGCAACTAACTTAAAAAAACTAGCCAGCTAATAACTAGCTGGCAACTATTAGTCAGCCAACTCACAGCCCTAATAAAGTTGATTCAGCAGTACTCGTACGAGTACATAGTATTACGGAGCAGCTGTGAAGGTACGACGCCGAATCGTACTCACGTACAAATAAACAGTTATAATCGACTTACCCCCACCATCGCCCAGCATGTGCCGCCTCTGCGCGCCAAGCGAGCAGCGACGGCACCCAGATTCTGTGCGTGCTCGGCGAGTCGAGAGCATTGTGTCGGCTCTCAAGTTGGTGGTCACGATAAAACACAGGCTCACAGCAGTAACAAAAACAGCGACATATCCAAGACATATCACATACGAGATGGCAGACAGATAACTCGTATATCGTCTACAACAAACCCCTGACGATCTATCTCATCCACCGCATTGTCCCTCCCCGATGCCGTGGTGATAGTTCTTGGCTGACGGCCGGGCGAGTGCAGGCTTGTTCCTGGTTGAGGGTCGGGCGAATGTGGGCCTGTACGCGACCGCTTCAGTCTGTATATGCAGCAGCTCTACGTGTGTCGGGTAGACGACACAATAATACATACGAGTACTGACTGTTGTAGTACCAAACATAGTGTGCATACGTACAAGAACCTATACGAAGGCTCGAAAAAGAACTTCATTTTGTAAACTGTCACCCTGTTCATTATGGGGCGCAAAAGGAACGAGGTGGCCTAGTCAAACTGATGTTCATATTTTTTTGTGGTCAAACTTCGTCGTTTTGAGTTCCATAAGATGCTGTTTTTTTGCCCTTGGAAAAAAAGGGTCATTTTTCGAACGTCTAACAAAAACCCATAAGAAACGGCTATAGGGTTCGTTCTTATCGAGCAGTTTTTCCCCACAATTTCCTTGGGCGTCCAGAAAAAAAATAACGACACACCACACCCCCAGAGGTCGGGATAGAAAACCGTTGCAACCGTTGTGATCACATGATGAAATAAGAAAACGAGGAAAAAAAATATCCTTATTTTCATTTTTTTACTTGGTTTTAGTAACCCCACCCCCTCCCCCTAATGAACAAAAAATTCTGTGAGATGTCGAAAAAACAAAAAACGACCACCCCAAGGGTGCACGAAAAAAAAAAATCTGACACCACACAGGGGCGTCCAGAAAAAAGAGAAAACGACACACCACACCCCCAGAGGTTGGAATAGAAAACCGTTGCAACCGTTGAGATCACATGATGAAATAAGAAATTGGAAAAAAATAATGATCCTTATTTTCATTTTTTTTCACTTGGTTTTAGTAACCCCCCCCCCCCGCCCCCTAACAAACAAAAAATTCTGTGAGATGTCGAAGAATACTTTTTCGACCACCCTCGCACCACACTCCAAATTTTATTTTTGGGAAACCAAATATAGGGGGGTGGTCGAAAAAATATTCTTCGACATCTCACAGAAATTTTTGTTCGTTAGGGGGGGGGGGGGGGGGGGGTCACTAAAACCAAGTGAAAACAAATGAAAATACGGATCATTTTTTTTTCCATTTTCTTATTTCATCATGTGATCACAAAGGTTGCAACGGTTTTCTATTCCGACCTCTGGGGTTGTGGTGTGTCGTTTTCTCTTTTTTCCGGGCGCCCCTCGGGGGGGTGTCAATGTTTTTCTTTAGGCACCCTCGGGCGTATAGGGGCGGGGTACATACCATACTAAATCCTGTATAAACGAAATCAGACCATCCATAAACCGAATGACCATACTATTTCCTATACGAACCAACTCCATACTAAAAACTATATCCATCTATACCAGGGGATGTTGGTGAATCATCCCCGCATTCCCAACGGTAGGCAAGGCCTTCTAGACAATACAATACCACCCAGTGTTTCTGCTTAGGGTTATAAAGGAAATCAGGCCATCCATAAACCGAATTACCATACTATTTCCTAAATAAACCACCTTAATACTGAAAACTATACAATCCAATACCAGGGGATGTTGGTGAATCGTCCCCCCATTCCCAAGGGCAGGCAAGGCCTTCTAGACAATACAACACCACCCAGCGTTTCTGCTTTGGGTTATAAACGAAATCAGACCATCCATAAGCCGCAGTACCATACTATTTTCAATATAAACCAACTCCATACTAAAACCTATATCAACCAATAGCAGGGGATGTTGGTGAATCGTCCCCGCATTCGCAAGGGTAGGCAAGGCCTTCTAGACAATACATCACCACCCAGCGTTTCTGCTTAGGGTTATAAACGAAATCAGACCATCCATAAACCGCAGTACCATACTATTTCCTATAGAAATCAACTTCATACAAAAACCTATACTAGTCAATACCAGGGGATGTTGGTGAATCGTCTCCGCATTCCCAAGGGTAGGCAAGGCCTTCTAGACAATACAACCCCACCCAGCGTTTCTGCTTAGGGTTAACACTAGGGATGTACATCAACTCTTTTTCGGGGTTGATTTGATTGTTGATTAATTTGTCTAAATCGTGTTGATTTAATCATGATTAATAGTTGATTAGTATCAACACAATCAACTAAACGATGATGTGATTAATAATCATGATTATCGGTTGATTGTTGATTGATTTCACGGTTACACCACAAAACGCCTCTTTTTTATTCAAAAATAATCAACTAATCATGATTAATTTCAATAATCAACTAATCATTGATTAGTTAATTTGTGGCAATGTGCGCCGGGAAGAAAAACATTTTCGGTTACATCACAAAACGCCCCTTTTTTATTCAAAAATAATCAACTAATCATGATTATGTTCAATAATCAACTAATCATCACTAGTTGATTTATAATCAACAATCAACAAGAATTAATCACATCACGTGATTAAAAATAACCACCAAAAATAATCATAATCAACACGTGATTATGAGTTGATGTACATCCCTAGTTAACACCACCCAGCGTTTCTGCTTAGGGTTATAAACGAAATCAGACCATCCATAAACCGCAGTACCATACTATTTCCTATATAAATCAACTCCATACTAAAATATGTATTAACCAATAGCAGGGGACGTTGGTGAGTCGTCTCCGCATTCCCAAGGGTAGGCGAGGCCTTCTGGACAATACAACACCACCCAGCGTTTCTGTTTTTTAATCTTCTTGTTACGAGTGGCTGGTGTGGCGAGTGTGGTGGTGATTCCCCAACTCCCACCCTCCCGAGGTATCAACACAATCCTTGTACAGTACCAGTATGTTTGTATAAACCATTGTGTACACAGTAGTGTACACCCAAAGCCAAGCAGTAGTAGTACATGCTAGGCACACGTACATAGAGCAGCGTCTGCAGGCGTGTGGGACAAACGGAAAACACACGAAAAAAAAAAGTTTATATTTTCCCCTCCAATATAGGGGTGGTGGGATTCAGATCCGCGTGCACCCGTGACCACCCTCGTAATTCCCAAAATAAGAAAAAAATAAAAAACGAAACCTTGGAAATCTTGGAAATCTTGGAAATATTGGAAATATTGGAAATTCTTCAGAGGGCAAAATGTTTGGAAGGCTTCACGTTCCAATAAATAGAAAACAAAATGGAAAAAATGGAAATCGAGAAAATTGCGCGAAATAAAATCTTGGAATTTTTGGAAATTATTAATATATTCAAATTCATTTCGAATATGGAGTTTGTGTATTTTTAAATGGCAAGAATGTGGGAGGGAAAAGGGGTTGTAATAAAGTGGAAGGCGTTATGGGAGAGTGTTGTGGAAGCTGGACACTTGCTGGCAAGCAGCGAAGCGAACAGCAGAGCAGCACGCAGAGCGCTAGGGGAGGTGACCGAGCAGAGGTTGGTATTGGTTTGAGCGTTTTTTCGGCGCAGGCAAGCGACGGGCTCGCTTTGCGGCGAATGACAGCGAGGGAAGGAGAAGCGAAGAGGAGAAAGAAGGAGAGGGCACCGTCAGAACCGAGAGAGAGGAGGGAGAGGAGCTCGGAGCAGGCTCGGGCACGGGCTCCGGCCGCGGCGTAGCTCGAGCTGACGAGCTGCAAAGAAGCAGCGGCAGCAGGCAGACGCCAGCTGAGCAGCTGCTGGAAGCCGTTTTGCTGCTCACAAAAGTCTTACAACAACAGCCAGCGCAGCAGCAGTAGCCAGCTCAGCAGCCACAACAGCAGCAACAACAGCAGCAGCAGCAGGCACCTCTCGCGCAGCAGCAGCACCAGCACCTAGCAGCACCCCCGAGTGGGCCGGCAGTACAGCAGCAACTCCATCAGCAGCAACACCTCCAACCAGCACCCCCGGCTGAACCCGAAGCACAGCAGCAGTCTGCAGTTCAGCAGCCGGAGCTACAGATACCACACCAACCACCGTACCTGGCAGGACAACAGCACCACCAGCAGGGAGCAGGGCATCAGCAGCACGGCATGCTTCAACCGCCTTACGCACAAGCCCCACACCTTCTTGGCATGCAATTCCCAGGATGGTGGCAGGGGGGAGGGCCGCCTTTGCAGCCAGCGTGGGGTGGCGTGGGTGGCCCTTTTGGGGGCATGGAGCACGTCAGCAGCTTAGAAGCCCGTACCATCTCGGCGGACTCCACCAAGCGAAAAATCAGGATGTGGCAGGAGGCAGGAGCAGCGGCGATGTTTGTGCTCCGAGGTGGTCTGTTTGTGCTACCAGTGTCGGCCAGCGATTTGTCTCATGTGCTCAGGTTTATCGTCGACCCTAACAAGCGGCTCATCGACATGATCACTCCCCCGATAGCAAACATCGACATAGACGCGTTTTTACCTCCGGTCGAACCGGGAACCGCGGCAGTGCCCCGAGCTGCAGAGGTGCACTTCCAAACGTTCGTCGAAGTGCTGGTGAAAGTGATCCAACAGGGAGCAGCGGAGTCCGCAGGGGGCGTGTCGCAGGGCAGGCGGGACTTGCTGATTGAGGAGTGGCAGAAAATGTCCAAGACTCTCACCGCGTACATGAACACGCATTACAACACACTACTCCCAAGGCAGCAGCAAGTCCGTGATCGAGTGATTTTCGCAGCCAACAAAGACATCAACGATTTTTTCGGATTGGTGTTAGACGCCGCGGTCCCGGTGAAGACTGCCTTTCCCAACTCCGCCCCACCGGAAGGTGAGTGTGCCGGGATAAATGCTCCAGCCTTCACGATGCTCCGCAAACTGACATCGCGAGGAAGTTTCAGTTTGCTGGGGCGGATGGACACATCGCTGGAAGTGCCCAGGCTGGGCGGTACGACGGCGGCAGCAAAACCGGGCAAGAGAAAGGCGAACACAGGAGGGAGTCTCCCACCAGCCACGCGGCCGCGTACGGACGGGGGACCGCGGGCGGTTTGGCCTTTTGTTTCGGACCTACAGCAGATTCGGACACCGGAAGGGACCTGCCATTTCGCGTGGCGGCGGCAACAGTGCAACAGAACCAACTGCCAATACTCGCATGGACCTTTCGTTCAGGACGGTACTGGGGCCCCGGGGCTGCCCTGTCCGCCTCCGCCGCCGCCGCCGAGGTACCAGCAGCAGCAGCAGCAGCAGCAGCCACAGCAGCAGCAGCAGCAGCAGCAGCAGCAGCAGCAGCAGCAACAGCAGCAGCCACAGCAACAGCAGCAGCCTCCGGTGTATTCTTTAGTATAAACGTCTACAATCTGAACGGTTAATCTGAGGTCAGATTGGTAATCTGGGGTCAAATGTGTTGTTCTGGGTTTAGAATTGGAATTGAAAGGTTAATCTGAGGTCAGAATAGTGAAAATCGGGGCCGATCTGCTGTCCCACCCAACACACACTCCCAACCACCCCATTCTTGTCTTATGACCAGAGAAGGGTCCTGATTTTGAAGTTAGATCTACACCACCCTGCCGTCCACCGCTCGGAAAAGTGTTATTATTCATGTACTTGACCAATAATTTTCTGAAAATAGATAATATATTCCAAATCCCTTCAGGGCCCCTACAAACGGAGCGTTTTGACCCTAAAAACAAAACAAAAACCCCCCGTAAAATGAGACAGGAAGATACACCCCCTCTGATTGGCGAAACATAACAAAAGAGACCCAGGAGACCGCGATGGGGTATTTTTGCTATTAGGTTTTGTTTAATCGAAAATCGGATAAAATAACCCTAAAAACAAAACACGAAGAACGAACAGCCCAGCGAGAACCGAAATCATGGCGACAACCGCAGCTACGAACGCCCCGTAGACTGGACAGCCAGAAGACAGAGAGCAGACAATGCGCGAACAACATGCCGTTGGTGCCAGGCATTGCAGTGTTCAACGTCGTAGCCAAAACTGTGGCTTATGGGGCGGTCCAAGTCGAATTGTGTGCTTCTGTACATTCAAAAGTCATCTGTTGTAGCAAGCGGTGAAACGTTTTGCACAGCACCCGTACAACATGATATTCGTGAAACGAAGAACAAATCTCTTGGACAAGAATAAGAGTTTCAGGGCATAGGAGAAACCCGAAGAAGAGGAGACACGAGCGCAAAAGAGGAGAGGATTGATATAAGTTGGTGGACTCTTTATTTTATCTCGTATCATTTCTAACGTTCATGGCGGTTGCCTATGATCGGTTGATGCCTTTTCAGGGAAGAATCGATTTTTTTTGTGACTTTTGTGCCAAAGCGGTCTCGGCCATGTCTTACACCAAAGAACAGGCGATGCATGTTGTAGCTCTTGTCGATTCCGTAAATAGAAAGCGAGCAAAGCGACACGGACTTGTTTGATGGCGATCGGCATGACTACCAACAATCGTTTCGGGCACACCTCTCTCTTCCGTGCAGTAGGTACGATGTACAGCGTCGTCACATGGACAGATACACGTCTAGTTTACTATTATTGATTTGCGATGAAATCATACGAAACGCTGAGTGTAACACAGCCACCGAGCCATTCAGCCTTCGTGCCCCTGGTGCTTCTGCTGCTGTTGCTGCTGTTGCTGCTGCTGCTGCTGCTGCTGTGTTTGCTCTCTGCCTGGCCCGTTGCGTAAAGTATCTCAAATATCGGACAGTCCCGTTTGCCACGCGCATGAAAAAGCAAACGCCTCGCTTGCAGAACGGGGATATATATCGTGAGGTCAAACCCATCTTCAGACTTCCAGGCGCGAGCAATGAAAGAGCGATGAACGCCGGGAGGCATGCTACTATATCTGCTTCTGTGGCTTCGGCTTCAACTTGTACTGCGGCTGCTGTTACTCGGTACTGCTGCTGTTTTCGCTGCTGTGCTGCTGTGCTAATACTGTTACTGTGCGCTTTTGCTGCTTCCGCTGCTATCTGCTGCTGCTGGATGAAAGTGTTCTGTAATATTTCGTTCTGGAATATTTTGTCTCACCATCATAATAAAGATTCCATATAGATAGACGAAGAAACACCAATCCCCTCCACCCTCAACGAAAGCGTGAGGAGCGCCGCCAATCAATCGGGTTCGCGGAGAGTGTGCTTGGGAGAGTGAGGACAAGCCGCTTTACCAGCGACGTAGCGAGCAGTGCGTTCGAGCCCAAATCATGTGCAAGGTACCTGGTATCTTGTGCTGTTGTTCTTATTTTTTCGTTTTGCTGGGCGATATCATGTGATACAACAGTATGATATACCGGTATCCACCATTCATCAAGATCCGATCGGCTTTTTTTTGTTGGGTATCGTTGTTCTTCTCCAAAAAGTTTTGTTCTTCGTTTCACGAATATCATGTTGTACGTGATCCAGCGCAGATTTGGCTCTCCAGGCTACGGGCGCCATTGCAGCAGCAAAGTTTGGTCGGCTAGTCATGTGGGCACACTCTCCTCTTTTTTCAGGGCTGGGCGTCGCCTCTACCGCAGCTGGGTGGTGCATTACTGCTGGTCTTCCACCTTGAACCGTTTACTCGTTTTCGCTTTTGTTTTTCGCTTTTGTTTTTCACGCGTATCCTGCGTTTGTACACCATCTTCGATTCTACACCCAAAACCTGAAGTCTGTTAGTTTTTAGGTTTTGTTTTTAGGTGTTGTTTTTAGGTCCTGTGTTCCTCGTTTGTACGGGCCCTTAGGGTTTAGTTTCTGTTTCGGCTCTGAAATACCTCTATCACCGTGATTTTCTGACCGTGATTTTTTACCGTGGGTATCTGTCGCCGGTTGTTTGTCCGCTTTTCGCGCCGGGTGGACATTCGGCCGCAAGCAAACCGCGACAAGCCGCGAACGCGCGTTCGCGGCGGTGCCTTCGCGCATGTCACCTCCCGCTCCCTGGGAAGTCTCGTGGGTCTTCTCGGTAAGCTCGGCAAGGAATCCCGCTTCCCGTCCAAAATGCCGTATTCACTCGAGGTGTTGAGTGTTTGTTTTCACGCTTGATTAGTACGAATAATCATCACCAAACCTTGATTATTCGACATGATGTTTTTTTTTAATCTTGATTATAATCATGACTCATTTGTGACTGTCTTTCGATAAATCTGCTCGTCTTGTGCTCTTTCCTGTGTTTTGTTTCCCCGACAGCTCCCTCGGTGTAAGGAGTATAGAAAGTTACTAATAGAAAGTCTGCTGGCTAAATTTTCGTGAGTGCCTTCGTAGCTGTGCCTGGTTTTTGTCTTGACAAAATCTGTCTTGACCCGTCTGCAAGACACGACCACGAGAGTCGGCGATCGCTGCCGTCTAGAGGGGCGGTTGGGAGGACCGAACTTGCTGGTTTCGTTCCTAGGCTGTGGGTAGTCATGGATTCACGGCTCAAGAGGATACGGGGGTCCAAGACGGATGTTCTGTTCGTCACCGATCGCGTGTCCGAAATATATAAGGACATTTTTGTCATAAAAAATACTTTCAACGGGTGTTCACAATTCTCCAGTCTAGACTGGAGTGGTCATTTTCTATATCCCAAACGTGACCACAGATTTTCAAGTTCTCCTGGAGGCTCACCAGCGGTAATTCGGTTTTGACCCCTCCCCTAGCATTCTAAAACCAGCATATTCGTCACCATTCTAAAACCAAATGTATTCGACGGTCAAAAATGTCGCATCATAACTACTCTAAAACCAGCATGGCTGTGTCACATCCTAACTACTGGAATTTAGTATGGATATTTACAAAGGAAAACGGTGCATTTTTTGCTCGCGCCTAAAAAAAATGAGATCTTCGGCGATTTAGCGATTACGCCGGCCACAGCGCGTTGAATCGCAAACGGCTGCCTCCGCGGTCATCTGTGGGATATCCTGCTGTGACGACGGAGCTCTCCCACAGATGTGTCGCGCTGGAAAGCCTCGGAGATACGAGCGGACCTAACGAAGCCTCCTGTAATGCGCTCCCCTCTGACCGAACCGGGTGGATACTTCGCCCAGTCCCTTCCTTTTGATCTCTCGTAGGTCCTCACGCAGCGCTATGTCAGCTGTTGGTCGACAGGACGAGTGTTGCTCGGCGAACACTTACTGGGTGAGGCCCGACGAAACGACAAAAGTCCGACGAGTATGAAAACGGGAGTTTCACAAATCGATGTGTTTTTTAAGACGGGGTTGAAGTTGTGCCGTCCCCGGCCCATAAATAAAGGAGAACAGGGATTGTACCGGGAACCACAGCAGCGAGTATTGACATATAGGATCAGGGTGCTGCGTACAGGTCTTCTCTGTGTGTAGGAGGCTCCACCCACCACCCACTCACCGAACTACCCCTGTAGCAGTACAGCAGAGCGGCAGTACAGCGCTGACCCCTGGGAGATACGAGCGGGCCTAACTAGAAGCCTCTCGCAGTACGAGTACAAACAACAGAGTAGCACAACAGTACAGCAGTATTCAACGTACTCGTACGGTGCGAGCCATTTACAACGTCGCGACACGAGATACTACAAATACGAACAATATCGGCAGCATGTAGCCCAGAAAGAGTTGTTAGGTTCTGCTGCAGGCAGGGTGATACGCGGGGAGATTCGTTCGTTTGTTTTTTGCGATCCTCCGCCGTCTCCGATAGAGAACCCCCATGCACCACACACGCACCACACACTACAGCAGTACTCGTACAGCAGAGCAGCAGTGCATGAGTCAGTATTTCCCCCCAAACCTGACGCGTAAACCACGCGTATACCGCACCCAGCGAGAATCGATCGCCAACACACGCTCAAACAGTCTGGGCAGGAACAGTTTTTGCGTTCTGCTGCAGGAAGGTTAGTATGATACGCGGGGGGGTTCGTTTTTGTTTTTTACGACCCTACACAGAACCACCAGCACCACACACGCACCAAACACCAACTGGTAGGCGAGGAGCAGACGGTAGGTTCTTCTGCAGGTAGGTATGTATGATACGCGAGGAGTTTCGTTTCATTGCGATCCTCCGTCATCTCGGAGATAGAGCCACCACCCATCACCAACGCACCACGCACCGCCCACCCACCGAAAGAGGAAGGACCTACATTAGTATATCTGGCACGCGAGGCGCAGTGGGTCCATCATCATTGCTACGTTTAAGACGACACCATCATCGATACTACGCTTCTGTGTTATACCAGGTACAAGGGCGACGGTGGGCGAGCGACCGAGCGAGCGGCGGCGGCGGGCGATCGACGAGGGCGGCCCAAGGCCACGGTCGACCGAGCGGCATTGGGCGCGCGGTCGACCGAGCGGCGTTGGGCGCGCGGACGACCGAGCGGCGGGCGCGCGGTCGACCGAGCGGCGGCGGGTGCGACGGGTATGGCACAGCAACTATTAACACCAGTCTTACCGCACGAGGAGAAATGTCCAGCAATGGTTCAATCAGCAGCATGGGCTATTAAATCATGTACTTCGTAAGTGGTACCCCGAACTACGCCAAGGCGGGGCCGGTACAGCGGAAAAAGACTGGTCCACGATCCACATTCGATAACGCAGTCCACATATTAGGTAAAGTGGCAACCTATATTATGCCGGCATCCACGCTGATTCCTTGTAGCCGACAAAAAAATACAAAGCCGATCCACCCACTCACTATAATAACAAACAGTTGTGTGATTTCAGTGTACAGCACCACAGTAGAGTACGAACAGCAGTAAGTAGTAGTAGTAGTAGTAGTAGTATTAGTAGTGGTAACAGTAACATGGTATGGTTCACTTGTAATGAAACTGTAAAAAAAAACTGTCGGGGAAAAAAAAATAAGAACAAAAAATGAATGTCGGCTGTTATTACAGCAGCGTCCGCCTCTCGGGCCAGTCCCGAGAGAAGACTCAACTCATTGCTGGTTGAGTTCGATGGAGATATAGAGTTACCTCTCGAGAGGCTCTACCTAAGCTCGCGTCCAAGAGCTCCAGATTCCCCGGGTGTCCGATGTTGGACGCGTAGTGCGTTGGTCAAGCGTAAGCCAAGCGCATCGCGGGCAACAGACAGGTGGACACATGACAGATAGATGGACATATCACTGGACAATAGACATTGGGTTTGACTTTGATCCTTCACTTGGGGGTGGTTTTAACTAAAAACCAGGTATCGATGCCCGCTTCAGCAGACCAGCTTTTGGCCTGGATTCGGCTTTCCATTGACGGGATGGCGTTCCTTTGACGGGAACCCATCTTAAACCTCCATCGTTCAAGCGGGGAGCCTCGTACGGCTTGACCCCCGTTATAATGATGGACCCTCCGCGTAGCACTGGCCACGTATTAACCTCATGGTGCACAGACCGCTGCAACACCCCCGCTGCCCAACGCATAGCTATCGTCGGGTCAAAACGGGCCTTCCGGTTACACCCACCCTTCTGTCTCTACACCGGCTACGCACCCCCTCCCCTTGGTTAGCAGTTCCCACGACAGAGGTTTCCTCACCTTGGGGCGTACCTCCGACTTTCCGTGTGCTCTGTCGATCCCTTTTCCTACTGCTGTCACCATGCAGTGCGACGTGGGCAATTCCCAACCCTCAAATATTCTGTGGAAATACTTGATCGCGGCTAGATACCCTCGAACCGTCTGACTCTGGTTTTTGAAGCTAAAGCATCGCAACGCCATGAATTTCGTCAGCTCTTTAACTGCCGCATCGACTCCGTCCCTTTCCAACAGCCACGCCCCCTTTCCTTCTATCGCCCTGAGACGGCACCACGTTTGCCATTGATTCCAGTACACCTTTTGCGTGCTTCCACCCACCGAGGCCAGCGCTAGCGTCTCCACCAATCTTTTCGCCTCGTCCTCATTCCCTCCCTCTCCCGCGTATGATCCTGCTCGGAGGGGTTTGCGAAGTGTTCACGATTCTACAGTTCGTGTCATCGCATCCCATACCACGTCATCCATGTACTCTGTGGGAAAATTGGGCTGTAGAATTGTCTAAAAAAAATCGCACCCGGTCTGACCTATACTTTGCTCTCTCCATTCCCCGTGTACGAGGGTCTGCAGGTTGCGCGCGATCTGTTCTTTTGGCCATCTGGAAATGCCGTCAGCCACCACATTCTGCACACCTGGAATATGTTTTGCGTCATGGGTCCAACCGCTCGTGATTTCCAGTCTACCCAGTAATCTCATGGCTAGGGCCGCTCGTCTGTTACGTGATCCTCCACATCTGTTAAATCCACGACACTACTGCCAGGTTGTCTCCTCTCAACAGTACTGGATCTCCTGGTGTTTTCCGCCTATCTTTCAAAAGGACTTGTGTCACGTACGCTGGCATTACCATGCCACAGAGTTCGAGCAAGTTGAACGTTATTGCGTCCTCGCCCTTCGTTACCACCTGTTTTCGCAGAAGCTCGGACAGCCGGTGGTTTAGATCGTATCTCCAATACACCTGGAGCTCTGGGCAAACCCCCCCGACTGCAGTAAAGCTTGCGTCTGAATAGTATCGTCGTGAGGCAGTCCGTTGTGCGTGTGCGTAAAAAAGTGCTCCAAGCGACTCACCGGCGTTAACCAAGTTGTGGCCGATTTCCCACTCCCAGAAGGCAATATCATTGTTTAACTACTCTCCGCGTCCGTTTTTTCGACTTAGCTATTTTGTGAAGATCGGTCAAACGTAAAAGCTGCCAGACAAAATATCGTCCCGCTCTGACTACATACTTGAGGTTCCATAATTTTCCGGCCATGCTGAGAACGGCCTGCGCGCCTGCATGCGTTTTGCTACTCGGCCACTCAAGTTCTAGGAGTAGTCTAATCGCTTCTATCCTTTCCTTAGTGACAGATATTCGCATGGTGTGGGTGTTGATGGTAAAACCGAGATCATCTACGGTTGAATGCCAGTTCGTGCTCTTCTTCGGGGCGAGAATTGGAGTTTCACCTTTTTCGCCTGGTCCAAATAATCTTACGTTATCTGATGCAAGAGAAGCCGACGCTATTAGGGCTGTCTGATCGGAGGCGTTGAGCTGCACGCTGGCCATAATGAAATCATCCACGTAGACGGACGTTAAAAACGGTTCGTTCGGCCCGCCCCTTCGCGGGGCGTTAACTCTTACTCCGGTTGGAATCCGGGTTGGATTTCCCGTCTCCCACGGCTTCACGATTTTGACGTGCGACATCATGGCCTTTCCTTCTGGTAGGATAACGGCGCTATTTACCGTAGTGTTACAGTGGGCGTGTTCAGCCGCTGCGGCCATGAGGCCCCAGTACCCTGGCGAGGCTGCCCATCCAAAAGTGAGTCTGAAATCCGATACCAAAACGTCGTCTACCACATAACAAAAGTTCTGTGCCTGGTGCGGTGCAATTCTAACATTCCTGAAAGCGTCAGTTACGTCTGCCTTTGCCAAAAGTATACGGCGGTGGGGGAACCTTATTCGAAGGTCTGTAAGAGCCTTTAGAAGTGCGGGGAGGGCGTCACCACAGAGACATTTTGGTACCTCTTCGGTCTGTGTGTCTCTGTTCAATCCCCCCTTCTCCCCCCTGGCCGCTCCGGCCTCAAACGAGTAGTCGTTAATGATTCTGACCTTGTGTGTGACCACCGCCCCCAGAGGTGCCACCCGTAGCCCTTTTAACAAGGTAGCGGATTCTCTGTCAAACACTAGCACTCGATTTCGTCTAACATCTTCATACAGTTTTTCCCAAACTAGGTCCATGTGTTCTGCCACGGTACTGTGATTTCCATACTGCATTGCTCTGGTTGGGTCGAGGTCCGTGACAGATGTTTTCACCGGGACGCCATTCTTGATAATGTCTACGAGCTCCGTTATTGATGGGAACTAATATCCAAAATAGTGTTCCACTTGACTGAGAGAGAAAGGAGGTGACACCAAGGTGCCTCCGATTCCAACAGCCACGTCTCCCACGCTACCATCGCGTACATGAACAGCTCTGTGCCTATTTCTGCATCTCTCGAATGGTTCGTTTCGTATCTAGAAAGGTCGCGGTTTTCGGTGCACATCAACGCTTTTACGTTTGATTCCATTTTCCGTTCAGCTCAGCGATTTTTGCTTGTCTGCTGTTGCCATTGTTGGTTACATTGCATGTCTGAACTTGAGTGTAGTACGCTTCTTCCCATCTAAAGGGGCTACTTGTCGCCCCGACTCGGGTACATATTTTTCTTTTGCGTACTCGCTTAAGTTGGTTGCCTTTGAGGACTCTCGCCAGCCTTGCGTCGACTGGACACGACCAACGTCAGGCAACTGGCCATGACTCTGGAATTTATTTTCCGACCGGGACTCATGATCCGGCAACTGGCCGTGACCATGCCGCCCCTGCGCGTGCTTTTGAGTACTCTCCAAGCCTTGCGCCGACTGGGCACCCCAGGCCAGGCAACTGGACATGACCTTGGTAACGCTGTCTAGATTTACTGCTATCCTGTTCCGACTCGGATCGACTCAAGGGCAGGCAACTGGCCATGCCCACAGTAATTATGTCTTGCGTTATTGTTTTTAGACAGTCCCAATCGGGACCATCACGGACAGGCGACTAGCCATGCCCACAGTAGTTATGTACAGTGTGATTGAATTTCGGCTCGAAACAACCAGGGTTCGGCAACTCACCTTCGCTCCTGGTAACGCTGTGTGACCCTACCGCCACTCTGTTCCATTCGTTACCCGCCAAGTCCGGCAACTGACAACAAKTCATGCCTAGCGTTAGCTACTTTTCGTACTGCTATGCTGTTCAGTAAAAGTTGTCCTACTGTCAAGAACCACACCGGCACATTCACGGTCACACGACCCACCCACGAACACCGCTTGCGACACCGATCCCGGTTGGGGCGCGCCAGTCAGTCCCCCCGACTTACTGGTGTCCACGAACGGCGAAACTCCGCCCTCCACCTTGCGATACTTGCCGTCCGCCCCGCCATCAGGCGAGGCCCGCCCTGTCAATTACCACCACCTCCTCTCCCCGCCCCGGGTCCCTGCTGCCCTGGGACTCCGCCTCCTTTCCCCTGGTTCTGCCCGTGCGAGAAGCTGAACCTTGCGACGGCTCGCCGAAGGCGACTGCTGTTCTGTGCTGTGCTGTTGTGTGCTGCTGCTGCTGTGGCTGCTGCTGCTGCTGCTGCTGCTGTTGCTGTGGCTGCTGCTGTTGCTGTGGGGGGCAGTAAGGTTATGGTAGAATATTAGTGTAACATAGTAGCAGAAATTTGTGGCCAGGGTTTCCGTTTTTTTCTCGGCGGTACGGGGCCGAAACCTAAACGTAGCGGGTTAGCCCGAAGGGGTTTTTCTGTGTTTAGTTTTTTGGGAGCAGGGTATCCCATTGTACCATGTGGGTGCCGTCTAGGCATCATTTTACTGCGTAAAATAATTCCACAATTCTTGAGCCAAAATATAACAAAGGAAATATATGGCTCCGATAAGAATGGCCCTTACTCGGCCCAACTCAGATATGTAGGGCTGTGAGTCGGTTTCATTTCACGACTAATAACTAGTCGCTAGTCGGCGAAGCCGACTTGCCGACGAAAGTCAGGCGAGCGAAGCGAGCCAAAAAAGCCCCCCCCGGCCGAGGGGGGCCCGCTGGAGCCGCCGGGGGCCAAAAACACGCTATTTGGCTTCACTTTACGCAAGAAAAGCGCAACCAATATGACCTAGATTCACATAAGTTTTGAACGAAAAACACAAAAAAAAAACTTCAGTTTACACAAGAAATCCACAAAAAAACGAGAAGTACAACGCATGTACCAGGTAGATCTACCCCGGACTAGAGGAATGTGACAGCATTTGTTTGAGTTGCAATACTACCTGGCGGGGATATGAGCGAAAAAACGAACTCATCACCAAGATAGCGGTGCAAACATTATCCCCAGAAGAAAAGGTCTTGGATCCCTCCGGGATGTTATTCGTTTATTAACGTCTCTCCCAACCTTGCGCGAAACGCGCGCGTCGATGACGACGGCAAGTCCTGAAAACTTCCATAGCGGGTTGTTGGATCTGAGCGGCTTGCTGCGCCTCTGCTCATGCTTCACGCGAGCCGCCTTTACCGCAATTTTGAATTATTATGTAGGGTAAATTATAGGAATCGGGGACTTGGCTGTGGTCCGCGTGTGGTTCCAGTGTTATGAGACCGAATATTTCGAAAAACGCCGAAAACACTACTTTAGACACTAACGCTAGCCCTAACCCCAACCCCCTTTACGAGCTTTGTCTCGAAAAAATCAGGGTTTATTTTTTTGTTTGAAAAATTGGTCGACCTCACTAAAAGGTTTATAAAAGAATATTCCCTGATTCCCATACTTTCTCCTAGATAATATTTCAGTAGTGTAGTGCGGTAAAGGCTACTGCTTCACGCGGTAGAGCACCGTTTCGGGGTCGCGTGCACCCGCCAAGGTGGTCCGCGGGTCGATAAAATGGCCACAACTTCGCCGACGGGATCTCCGCCCTTAGCGTTGGCATTGGGTGCGCCAAGGCTGACACCGTCGGCACCGTCGAGAGAGATGGGCTGTTCCGCCATGTGTGCGTGTGTGTGTGGATCTGTGCGCTGCAGTGTCACAGGGCATGTGAGGGTATCCGCAGCCCGCAGCAATTCATGTTAAAAAATGTACCCCGCATTAAAAAAGCCTTCCTACAGTTAAAGAAACCCAATAAGTCGGAAAGTCGGCACCTCCGTTTCACGACTGACTATTAGTCCGACTAATAACTAGTCGGCGACTTAAGTCGTGCCGACTCACAGCCCTACAGATATGGGTTCACAAAGTAGGCTCCTCTCCCTCCTCCCCCGCAGCATCCCTCATTCTTCCAATGGTGAATGCACGTACCGCGAGGACAGCCAGAAACTTCCAAATCCCTTGTTCTCGACGTATATAGCTGCAAACGCTTGCTGTGTAGCTTGAGCCGGCTGCCGCGAAGAATTCCCTCCCCCCGACGGCGTGCCCTTCCTCTTTCCCAGCGAACCTCCACCCTCTCCGCTCCGCTTACTTGTCTCGCTAAATGCTGACTGAAATAACACCTGTTGCTGAACCCCTCTAATTCGATCAGTAGCTGAACGAGTCCTCGGAAAAACCGGCGACGGCAAATCTGGAACACTCTGACTCGACCTAGGCGGACCGTTCGGGTACGACATCTTGAGAGCGGCCGCCACATCCCCGATCGCTTTGGCCACATCCACGAAATCCTGGTCAATCGAGGCCATAATCGCTTGAGATATGTACGGCCCAAACTGCCCGGCTAAAACCTCCTGGTATCTTGCTGCGTACGCGAACAGCTCTTGTCTGACGTCGCGCAATTCCTGAAGAAAAGCCCCTGCCCGAGTGTATTCCCCCAAGACGACCTCGAAGCCCCTCATCAGTGCGGCGAAGCGATCTTGAAAAGTGACCTTCGCTGCAACCGGCGTCCCTTTTTCCATCGAACCCCCCCAAACCCCCTTCTTCGGCGCGAACTGTTGTATGCGGACCCCGGAACACGACGTCAACATCTTGAAAACAGCCTCGTTCACGATCAAATCTTCGCCGAGCATTTCTTCAATCCGCTCCTTGGTGAGAAACTGCACTACTCCTGACAGTGCAAAAATCGCTTGGTACCGTATTTGCTCCATGCCGTTATACGACGCTTCGCCGCCTCTTTTTCTTCGATGGCCTCATTAGGATTTGGTGCAATGATCGCCCCGTCGTGAGATGCCCCTACCCCCGCCAGTTGAGCTCCTACTCCCACTGCTGGTTGATGATTTTGCATCGTATTAACTTGCTCAACCAGCCCTTGAATAATCGGCAATGCAACCGCCAGCTGCTCAACAATCGTAGTGATGCGAGCAGTGTTTTCGTGCATTTGGTCCCCAAAACAGACCTGGGCCACCTCGAAATCATCACCCACAGCCCCCCCCAGCAGGTACCTGCTGACCCGGCTGTGCACCCCCTCCTCCGATCCCACCATGCATCGCTCCTGCTCCTTCGCCAATAACTCTCTCGCCCACACCAAGCACCCCGGCCGCAACCCCAGCCGCTGCACCGCCGAGAGCAGCTGCAGCAGCGATACCGGCGTCAGCTATAGCAGGAGCATTCTCCACAGCAACAGCAGGATTTGCCATCCCATCCGCATTCCCCGCAGCCGCAACAGCAACAACAGCCGCAGCAGCAGCAGCAGCAGCAGCAGCCGCAGCAGCAGCGGCAGCATCCGCTGCGGCCGCAGCAGCAGCGGCATCTTCATCAACCCCCACGTTGCCTGACCCTTCTCCCCTTGCTGCGTCGGCACCGAGAGGGTGTGCGTTTTTCCACGCTTGAGCTGCCGCTGCTGCCGCTTCTTGAGCACTCGCATGATGACTCATTTCCATTTCCCGCTGCTGAACCCCCCTTCTTCTTTCAACTGCCGGACCTTCCACCCAGTGCCAAACCCTTGCTCGTCAACACCACGAGTAGAGCCCCGTACTATTAATATATGGTCTTCTTCTTTCCTGCCTCAAACCTTCCCAACCTCTGTCTCTCCAGCTCAACCAACTGCTCCGCCATGATACGTACATGATAAACCTTTCCCGATCCCCTCTCTCAATCATGCCAACGATTCAATACCTCTCCACAAACCCCAGATTTCCTTCGTTCAATCTTCCTCTTCGTGCCTTGCACTTTTATAGCGAGAAGACTTTAGCCCTTTCTTCCCTCGTCGGCTCGCATCGAATTGTGCCTACCCTACTATTGTAGGCGCTCTCAGCAGTTGATTCCGTGTTTTTATTTGTTTTTGCAAATACACCAGAATACACTCGAAAGTCCAACCCACGTGAGATTCGAACCCCGTAAATAAACCTAACCCCTTAAGAACCGGTCCCATGTTTTTGGGGACAAAGTACTTGGAATTAGTGTGGGATAAGTTTTGCATTTCTGAAATCATTAGAGTGTACCAATATTAATAGACCATCGGGGCGACCGACGGGGCGACCGATTCAACCTCAATACACTAATAAGGATGTGGATTCATCGTGTGTACCAGCTCGCAGCTGGTGTGTACGCTGTAGGCTCGCTTGCTGATGACCAGTTAAGACACAACCTACATTTGAGGGTGAACGCTCAAGTCGCTGTTAGGTAAACTTGTATGAACGCTTCAATAGAAGAGAAGACTCCAGGCCAACAATGTTGATTAATCTATGTGCTCAAAAGCGAGGCTGATGATGAGCAAAAGAAGAGGAGTGACAGAGTGCGCGTGCAAACGCCTCTGTTTCCTTGACGATGTTGCTGATCGCAAACAGCAACATGCACCTCGATCTTGCATCTCACAACAGCAAGATGCACTACCTACGTCAGACAACGCGACCACAATCGTGCCCGATCCTGTACGCATTCTATATACGGCAATACATGTTGTACTTCACACAAGGTACCACGACAGCTTATCAATTATTCCGCATCGTGTTTACTTGGAGGAATGTTGTTCCACACGTGGATACTGAGCAACTAAACCACTCACGATAGAGCACGGTAGAAACCACAAGTACGATAATGGATAACTTGTCCTGCATACCTTCACGGGTGGTGCACACTATTGTGTTTTTCCCCGGTGTCCCATGGGAATTCCCGCGGGCTCCCGTGGGCTGCCGTGGTTTCCCACGGGAACCCCCGCGGTGTCCCGCGGGCATTCCCGTGGGACACCGTGGCAGCCCACGCGAATCTGAAAATCAAGCTGTGGGCTACCGCGGGACACCACGGCACCCCGCGGGGCCCCACGGTATGTCGTGGTACCGCCCGTGGCTTCCCGTGGGATTTCCCGCACGGGATTCGCCCGTGGCTTCCCGTGGGATTTCCCGCGCGGGATTCGCCCGTGGCTTCCCGTGGGATTTCCGCGCGGGATTCGCCCGCGGGACGTTCCCATGGCATCCCGTCTGTTTTTGGTGTGTTCCCGCAAGAGTTTTACCGCGGGATCCGCGGTGTCCCGCGCGTTATCCGCGGTGTCCCGCGGCGCACCACACCGCTGTCTTTGTTATTCATCAATTTCGAATTACTTACTGTGTGATTCAATGCGGCGCGGTTCGGCGGTTCTAACCCTAACCCTAACCCTAACCCTAACCCTAAACCGCGGGAAACCGCGGGAAACCGCGGGACACCATGCGATTCTAACCCTAACCCTAACCCTAACCCTAACCCTAAACCGCGGGAAACCGCGGAACACCGTCGCGGGACAACGCGTGGACACCGCCCACGTTTGTGTTGCTATGTAATTGTTTCGTTCTTTCGTCTTTGGGCTTGGCCATGGTATTGTCCATCGGGTAGCACGCGGGACACCGCGGTAGACCGCGGTGTACCTAAGTATACCGCGGTGTCCCGCGGGGCACCGCGTGTTTTGCGGGGCACCGCGGGACGCCGTGGGACTTCAAAATTACGCCCGTTTGACATGAGGGAAAAACAGTCACAAGCACGTTCAATTTATTTCACAATCGCGTATAATAAAATGCTTGTGCGATACAACATTGGGTGCCTATGGGCTCCCGTGGGACACCACGGGAATTCCCACGGGACACCGCGGGAAATCGCAATAATGTCAAACATTGACCTTCACTGGCTTGATTGATAATTAACTCTGATTGGCTACTACTCGGTATTTCGAGGATGGAACTCTTAAACGTAAACTATCAATGCTACAGATAATTACTCCGTGTTACCGAGTGACGACAAAATGATGACTACCAACAAGAAATAATCTTAACATACACCGTTTTTTTTCTTTGCCCCCATCGACATCCAGCATCCAAAACACTCAACATACAACAAGCTCAGCAGTGTCCGTGCAGAAAATTTTAGTCCTGGAGGGTTACAAGCTCCTCTGTGCTCACAACACTACTACGGAGGGTGGTTGTTTGTAGTAATCGGGAATAATTCGGGTAATACTTGGATTAAACGAACAAGCTATAGCTTGAATGAAAGGTATTGATCAGGCCATTCGCCGTATATACTTTATTTATTTTTATTTTTATTTTTTCGAGAAATATTGGCGAATTTCAATATTTTTCAGAAATTGAGAAAGTTGCAGAAATATCGACTTACTCCACTGCGACGCACATAACTAATCCAATATATGTTTGTTTGCGACGAAATAGGGCGCAAATGAATGCTGATGGCCCGGCGGTTCTGGCAATGATATGTTCAAGACACAAATAATTGAACACGTTGAGAATTGGGCATTTCCCCCAAGATACCAACCGTTTTTGGAGATTTTCTCAAAAATTGAAATTTAAACTGACTCCACTGCTGTGAGACAGAAAAATCATAAAATAATGGTTTGTGTGTGACAAGCAAGGGCTAAAAATGAACGGCGTGCTTCTTCCTGCTCAACGGCTGGAGTCGGCCAGCGTTCCTCGGAGTCCGCCTCAGCAGCGTTGGCAGCATTAGCGGTGGCCTTCGCGAGTAACGCGGCTTTCATCTGCTCCGCCTTCTGCTTCTTCTTTACCAAGTGCAGTCGTTAGCCGTCGCCTCTCAGACTGGCGTATCTTCCCTTCGTCATGGCCGAGAGCGCAGCGCCACAACAACGGCGCCACCAGTAGTACCCAGTAGCGCCGAGATGGTGGTGTAGGCGGCAGCCAAACGAAGTGTCTCTCTTCAGGAGGTCGTAGCGTGAGCAGTACGGCGTCGATCGCGATTCGGGCTCTTGTGCGATGTTGCCCAAATTGTTGGGTGTTCCATGTAATTTGCATTTTTTAAAACGAGGATAAATTCGAAAAGATGTATGATTTTCTAGTTTTTTTTCTTGAATATACTACCAAATCTTTGCATGTACGTCCTAGTCGCTGTATTGGGCCGTTTTGAGTGAAACCACGCTTGTTCGAAAGCACATATCCTCGAGCTTCTGTGGTGCTACAGTGTATGTGTGCACGCGCTGTAGTTGCGCCGTAATCGTATGATACTTGTACAATACCAATATTTTTTCGACATTTAATGTTTTCAAAAATCGACAAAAACAATTACTACAAACAACCACCCTCCGTAGTACGTACAAAACCGAGAACCTTCATTTTTAAGCAGTAAAGCAGAGCAGACAATGCGATGTCATCTTGTTTCTCTTTCTCTTTTTTTTTGTTTTTCTTCCAGACCATTTATTATTTTCGCCCTCTTCCTTTCTCTCTCCTTCCAAATATTCAATAGACGTAACTCATAATCGGGGTCACAAGTAGGCTCTTCTCCCTCCCTCCCCAATACGACGGTTCTTGCCGTGCATTTTGATCGCGGCAATAAGATTTGAGCACTTTCTTCCCTCGTCAGCTCTCGTCGAATTGGTGCCCACGCAAGGGCGCGCACAAAAAAGACAAAAAACGACACCACACACGTAGGAAGGTCAGAATGAAAAACAACCCGGATCGCTGTGATCACAGGACGAAATGAGCAAAAACCATCTTTTTTTCGTTTTTTGTTCCCTTTTTTAACTTGGTTTTAGAGACCCCCCCTATTTTTGTTTCGCTGGTTGGGGGGGTATTTAAAAAAAGAGCAGTGGCCAAAATCGGGTATACCCGATGGGTTTGTGGTTGAAACAGCGTACCATTGTTGTATTTTAGTGACCGCGACGACCCCAGGGCGCCATCTCATTGGCCAGCGCCGGCCACCACCCGACGCTGGCCACNATGTTGCTGATCGCAAACAGCAACATGCACCTCGATCTTGCATCTCACAACAGCAAGATGCACTACCTACGTCAGACAACGCGACCACAATCGTGCCCGATCCTGTACGCATTCTATATACGGCAATACATGTTGTACTTCACACAAGGTACCACGACAGCTTATCAATTATTCCGCATCGTGTTTACTTGGAGGAATGTTGTTCCACACGTGGATACTGAGCAACTAAACCACTCACGATAGAGCACGGTAGAAACCACAAGTACGATAATGGATAACTTGTCCTGCATACCTTCACGGGTGGTGCACACTATTGTGTTTTTCCCCGGTGTCCCATGGGAATTCCCGCGGGCTCCCGTGGGCTGCCGTGGTTTCCCACGGGAATGCCCGCGGTGTCCCGCGGGCATTCCCGTGGGACACCGTGGCAGCCCATGCGAATCTGAAAATCAAGCTGTGGGCTACCGCGGGACACCACGGCACCCCGCGGGGCCCCACGGTATGTCGTGGTACCGCCCGTGGCTTCCCGTGGGATTTCCCGCGCGGGATTCGCCCGTGGCTTCCCGTGGGATTTCCGCGCGGGATTCGCCCGCGGGACGTTCCCATGGCATCCCGTCTGTTTTTGGTGTGTTCCCGCAAGAGTTTTACCGCGGGATCCGCGGTGTCCCGCGCGTTATCCGCGGTGTCCCGCGGCGCACCACACCGCTGTCTTTGTTATTCATCAATTTCGAATTACTTACTGTGTGATTCAATGCGGCGCGGTTCGGCGGTTCTAACCCTAACCCTAACCCTAACCCTAACCCTAAACCGCGGGAAACCGCGGGAAACCGCGGGACACCATGCGATTCTAACCCTAACCCTAACCCTAACCCTAACCCTAAACCGCGGGAAACCGCGGAACACCGTCGCGGGACAACGCGTGGACACCGCCCACGTTTGTGTTGCTATGTAATTGTTTCGTTCTTTCGTCTTTGGGCTTGGCCATGGTATTGTCCATCGGGTAGCACGCGGGACACCGCGGTAGACCGCGGTGTACCTAAGTATACCGCGGTGTCCCGCGGGGCACCGCGTGTTTTGCGGGGCACCGCGGGACGCCGTGGGACTTCAAAATTACGCCCGTTTGACATGAGGGAAAAACAGTCACAAGCACGTTCAATTTATTTCACAATCGCGTATAATAAAATGCTTGTGCGATACAACATTGGGTGCCTATGGGCTCCCGTGGGACACCACGGGAATTCCCACGGGACACCGCGGGAAATCGCAATAATGTCAAACATTGACCTTCACTGGCTTGATTGATAATTAACTCTGATTGGCTACTACTCGGTATTTCGAGGATGGAACTCTTAAACGTAAACTATCAATGCTACAGATAATTACTCCGTGTTACCGAGTGACGACAAAATGATGACTACCAACAAGAAATAATCTTAACATACACCGTTTTTTTTCTTTGCCCCCATCGACATCCAGCATCCAAAACACTCAACATACAACAAGCTCAGCAGTGTCCGTGCAGAAAATTTTAGTCCTGGAGGGTTACAAGCTCCTCTGTGCTCACAACACTACTACGGAGGGTGGTTGTTTGTAGTAATCGGGAATAATTCGGGTAATACTTGGATTAAACGAACAAGCTATAGCTTGAATGAAAGGTATTGATCAGGCCATTCGCCGTATATACTTTATTTAATTTTATTGTTATTTTTTCGAGAAATATTGGCGAATTTCAATATTTTTCAGAAATTGAGAAAGTTGCAGAAATATCGACTTACTCCACTGCGACGCACATAACTAATCCAATATATGTTTGTTTGCGACGAAATAGGGCGCAAATGAATGCTGATGGCCCGGCGGTTCTGGCAATGATATGTTCAAGACACAAATAATTGAACACGTTGAGAATTGGGCATTTCCCCCAAGATACCAACCGTTTTTGGAGATTTTCTCAAAAATTGAAATTTAAACTGACTCCACTGCTGTGAGACAGAAAAATCATAAAATAATGGTTTGTGTGTGACAAGCAAGGGCTAAAAATGAACGGCGTGCTTCTTCCTGCTCAACGGCTGGAGTCGGCCAGCGTTCCTCGGAGTCCGCCTCAGCAGCGTTGGCAGCATTAGCGGTGGCCTTCGCGAGTAACGCGGCTTTCATCTGCTCCGCCTTCTGCTTCTTCTTTACCAAGTGCAGTCGTTAGCCGTCGCCTCTCAGACTGGCGTATCTTCCCTTCGTCATGGCCGAGAGCGCAGCGCCACAACAACGGCGCCACCAGTAGTACCCAGTAGCGCCGAGATGGTGGTGTAGGCGGCAGCCAAACGAAGTGTCTCTCTTCAGGAGGTCGTAGCGTGAGCAGTACGGCGTCGATCGCGATTCGGGCTCTTGTGCGATGTTGCCCAAATTGTTGGGTGTTCCATGTAATTTGCATTTTTTAAAACGAGGATAAATTCGAAAAGATGTATGATTTTCTAGTTTTTTTTCTTGAATATACTACCAAATCTTTGCATGTACGTCCTAGTCGCTGTATTGGGCCGTTTTGAGTGAAACCACGCTTGTTCGAAAGCACATATCCTCGAGCTTCTGTGGTGCTACAGTGGATGTGTGCACGCGCTGTAGTTGCGCCGTAATCGTATGATACTTGTACAATACCAATATTTTCTTCTACATTTTCAATGTTTTCAAAAAATCCCCCACCCAAAAAGACAATTACTTACAAACAACCACCCTCCGTACGTAAGAAATCACAAAAGAAAACTATCGAAGGCACGTAAACAGAGCAAGACAATGCAGACTGTCATCTTGTTTCTCTTTCTCTTTTTATTTGTGTTTTCTCCGATCCCATTTATTCATTCTTCGCCCTCTTCCTTTCTCTACTCCTTCCATCATGTATGATACAAAGATCGTAACTCAATCGGGGTCACAAAAGTCAGGCTCTTCTCCCTCCCTCCCACTACGTACGGTTCTTGCCTAGGCATTTTGATCGCGGCAAGAAGAGTATAGCACTTTCATCCCACAGGTAACTTTCGTCGATTTGGGTGCACCGTGAAGGGCCTGCACATAACAGAGACACAAAAACGACACCACACACCTAGCTAGGAAGGTCAGAATGAAAAACAAACCGGATCGCTGTGATCACAGAGGACAATGAGAATGAGCAAAAACCATTTTTTTTCGTTTTTTTTTGTTCCCTTTTTTTTACTTGTTTTAGAGACCCCCCCCTATTTTTTTTTCGCTGGTCGGGGGGAGGACTTGTTGCTGCCTGTCATGACTGCGCACCCTGAGGGAGCGGGGGAATTAAAAAAAAAATGACTTATTGTTTTCTGGGATCACAACGCTCCGGTTTCGTCCCTCCAATATAGGGGGGGGGGGGTGTGGTGTCGATAACTTTTTTTTTTGTGCGCCCTTGGCACACGCTATAATATTTTATGAGCTCTCGAGAGTTGGTGTCATTTGAGAATATATACGAGCTGGTTCCAGCGACAAGCGTGAGATTCCACCTTCGGGCAATAAAAACCGGAATCCGTTGATATTTCCAATACTAAAGATATCCACATGCCCGCATGAACAATACCTCCTAGAGACTATAACGAACAAGCTATAGGTTGGTCGGTCGAAGGTCTGAGCATTACAGGGGTCCGCATGTGACTTTTCCCGAAATTTATGAGAAGTTGAAAAAACAATAAACAAATCGTAGAATCACAAATAAAAACGAACAGCCCAGAACGAAGATACGTTTCAAAACTAAAATCATTTTTCCCACCGATTCGTATGACGAAACAGAAGGCATGCTCGGCAACACAAGGAACTGGAGCTCCCTTCTACCCGATGCCGGTGTCATTTAAGCTCTTGTGGCCTGCACAATGCTCTCGGATCTGCCGGCAAGGCTTGTGTCTCCGAGCTGCTGCAAATCTGCAAATCGCTCGTCCCGAGTACGCCCTCTAACACAATTAATAGGGCTCGAGCCAGCATCTCAGCCCAACGAAACCAAGGTTGACATGCAGGCCACAACCCACAGGGTCATTGTAACGTCGGCCGTTTCCAATTTCGTTGCTTGTATCGTTCCTGGGCTCAATTTCCTCGTACTCGTTCGGTGCAGGCACTGCTGTAAGAAATGTGCAAATTACGAGTACTCGAACCAAAATATCTACAATAATATCGTTTCGCTGATCAAGGAAACTTACGCGGATTCTGCTGCTTGTAGGTGCAACTCGTGCTCGAACTAGGTAAGAGGGGCGGAAGGGACATTTGGTGTGGCTGTTGTCCTCTACTAGGGAGTTCGAGGAGAGCAATCGGCGACGCAAATGGTCTCGCCCTTCAGAGGTAGGGCTGCCCGCCGTCCAGGTTCGCCAAGAGAGACATGTATCCCGAAAACCTCAACAGAGCAAATTAAGGACCTACTTCGAACAGCAACTCGTTCTCCCTCGCCAAGGCACCCCATGACCAGCTTCAGCCTTCCAAGTGGTCCCTCTGACCTCGGGAGACGACCTCAAGTCGTCGCAGCCTAAAACTAGCCTCCATCAGCGAGGTTTCAGCCTCTGATCTACGAGGATGATGTAGACGAAAACCGACGCGCGGCGACTCCACTCACTTCTGATACGAAAGAGTACGAGCAGATTGACCTCGCGAGCGATGCAAGCAACGAATTTTGAAACAGACGACGTTACAATGACCCTGTGGGTTGTGGCGTGCATGTCATCCTTGGTTTCGTTGGGCTGAGATGCTGGCTCGGGCCCCATTAATTTTGTTAGAGGGCGTACTCGGGACTACCGACTTGCTTTATTTTTTGCAGTTCGAAGACACAAGCCTTGCCGGCAGATCCGAGAGCATTGTGCCGGCCACAAGAGCTCAAATGACACCGGCATCAGGTAGAAGAGAGCTCCAGTTCCTTGTGTTGCCGAACATGCCTTCTGTTTCGTCATACGAATCGGTGGGTCAAAATACCTTTGGTTTTGAAACGTATCTTCATTCTGGGCTGTTCCTTTATATTTGTAATTCTACGATTTGTTTATGTTAGTTTTAACTTTTCATAAATTTCGGGAAAAGTCACACGTAGACCCCTGTAGAACTGGAGCTATGCCGTTTTCCGTAAGGAGTACTGATATTATGATATTATGCCAGAAATAGTATTATTGCAGCTGTAAAAAATACGAAAACTATATGTTTTTCAACACTCAAGTACTCTTTTTGTTTAGATACCGAAGGGGCCCTTACGGCCGTACGAAACTTTAAGAACTAAACGTATCACACGTGGTACCTCATCATTCATAGACAATGTGCGTCTGCGCGTCTGCGCGCTCGGCTATCCCTAAATTTTAAATTTCACCTTGGGCTTTACCCCCTGTTGCTCAGCTTTCGACTATGATTCACAATAAATATAACCAGAGACTTCCAATGGGCATCCAGTATTAGGACAACTTCACAGATGCTCCAAGTATACTCGATACTCCGTGTATACTCGGAGTATCGAGTACTTTTCGTACTCCGAGTACTGAGAGTATTATAGTACTAGTGGCCTAAATACTCGGCGCACTTGGAGTATGAACAGTAGTGAAGGCCCAAATACTCCGAGTACTGGGAGTATGAGCAGCACATAATGTCGAGTACAAGCAGTACTCGGAGTAAAAACATCTGAAATACTCGGAGTACTCCGAGTATCGAGAGTATTGAACACCAAAATACTGCGAGAACACAAAGTACCTGAAGTATGTTTTCTCTAAAATGCCTTTAAAATATACATACTTCAGGTAATAGGAGTATCTGTGAATTTTGAAATGCTATAAACGCCAGTCACATGCTCCCAGAACCTGGGACGAATGAAAGTGGAGTCTTCAAAATGATTCAAAGATGCTCTCAACGTACTCCTCACTCCGAGTATACTCCGAGTATCGAGTACATTTCGTACTCCGAGTACTTAGAGTATTCGAAGAGTACTGGCGGCCGTAATACTCAGAGTACTTGGAGTATGAGCGGCACTGAAGCTCCAAATACTCGGAGTACAAGGAGTAACCGCAGTATCGGACCCCGAAATACTTCGAGTACAAGCAGTATCGAGAGTGTTCCTACACGAAATACTCCGAGTACGAGCAGTTTCCCGGAGTATCGAACCCCGAACTACTCCGAGTACACGAAGTACCTGAAGTAGCTTATCTCCAATTCTCTTTACTTTAATTACTTCAAGGTACTACTCGGAGCATCTGTGGACAACTTCCACTACTCACACGGCAAATATTCATGCTCTCTACCAGCATGCCTCTACCGCCTCCCCCCTGCGGCGTGTTGCAACCCTGTCTGATGTGTACTACTCGCATGAGGATGGTGAAGGAAATGCGTAATCACATCCTCTACGTATTAATCATTTAACAGCAAGTAGGCGTCCTTTTAACGCCCACCGGCAGCCACTACCAAGGGCTTGGTTTCGATTCATTGATCGGGTGTCGTCAGCCTAAAAGGCCTTGTAACAATATCGTACATTATGTTCTTCACAGCAGTTCTGCATAATTCAGGATAGTGCTGATTAGTAGGGCTGCGAGTCGGCACGACTTAAGTCGCCGACTAGTTATTAGTCGGACTAATGGTCAGCCGTGAAACGGAGGTGCCGACTTTCCGACTTGTTGAATTTCCTTAACTGTAGGAAGGCTTTTATAATGCGGGGTCCAGTTTTTAACGTGAATTGCAATTGCGGCGGGCTGCGGATACCCTCACATGCCCTGTGACACTCCAGCGCACAGCGGGAGATCCACACACACACGCACCCATGGCGGAACAGCCCATCTCTCTCGACGGTGCCGACGGCGTCAGCCCTGGCGCACCCAACGCCAACGCTGAGGGCGGAGATCTCGTCGGCGAAGTTGTGGCCATTATCGGCCAGCGGACCACCTTACTTAGAGGTGGCTCCCGGATCTGTGGGAACCGGGTACCCGGAGGCGGGTACCCGTAACCGTCGGTACCGGTATCGTCGAGGTTCCATTTGTATTACCCGCGGTACTGAGTATCCCGGGTACCCGGGTACCCGGGTTCCTGTTATAGTTACGCCCCACGGAGCCCCCGATAAACAGCGCAACAGCGCACAGCGCACAGCATACTCTACCTACCTTCACACAACACGCCATACACACACAGCAGTGATTAGACCGATGACCAATGTCTAGCAAAATGTACATGTAACCCCAGGTACCCGGGTACCCGGGTACCCGGGTACCCAGGTACCCGCGGTACTGGAGAAAACGCACAGCCTCGTCTCTTTCACATTTTTATTCATCGAGAGAGACGGCATGAAGGGTTGTCCTCCAACCTTCTGCCTCACCACCCCACCTGAGGACCGTTCACGCCGCTCAAACACAAGAGTGGAGAAAAATGTACATGTAACCCCGGGTACCCGGGTACCCGGGATACCCAGTACCGCGGGTACCCGGGACGGTACTGGTCAAATCCCACCGAAGGCGGTACTGGTCTCGGTTCTAATTTTTGAATCCGGGAGCCATCTCTAGACCACCTTGGCGAGTGCACGCGACCCCGAAACGGTGCTCTACCGCGTGAGGCATGAGCAGAGGCGCAGCAAGCCGCTCAGATCCAACAACCCGCTGTGGAAGTTTTTCATGGTCTACCTCGAGGACTCGCTCCCTGGCATAGCCGTGTGCAAGCTTTACGAGGCGAACTGGACGGCTGTTGACGAATGACAGCGTTAGGAAGAACTGCCTGGTTTGACGCTTGGCGTTTCTTCCTGCTGTGCGTTGGTGTTTCGCTTGAACTTGCTCGGTGTTGTTTAGCTAACAACGCATTGAGTGGTGGCGGGGTTTTTTCTCGATTTGGCGGCGGGCAAGTAAAGTGTGGGCAGTATGTGGAGCTGGCGTTCACCCGATGAATCGTCAGAGTCTACGTCGTATTGTAGCTTTGAGTCCATCGAGTAGGTTCCTAGTTTATTATTTCATGTCTCTGTTTTTTTTTGTGGAAACGGTTTGTCTTTCGTACCAAGTGCGATATTGTATAATCGATGGTTTAGGACTTGCCGTCGTTATCGACGCGCTCGTTTCGCGCAAGGTTGGGAGATAAACGAATAACATCACGGAGGGATCCAAGACCTTTTCTTCTGGGGATAATTTTTGCACCGCTATCTTGGTGATGAGTTCGCTTTTTCGTTCGTATCCCCGCCAGGAATTATTGCGACTCAAACAATTGCTGTCACGTTCCTCTAGTCCGGGGTAGATCTACCTGGTACATGCGTTGTACTTCTCGTTTTTTTTGTGAATTTCTTGTGTAAACTGAAGTTTTTTGTGTTTTTCGTGTGAGACTTATGTGAATCTAGGTCATATTGTTTGCGCTTTTCTTGCGTAAAATGAAGCCACATAGCGTATTTTTGGCCTCCGGCGGCGCCTTCAGCGAGATCCTCCGGAGGCGCCTCCGGCGGTCTCTCCGGGGGCGCCTCCAGCGGGACCCCCTCGGCCGGGGGGGGCTTTATTGGCTCGCCTCACTCACCTGACTTTAATCGGCAAGTCGGCTGGCTTCGCCAGCCGACTTACCGACTAAAGTCAGCTCCGCCGACTAGCGACTAGTTATTAGTCGTGAAATGAAACCGACTCACCAAAAATCTGAAAGATCAGCTTTTGCGCACCACAAAAAGCAGTAGATGTGCGGCTTTCCGCACATCTTTTTTGGGCCCCGCACACTTTTTGGCCGCAGGGCATGCAAGTAATTGTGCGGGTCCATTCGGTGTAGGCGAAAAAACAAAGTAGGGCCTATTTTCGCCGCAGGCGACATTTTTTTGTGTCCGTTTTCGCCGCAGGCGAATTTTGTTTTAGGCCTTTTTCTTGTGAATAAACCGACAATTTCCTGCCGATTTTTTTTGTGCCTTTCTTTTTTGAGGGGACTGAGTTCAAATTTATGACGGTTTTGTATGTCCGTGGATGAAACAAGGCTTGAAAGGGTAGCAAATACAGAGGCTATGCTTGTCTGTGTGTTATTTGCAAGACGAGCGAATGAGACGCACATTTGTTAAGTACATTTACGCACACATACGTTGCTGGAGCACTAGTTCGAACCCTGGTGCTGATGTACTGGGTCCGTATTCGAATGAAAGTTAAAGTTTCAAATCGAATCGATTTCAAATCGTTTTTTTTTTCATGAATTTTACTCTGATTGATCAAAAACCGAATCACCGAGAAGGCATTTAATTTGTTCTTTGGGGCGAGGGAAAGTCGATCCGATCGAATTTCAAAAGAAGTCCCAAAATATATATTTTTTTGCAAATCGAATCCAGTCGGTTCGAATCTCGCTGTCGCTTTCCGGTGCGTGGCGTTTAAGGGATTTCTCCGTCCACCCAAGCGATGCTGAGATGGATACGTTGCTAGCCTGGGCCTTGGACAAAATACAGAGGCTGCAGACGGTGTGTACGTGACGAGGCACGCGTGAGGCACGTGACAATATACGCCGTCGCTCTCGGCTAGCTGCTTTCCTCGGTACTTGTCAGCTGGGTGCTATGTGGAATGTTGCGTTATTCCGATCTCATTCACATTTCGAGAACGTACGGAACATATACGTGGTGTCACAGACTCAAAGCCGTATTTCCCCACCAAATCGAATAAAATTCATTAAAAAAGGTCGATTTGAAATCGATTCGATTTGAAACTTTCCTCTACTGTAAATGGTGGACGAGTGCGTCAGTACAAGAAGGAAAAATACGTTTGAATTGCTGCGAGTACGAACATGTTTTTGTTTTTTTGTTTCGTCCATTCCTTTTATTATCTTCGCCCTTCCTTTCTGTCTCCTTCCTCGTGAGTCAAATCCGGGGTCACAAAGTAGGCTCTTCTCCCTCCTCCCCCACGAATTCGCACCCTTTTTATACCTCGTATGCTGTATGTTCGTACCCGGTACTTTGGCAGTTTACTACGTATAAATAAGTAAGTAAGTAGATTTTCCCCATTCATCGCCCCGGTGGTGTAACTGGTAGCCACGAAGCCTGTTGGGCAGGATGTCGAGGGTTCGATTCTCCCCACCCTGGAGGTTTTTATGCTCAAATGACACCGACTGCTGTCGAGAGTCGAGAGCGCATAATATATCGTAGCGTGGATAAGCAAAGTTCGACGAGAGTTGACGAAGGAAGAAAGTGCTGAAATATTCTCGCGAAAAAAATGCAACGCAAGAACCGTAGTGGGGGAGGAGGGAGAGGAGCCTAGTTTGTGACCCCGGATCTGAGTTACGACTGCGTAAGGAGGGAGAAAGACGGAAGTGCGAAAATAATGAATGGGACGGAATGGGATGGAAAAAAAAAAAATGCGGTTTCCGGGTTATTGTTTGTTCGGATTTTCTCTGTCTCGCAACAGTCTGCGATCATATAACTCGCATCCCTCTGGGATTAGGAATCAGAAGACAGACACTGGGTGTGCTGATGTAAATGGGTCAATAAAAAACAAAACCACACACACTGCACGATGTAGACACACAGCAATCAGCGGCACAGCACTACGAATCTCCTGTTAGTTCGTGGTTAGGCGTCCCACTGTTCGGGGGGGGGTTGCCTTCGTGCGACTCTGGGCGACCCGACCACGAGTCTGCCCTGTTATCCAAAGATGGGGAATGACGGCACGTCACAAAAAAAGCGAGTAGCCGTTACAGCGCACGGCCGCAGTGTCCTCGCTAAAACCTAGTACGAGTAGTTACGTGTATATTGCCGTCACGTCACACGCAAAACTGCCGTATTGCCGTCACGTCACATGATAAATCGCCGTCATTCCCCATCTGTTATCCTTGCCCTCCTTGCTTGGTGTCGGGTTCTATATGTCGGTCTCGGTGACACGCACATTACACCTCCGCGCGCTGGAGCCCCTTATACAATGCATTAGCTCGCATCTTCCTAGGGGCGGGCTGTTCACTTCTCGCATTGCTTTGCGAGCTAGGAAGCACTTCCTGGTGGGATCAAGGCATCTGCTAGCCTGCACGACTGCGTATTATACGTGTGATGCGTATATTTAAATTACGAGGTGTGAAGTTCCTGTTCAAATGGGAACAAGTTTCACACGCAAGGCAACAAAACTACGTATAACCAGTGTTGGGCACCGGAGTCCTTTTGGGGTCCGGTCGGTTATCTCATAACCGACCGGAGATGGTCTCCGGTTAACCGGTTATTTTGACTAAATAACCGAGACCGAAACCGCGAAGTTTCCGGTCGGTTATTCGGTCGGTTATTTCAGATAAATGGCTATTTTGAGCCACGTTCGCACCCCCAAGGGCAGCGGCCAAAAACAGGTACACCTGGTCCGTTCGGGGCCAAAAACAAGTACATACTAAAATCAAGTTTAAAACGCACCCCACGAACCTGCTGTTCCTTGCAATGCAAAGTAGTTTTTTCATGCTCTTCGTGCTCGCCCGGTGGCTACGTATACGAGTAGCTGCTATTAATATTACGAGGAACGAACGCCTGCTGCTGTATTCTCCCTTCTCAACTTTTGTGACACCCCTGGTATTCCAAGTCAACCACAATCCCGAAGGGGAGCCTTCTATCTCGTATTATTTCGGCGGAGGTGTGCAGGCAGATATGTGTGTGTCGCTCGAGTGGCGTGTAGTGCGAGGTGTGAAGGGAGAAGGGGGTCTCCGCGTACGTCGGCATTTGTATAGGGGGCATAGGGTGGAACTATGAAGGGCCTCTGATTGGCTTAAAAACGACAAAAAAAAGGTGAAAGTCAAGCAGAGTAGACAAAATCAGGTGTACCTGGGTTTTGAAGAGGCAAAAACCGGTACAACGAGTTTTGGACCAATGGCAGGGCACGTGGAGTGCGTTTTTTACTTGGTTTTAAGTATGTACCTGATTTTGACCGCAAAGGGACGAGGTATACCTTTTTTTTGGCCGCTGCCCAAAAAAAAACGTGTTTTTCGGATGCTCGTCTGTCGGGGCACATCAGCAAATCAAATTATCCGCAATGCACGCATTACAAAACGCACGACACACACCACGTGTAAGTTGACGACAAAACGGAACCTGCCCTTGAGTCGCCGGGCTTGAGTCGTTGGCGTACAGCTAACAGGCGAGCAGGCGGAGCATGACTACGAAAAAGCGGATGTAGCGACGCACAGGACGGCGAGCGGAGCCTACTTCTTGGTCACAAAACAAAATGGACGAGGACTTCCAAAACCACTTAACACTCAACACGCAGAAAGAAGAAAAAATCTGCTCTCGCGGTTCCCTTCTTCTTTCTTCTCCGAGGTAGAAAAAAACAAATCGTCGATCTCAACGCGGTACAATAATAGCGAAAACAACGCGTAATGCGTAGGAGAACGCACTGACTGCTCGTGTTGGTTCATTGACCCGAATATTATCGATCGTATTATTGATGACTGATGATCCGTTAGCTTTGATGACCCACCAGATTGCTGTTGTGCTGCTGTGATGCTGCGATGGCTACTGGTGTGCGCTGTCGTTGTGAGCTGGCATATAGGGGGTTTCCATACATATACAGAGGCGTTATATGGGGTAGGGGATCGGGGACACGATAACCGACCGGAAATAACCGGTCCGGTTATGTCCGGTCGGTTATTTGAAATAACCGAATAACCGGTTTCGAAATGTCCGGTTTTCGGTCACGATAACCGGATCGCGGTTTCCGGTTAAATAACCGTAGTTCGGTCCCGGTGCCGGTTTCCGGTTAAATAACCGTAGTTCGGTCCCGGTGCCCAACACTGCGTATAACCTCTTTTTTCGAATTTTGGATGCGCACACATATGAATACATACCTGACGAACGAAGTGGAAGATTTGACGCTTCTCTTTATTTGTCAAGAGTCGGATATCACTCCAAATATAAATGGCAATGCGTGCACGCGCAACGGCGTGACCGCCCTCTATTGTAGGTAGCAGCCCCCCGCCTTTCATTCTACATCTATCTGCTATACCCGCGACCGATTAACTCAACAGCGCTCACCGCGCTGCTCACCATGCAACCTTACAAGCTACTACTGCTCGCAGTAGGGGCACTGCTTTTCACTAACATCGTCGTGCTCGGGGCGGAAACGGTAAAGGTGAGCCTCGAACAAGGAAGGGGTAAGCGTTATGGTTCCGGAAGGTGTGATGTTGTGGTGTTCTGGTTATAATACTGATGTTGTGGTGTTCTGGTTATAAAGTATGCAGTAACAAGCCGGTCGCCCCGGTGGGCTATTAATAGCAGGTAAGCACAATGCCTGTTAAACTCAAGAACGTGAGTTCGAGCCCCCCCCGAGTGCATGCTCGTACAGTACGGACTTTTTCTCGCAAAACAATATCTTGACTGGCGGAAAGCGCGAGAACGTGAGTTGGCAAAATTCGATGAAAATCGACGAGCGTTGGGAAGGCTGAACCCTCTGCGCAATAAAAATCAAGGCAATAATCGTAGTTGGGGAGGAGGGAGACGGGCCTAACTTTTGACCCCGGATCTGAGTTACGACTATTAACAGGGAGGGAGAAAGACAGAAGTGCGAAGATACTAAAAAAATGGATGGGAAAAAAGAAACGAAAAGTATCATATTAATCGAAGTTTGTTGATGTGAAATATACTTCGGAAAGCCCTTCAAAATACCGTTCGACTGAGCCTATCCGGTGCAGGTAACCACGAAGCTTGTTAGCGTCAAGGTCGGGAAATCGAGCCCCCCCGAGTGCATGCTCATAGGGACTTTTTCTCGCAAAAAAAAACTTGACTAGCGGAAAGCGCGAAAGCGTGAGTTGGCAAAATTTGATGAAACTCGACGAGCGTTGGGAAGGTTGAACCCTTTGCGCGATAAAAATCCAGGCAAGAACCGTAGTGGGGGAGGAGGGAGAGGAGCTTACCTTGTGACCCCGGATCTGAGTTACGACTAGGGAGGGAGAAAGACAGAAGTGCGAAGATAATAAATGGGATGGAGAAAAAAAAACAAAAAAACTAGATGACTCGTTGTGGGAAGCAGTGGACATTTTGCCATTTTTCGATCAGGCACTTCATCGCGCCAAAATCACCATATCTCAACAACCACGACGCAGACGAGCCTACAAAAACAAATTGCAGATACGAGTATCGAAAGCCAGATATCTCATATTTTGTGGCATCGAAATCGTTCCCGTGTCGTTATGAGATGATACCGAATAAAAGCAAACCATGGTATTCCCAAAATTCACTTGATTAATGACTGCCAGGGAAAATATTGCGAAAACAGTTTTTTTCCCCTGTTTTCTGTTCACTTGAACAATGTATGCAATTTTTTTCGTTTTTATCGACGAAAATTAAGAATTGATCGATGGGTCTTTAGGCCGTTTCTTATGAGTTTTTTTTTTAGGTTAATAAATGGACCCCTTTTGACTCGTCTGTTTGTGACTTCATTTTCGAAGTGTTGCAGGCAGGTAGGTGTAGTTTCTTGTGGAAGCGGAGGACAAAAAAACAAGTTTCATTTTTTTCGTATGAGACGCAGACCACACAAGATGAGAGTCCACACATAAAATGATGTTTGTTTGCCCTTGGTCAAAAGGGGTCAATTTTTTTTTATGAACCTCAAACAAACTCACATAAGCGACGGACTTACTCGCTTTTTCGCGGGCATCACGAAAATGAAAACAAAACCGAAATCAACGATGACAGTCAAGAGTTATGACCGATCAAGTATAATCGACCGCACACCTTCCGGAACCATACAGGACTCAGTGCTCCAACTAACCAGCGGTTTGCCGAACGTATGATATATACTTCGTATATACATGCGTTGAATCCAGTTATTCCTGTTTATTTTTAGGTAACCCAAGGGTAACCTGTACTGTCTGTACGTAGTCCACAGAATTGTGCGCAGTAACGTTCCACTATTATACTACTACTACGTATCCATATATTTCGGGACAACGGTTGGCGCACACTGGTGCTGTGCGCGAGCCGCAAGAAGAGGAACACGTGGTACGGCGGCAGTAGAGAGTGGGCGCCCGGTGTTAAAGAAAAGTCCATTTAGAGCCTTCAGGCTCGAAGTCATATTTCGCTCGTCGATAGTGCCGGCACCCACCCGTGAATTTTGTGACGTTTCTTACACTACTAGGCCTGCAGTTTTTTTTTTTTTTGTTGTCCATCCCATTAATTATTTTCGCCCTTCCTTTTTCTCTCTCCCTCTTTAGCCGTAACTCAGATCCGGGGTCACTAAGTAGGCTCTTCTCCCCCCTCCCCAACTACGGTACGTGCCTTGTGCGTTTATCGCGAGAAAATTTCAGCACTTTCTTCCCTCGTCGACTTGCGTCGGGTTTCGCCTCCCCACGCCACGAAGGCGCTCTCAGCAATCAAATTGTTGGTTCCTTTTTAATTTTTCAAATGAAGTAAAATCTCACCACGGTGGACTGGGGTGCCAATGCTATTAATGGTAGCCTTTGAAGCTGACCACTTTTAATAGTCTACCGGGGCGACCGATCAAATCCGTTTTTATTCCTCAGTACGTATATACGTAGTTGTAATATTATTTCTTGCGTACTTTCGTTCGGCTTTTCATGACCCGCTACTGAACGGTCATTTCTTCAGCTCTAATGCTCAGATATACTCCCTTTGAGCAGTTTTAGAGAGTGAAGGGCATGGGCAACATTTTATGTATCACAAAACGTGCATCATTCCTTTTTCATCTACGAAAAGTGTCTCTTACTCAAAACTTACTCCCCATACAGTACAGGACACCTAATAAGAAACAGGCTAATAATAAAGCCAGGCTGATATCTAGAGGAAAATAAGAAATTCGGGAGTCGTTATCTTGAAATTAGTGTAGAAAGCAGTCTCTCTCAAATAAAAAATCCAGGCTGGACCAGATTTCCTGTTTCTTATTAGGTGTCCTGTACTGTACCTCTGGTACCCAACGACGATTTTGAAACATGGCAGTTTCTCGGGCTGCTGATACTGTTTTGACTCAGATTTTCAACGAGGACGGCGACCACTATTGATTGTAGGATAACATACCTGGGCCTTTAGTTCGAGCGCCCGTAGGTTCTACGCGGCCACAGAGAAGTAAGTGTAGATACCACACAGGCGCTCCGAATGATCAAAATTGTTCCTGCTGCTGGTCACGTTCGTTTCCCGATGCAAACACAATCAATGTCTGTCCCGCCCCCTTGCAAATCTAAGAGCCACAACACCCTATATATACTATAAGGAACAGGTACGTTGGTCGGGAGCGAGTCTGAGCATTAAAACGCAAGTTATGCCGTGTTCGGTAATGAGTAGTTATACAATGTCTTTGCGGATGACGCCGCCCGACCAATGAATCCAAAACAAGACCTACTCGGTAGTGGATGCGAGTGGGCGTTAGAAGGACGCCTACTTGCTGTTCAAATATTAATACAGAGAGGATGTGATTACGCATTTCGTTGGCCATCCTCATAGTCCCCACCAAACAGGGTAGCAGCACGCCGCAGTGGGGAGGCGGTAGAAGCATGCTGGTAGAGAGCGTTAATATTGCCGTGCGAGTAGTGGTATGTAGGGGTTGAATTTTTGAATCGAAACGAAGACCTTGGTAGTGGCAGACCCTGCCAGTGGGCGTTAGAAGAACGTCTACTTGCTATTGAATGATTCATAGAGGATGTGATTACGCATTTCCTCTATTATTTTCATAGTAAATACCAGACAGGGTAGCGCAACGCCGAAGTGGGGAGGCGGTAGAGGCATGCTATTAATAGATTAATAGTAGCAGCAGTAGTAGTGGTAGAAGTAGTAGTAGTGCGAAGATAGTAGTAGGGGGAAATACAGAAAAAACACAAACACTGCTGTGGTACCTGAACGTTACCGCACACACGTCTAAAACACACTACTACATACAGTTAGTAGTACTATTCATAGTACTGTACACAACACAGTACAGCATAACACAACACGTACATATGATATATAACATACGTCGAACAACTCGCCCCCATCAAAAGTAAAAGCTCCACGTTCCGAACATTTGGAGTTTGCGCCCCCGTCCCGACTTCATCACGCCTCCCTGCACCCCTACGAGAGGCCAGAGGCTGCATTGTGCCAAGCCCAGCACGTTAGACGGCTGGACGAAACATACAGCAAATATGCTGTGGTGTTATAGCAACTGTTTATGTTGTCATATATAACGCACTCGAGTTTGAGTGAATTACATCACTTCCTATTTTACTAACATATACATTCGAAGACGAGCCTGGTTCGAAATACCTGGCAATATTTCGTACTACAACAAACAGTATGTATTTACGAATAACCGTTGTTTTCTTAGCCGCGTACATACGACATATGACCCAGTATAATAATACGAGTATAGTCCGTCCGATCAATTTTTCACTCTACTGCCAATTGGCTATTATGAATTGTTCTGAACGACTGACGTATACCCTGACTTCACGAAAAGTACCCTTCCAACCCCCGGTGTAAGACGGATGGACTTCACGAATCGGATTTATTTATTTATTTTGCGTAAAGAAAATCGCGTATTCTTGAATTCGGGGTTATGTTTTGGGTGGTCGAACGCGGAATCTCCTTTTTATTTAGAGACCGGAAAATAGTAAACGTCGCCGACAGGAATACGCGGACACACTTTAATATATTTGTTTACAGCCTTTTTTCGCGGAGAAATTGGCCAAAAACCGTGATTCTGAACGTTAGTTGGTTTTGTTTTGATACCAATATCGACACGACAAACCTCTAAAAACTCAACGGATTCAGGCTAATTGGGGCGATCCATGGGATCATTTTTTTGTTTTATTTCCTTCACTAAAATTATGTGTGGCGAGATACAGGTTGTCAAAGACAGGATCACCCCGACCTCGACCAACATCACACCTCACACCTCACAGCCATTCACACGTAGACGACACTTTGACAGAGTCCAACATGTCTGCTGGACGACCCCGCAAGAGGTCCTTTGCAAGAAGCACTGGTCAGCATTCCAATCGGTTCGGCACACGCGCAGCGGAACCGAATCCGGTGCCGGCAGAACCATATAAAGCGGAGGAACCAGATCAGCAGCACTATGTCAGTTTTATAGGTTACAATGGCAATGGAGAAAGGACAGAGACAGAAGAGGCACCCCGCGAGTCGCAAGGGCCCGCGGCAGACGGATACGATATATACCTGGTGTATGATACATTAAATTAGCTGCAAGGAAGAGGGGTTTTCGGAGTAATGAGCATGTGGGGGGGCTGTGACCCCACGTCGGGTTGATTATATGTCGTTTCGGGGAAATTATACACCGTTTCGGGGTAATTTCGGGTCAAATTTGGAAAAAACGACAATGACGTCCGATTTTAATTTTAAGACTGGATTCAGATTCCTCTCGATCGCCCGGTTCATGCCAACTTTGTTTCACCTGTCAACTCTCGAAATTGGGCGAGAAACAGTGGGTAGCCAGTAGAGTGAAAAATTGATCGGACGGACCATACGTATCTCCCTCTTTCGCTAAATTAATTAATTAAATCCATTAACCCATAGTTCTGTGAGTTCTGTACGCCTGCGTCACTTTTATTGTTTTTGTTTTACGAGTACATCCCTTTTATTTTGTTCGCCCTTATTTTCTCTCCCCTTCCTACTAGTCGTAGCTCAGATATATGGGGTCACAAAGTAGGCTCCTCTCCCTCCTCCCCCACTACGGTTCGTGCCTTGCATGTTTGATCAATACGGCACAGCAAATACTGCCTATACTATATACCAGGTATATTATATATCACACCCTGGACAATAGACAATATTAATGGTCCAATTATCAAGGGTGTAAAAACAAAAGAGAAAACGACACCACACTAGTAGGAAGGTCTGAATGAAAAACAAACCGGATCGCTGTGATCACAGGACGAAATGAGCGAAAACCATTTTTTTTTTGTTTTTTGTTCCCTTTTTTGAAACTTGGTTTCAGAGACCCCCCCTATTTTTGTTTCGCTGGTCGGGGGGGGGGGGGGGGGGGGGGTATTTACAAATAAAGTTGACTTATTGTTTTCCGGGATCACAACGGTCCGGTTCTTCCCTCCAATATAGGGTGGGGTGTCTGGGATTCAGATCCGCGCATACCCTTGTAATTATCTATAAATATTTTCCTATTACAATTGACAGGCAATTGTGTTCGCCAATTCCAATTAGTTGGAACGCATCGAGCTCTATGGTACAGATAATTTATATTAACAGACACGCACCAGGCCCTACAGACACGCACCAGGCCCTATCGTCCACCCAATTTATGCTAATATACACCGATCTACATTAATGGTTGAAGTAATTGCTATTAACAGTTACCAACGAAATCGCATTAGTGAACCTATAGTCTATTGAAATATAATATCCCATTATATTGTAACGCTAATGGACAATTGCAGAACATTTTCGGTGCCAATGGTGCTGGCAACTCCATTTTATTTATGCCCTGACCTTCCAATTGAAATTGTTTCAACAATTATTTTCAGGTCTTGCCTATCAATAATAGGAGTGGGTTGGTCAATAGGTTTCTGTGCTGACTTTCCAAATTAAATTGTTGGTTGCTTCAATAGTCAATAGGCTTTGTCCTGACCTTCCAATTGTTAGTGTTCGATTTTTTTTTTCTGACCTCGACAATTCCAATTAATAAACCGTACATGAAATCATTAGGTTGGACAGTTTCAATTGGTAGACAACACTCGAAAAAAACTGACTATACAAATCCGACTGATAGATCTCACTCGAAATAATTTGACTGGGCAATTCCAATTAATAGAAATCACTCGAAATCCTTTAGTTCGACGATTGCATTTAATAGATAGCATTTAAAACCAAGTCCCTCGGCAATTCCAATTAATAGCCAGCACCCGGAACAATTGTAAGCACAATTCTAATTAGTAGGCAGCACCCAAAATCAGTTGCCCGGACAATTTAAATTATTATCCTTCAATCGAAATCATATGGTTGGGCAAATCCAATTAATAGACAGCATCCGAAATCAGTTGTAGCCACAATAGACTATTGTAATAGGAATGGTCCAAATAAGTGTGCGGGCAATTCCAATTAATTGACAGCACCCAAAATCAATTGTCTGGACAATTCCAATTGGTAGGCAGCATCCAAAATTTATTTCCTGGACAATTCAAATTCTCCGGTCTAATTTAGACCGGAGACTCAGCAAGCATAATCCCAAAAGTGAAGCCCGATTTTCAAGATAGTAGGCGTGACAAAAGTTGCCCCAGTTTTCAAGTTACTCAGCGTGACAAAAAAGTGACCCCCGAAATCAAGTTACTCAGCGTGACAGAAAAGTGACCTCTGAAATCAAGTTGATGAGTGTGACAGAAAAGTGACCCCCTCTAACCACACCACGGGTACCCCCTTGTCCCCTCGACCCTCAAAGCTCGTTCTGGGCGTACAGCAGCGGTGTCGCGACAGTTTTCGCACGCCTCGACAGCCAAGCACACACCATGGGTCTCGGCCGAGTATCGGCATCAGAGGATGGGTATGTGCGACACGCCGAGCGCAGCAGTACGCACGTTGAGCACATGCGCAAGCACGCACGCTTGCAGCCTCCGATCGAATCGGCGTGTGCACCGCTTCAGTGATTTCTCGAGGTTGCTCGTACATAATTGAACATGGATAGGCACTGAGTGTAAGCCTGTCCAAGTCCTAGACCCGTGCCTAAGAACATGCGAAGACCAACAGCGGTTCGTCAGCCCTCGGCCCCTCCCTCAACCCCTACAGCAGACCCTGCTCAAAAATGACCGACCTCTGGGAGTTCCACATCTATGATTAATATTGTTTGAACAGGAGTGCGGGGGGGGATCCTGATGGGTTGATATTTTGCGGATCATGTCATGAAAGCAAGCCACGACGCCTCACCACCATGTGTATGAGTACATGCCACGCCCCACCACCACGCCTCGCGAGCTCGCAACATCAACGGTGACTCTGTATCGGTATGCATTTGCCGTTCGCAGTGTTTGTGCCATTGTCCCTTGGACTTCTCGTCGTTTATAGTTCGGCCATGGTCAACACCAACAACAGCAGCAGCAGTAGCAGCAGCAGCAGCAGCAGCAGCAGCAGCCTGAGGGAAGTGGTGTACCCCAACGCCGGGCTCTAGCTCGTGAAGGCAGTGGTGCCTAATTCCCATCGCGAGCGGCCCCCATCTGCCGTGGCTCGTGTCTCCGTAGGCCCTCATTGCCGGGGCGAGCGATCCTTTTTCGGACCTAGTGGTACTCGCGAGTTGGATCCTCGCCAACTCCCGGATCTTGTTTACCGACCAACCTCAGCGCGTTCAATCAACACCAACGACTGCGAACATACTTTGTATTTTTCGATCTCAAAAACGAAAGCACCGTCTTATGCAGTCCGATTGTGCAGTATACTCCGAGTATCGAGTGCATGTCGTACAGAGATGCCTCCCGGATTCGTGGGAACCGGGTACCCGGAGGCGGGTACACGGAACCGTCGGTACCGGTACCGTCCCGGTTCCATTTTTATTACCCGCGGTACTGGGTATTCCGGGTACCCGGGTTCCCGGGTACCCGGGTACCCGTTATTAGTTACGCTCCACGAAGCCCCCGATAGACAGCGCACAACGCACAACGCACAGCAATCCCTACCTACCTTCACACAACACGCCATACATACACCAGACCCCTACCAGCTACCAGCGGAATAGAGATGCCTCCCGGATTCGTGGGAACCGGGTACCCGGAGGCGGGTACACAGAACCGTCGGTACCGGTACCGTCCCGGTTCCATTTTTATTACCCGCGGTACTGGGTATTCCGGGTACCCGGGTACCCGTTATTGGTTACGCTCCACGAAGCCCCCGTTAGACAGCGCACAGCGCACAACGCACAGCAATCCCTACCTACCTTCACACAACACGCCATACATACACCAGACCCCTGCCAGCTACCAGCGGAATAGAGATGGCTCCCGGATTCGTGGGAACCGGGTACCCGGAGGTGGGTACTAGGAACCGTCGGTACCGGTACCGTCCCGTTTTCATTTTTATTACCCGCGGTACTGCGTATCCCGGGTACCCGGGCTTCCGGGTACCAGGGTACCCGGGTTCTTTCGCATTTTTATTTATCGAGAGAGACGACATGAAGGTTTGTCCTCCCACCTTCCGCCTCACCACGCCTCACCACCCCGCCTGAGGACCGTTCACGCCGCTCAAACACAAGAGTGGAGAAAAATGTACACGTAACGCCGGGTACCCGGGTTACCCAGTACCGCGGGTACCCGGGACGGTGGTACGGGTCAAATCCCACCGAAGGCGGCACTGGTCCCGGTTCCAATTTTTGAATCCGGGAGCCATCTCTAATTTCGTACCCCGAGCATATCGTCGTATGAGAGTACTGGCGGCCTGAATACTCGGAGTACTTGGAGTATGAGCAGTACCGAAGCCTCAAATACTGGAGTACAGTATATCGAGAGTGTTGATACCCGAAATACTCCGAGTGCGAGCAGTATATCCCGGAGTATTGAACCCCGAAAGACTTTGTGAGTACCCGAAGTACCTGAAGTATTTTTTCTCCAATAATACTCCTTACTTTACTCCAAGGTACTCGGAGCATCTGTGCAGCATTGAAGACAACGAGGAACTACCCCTGAGCCCGCGGGAAAAACGCCGGACAAAGACTTGCAACTTTTTTTCAGGACTGGGGACTACTGTCTACTGTATACTGTAGCAACGCGAATGATACTCATTCGATTGCGATACTAACACTGGACAAAACTTGCTCGATACTATATGGCCCTTTCTCAACACCTTATTTTTTAGTAAGACCGGAGACTAGCAACGCGAATGTTACTCATTCGATTGCGATACTAACACAATGAATATACTCAATCAAAATCATTTGGTTGGGCAATTCCAATTAATAGAATACACCCAAAAATAATTTTAGACACAAAAGACTATTGAAATAGGAATTGTCCAGGGTGTGATATATATAGTATTCTGTATCAAAAACAAATAAGTAGCAAACATAAAAACCAGAGTACGCACAATAAAAATACTCCATACATATATAGAACGACGGCAGGTGGCTTGCGCTACTATTAGTAGACCCACTCTATCACGTCAACTCGTCGGAACACTATATGTAGTATACCTGATATGTTTATTTCAGACTGTTTAATTTCAATTTTAATTCATTTTACTTATTTCTCCCCCCACAAACAGACGCACACTTCCTAATTCTACAGCCTCAGATTGTGTCCCCCTCATACGGTATGTAAACCCGACATGAGGACATATTATAAAATCCGTAAGTACGCGCGATCGAAGTATTTTACACTCAGCCAGCAAAGATAAGCTTGAACGAAATCCTCGAGCTGATGAGAGCTGTTTTTTTTTTATGTTTTAATATATATATGCCGACCGCGACCACGAAGAAGGCAAGTTCGTGCAAAATCATAAGCCACCAGTAAGACAGGGTGCGCCTGTATAACATATCTCAAACAGTGAGCAATAACAAAAAGGGAAGAGAAGAGGACGAATGTACGTATGTATGTATACAGCAGTACCGGCCCGCTCTCAAGAAACCAGAAATCGGGCTTAGGCTGAATTATTTGAGAAAGAGGTGTGTCCCACACTAATTTCAGTATAATATATGTCGACTGTTGTTTCCCCCGTATTGTTTAGGCTGAGTTTCTTGTGGGGCACTTTCTTATGAGAGGGCCGGACGTATATAGCAGTACGTACGTAGAGTGAATTATTTTTTTTTGCAAAAAACGGTGGACACGATGTCCGCATGCGGCGCGTTTATCGTGATACCCTCTTCTTCGCTCTTTGCACTTCGCACACATCGCCCCTACGTTTACCAGTGGCCATTCCGCACGCGACAGTCATATATGTGTTGCGAATGGAGATTTCAGGCTTGAGCTTTCAAATTGAGAAGCTTCGCGATTGTTTGTGCTCAGCGGTGAGCACTACCCTCTGTCCTATACGATGCTGGTAGAGTTGAAGAACCTATCTATCTATGCTTCACGTTGATATCACCAAAAATCGCAAGCCTTAGCCAAAAGTGTAGACTCGTAATTGTTGTCACGTAAATAGTGCAACCTTCTAGCTTGAATTTAACTCCTTTCTGTAGCCGGTCTGTGCTCGAATGGGGCGTGTCCACACATTGAACCAAGGGTCGTCGAAAACATATGTTTCGACACACCACGTCGAATTATTCAGCGTCGACCCTCCCGACAGGGGGGAGGGTAGCTGACACCGTCCAGGGGGCGGTAGAGAGCCCCCCCCCCCCCCTGACTGAAGAACTGAACACAGGGGACGGTAGAGAGCCGTCTCCCCGCTGCTCGATACAAGTCCTTTCACAGTAATACAATGCTACTGGGCGGCGCTGCGACCTATACGCCGCAGCTGCGTAGTGACAGCGACTGCAGCAGCAGCAGCAGTAAGCGCTATAAAGGACCTATGTGCTCGCTCGAAGGTGGACCAGAGGGCCCCGAGGAGAGCGGCAGGCAGATGATTGGATAAACCCCCAGGTATCTACCACACCTCCTGTGTATACCCTTGCAACGAGAATCCATCAGGGAAACGAACCGCTGACCGCGCCTGGTGTCATTGACACCGTACATTCCCACCTGCGTCTATACATGTCCTGTCCGTCACTGCTGTGGGAGAGATCGCGAACAGCGCTCGACACTCACATATTACATCTCGGAATGCCTTTCTTAAGCCGTGATACGCTAACCATACGAGTATACGCTGAAGTACGAGTAAAACCATGCCAGTATGGTATGCCCGTTAAGCACATGATGACCAAGCAGTGTAAAGCAGTGTACCATCAAGCCTCGACCAAGCAGCAACGCGGAACAACCGTACCAGGTAGAATATGTCGCACGAGGGATGCGGTGTCATGTTACGATATTCGAGGGTTTGCGCCTCTCCGGTATTATACTCTTACACAAATCTCGTACAGTACAGGACACCCTATATCATAACCAGGAAATCTGGTCCAGGCTGGATTTCTTACTAGGGAGAAGGTGCTTTCTAAACTTGTTTCTAGATAAAGACTCCTGAATTTCATATTTCCCTCTACATCACAGCCTGGCTTTTTTACTACAGTAGTAACCATTTGAGAACGTGCCTTTTTTTCTTCAAAAAACGGTATTTGCCGTTCATATTTTGTGGCAACAAAAAAGTTCCGAAAAGCTCATAATGAAGATCCATATTTCCATCTCCCATAATTCGTGTCGTATTCCAAGCTGTGGAAAAAGAGGCCAGCCCGACATAGACAGCAACATAGGCTTGGCCCAGCAGGAACACCCGGCCCGATTGAGCACTTGTACCCGGAGCACTGGGGTTGGATGTACCGCAAAGGCTTGTATCTGCTTTCTGTTTAAAATCTGCAACTGGTTGATCGAGTTTCGTTCGCCGGGAAAACTTTCACCACCATCGGGGGGGGCTCCGCACCCGTAAACTCTTGTTGGCGTCCATCCTGGGACCCAGGGCGAGCATTCCCCAGGAACAGAATTTTGTTTAGAGGCTCGCGGCCCGCGGGGTGTGCAGTGCTCTGCCCTCGGTCCGGCCAGAAACGCGGCGAAACCTGCGTGTTGGTGGTTGCTCTTACAGCTCTTGATAGTAACCGACTGACAGCTCGCCTCCGGAGCGTTTTCTGGCGCTTTAAACGGTTCGCCACACGTCCCGAGGTCACAGGGAGCACTGTGCAAGCAGCAGCGTTGCGTGGCGTGTTCTGGGGGTAGAGCGCGGGCTTTTTTTTTCTTTCTTTATCGTTTGGCGCGTGTCGTTGCCGGTACGTTGGTCTTCCATTTGCTTTACCCATTCATTTGCGTAAAATTAATAGTATAATCGTATTTGCCATCCGACAATGTGCAGCATGAACTTCAACGTTGATCACTCGTATAATTCCCGAAGCCAGAAAACCACGGAAACAATGGAAACATGTGCGCTACTTATGCGTATATTTGGTTTTGTTTTTTCTCTGTCTCACAGTCTGTGCCCATAAAATTTGGATATCTCTAGGATTTGGAATCAGGACAATGGGTGTACTGATGTAGTTGGGTTGTGAAACGCATTTCAGGGTAAAAATAACGGGTTTGATCTGAAGACAGCACACTGCTGTTTTAGACATGTAACTACAGTAGTAACCATCTGAGAACGGTATTTTTTTTTTGTGGGTTCTGCCGATGGCTGTACTGAAAGAACTAAGGCGACAATTCACACGCCGGTTGTGTCCAACAATGCCCTGAGTGAAAATGAAAATTCGCGTTCGCGTCGATCTTTATATTTTTCAGTTTTGCTTTAGTTGTAGCCTTGAAAGGCTATTTTTGGTAAGGATTTCAAATGGTCAATTTTCAATATATTTATTTTCGGCTGGCTCAGGAAACCACATTCTAGACCCGATATTGAGAATGTGTTCCCGGAGGATTGTGGTGACAAGCTATACGATCATCATACAAGTTGTATTGTAGTAAAATATCCATTTTTGATGGCGCTGAAAAGTTTTCCGTTTTCGGATTTTTTCCTTACTGACAGTAAGGAATTAACCCCAAAACGGAATTTTTTTCAGCGCCATCAAAAATGGATATTTTACTACAATACAACTTGTATGATGATCGTATAGCTAATCACCACAATCCTCCGGGAACACATTTTCAATATCGGGTCTACAATATGGTTTCCTGAGCCAGCCGAAATTAAATATATTGAAAATTGGCCATTTGCAATCCTTACCGAAAATAGCCTTTCAAGGCTATAACTAAAGCAAAACTGAAAAATATAAAGATCGACGCGAACGCGAATTTTCATTTTCACTCAGGGCGTTGTTGGACACAACCGGCGTGTGAATTGTCGCCTTGGTTCTTTCAGTACAGCCATCGGCAGAACCCACAAAAAAAAGTACCGTTCTCAGATGGTTACTACTGTAGTGGTACCCCGAACTATGCCAGGGCGGCGCCGGTATAGCGCGCGAAAACAAAATATCAAATATTAACTGGGCCACGATCCACACCCTATAACGCGATCCACTGATCAGGTATATGGATACACTATATGCCGGCATCCACGCGGAGCCCTTGTTCGAGCAGACAAAAACAAAATACAAAACCGAGAAACAGGGAAGGCCACGACCAATAGGTACGAACGCAGCCATCCACGTACCAACCGACCCACCCACACCGACCCACCCACCCACGTACGCGCCAATCAACCGATCGACACACGCACCAATCGATCCATCCACGCACTACAACAAACAGTAGTGTGAACTCAGTGGACAGCAGCACAGTACGTACAGCAGCAGTAGTAGTAGTAGTAGTAGTAGTAGTAGTAGTAGTAGTAGTAGTAGTAGTAGTAGTAGTAGTAGTAGTAGTAGTAGTAGTAGTAGTAGTAGTAGTAGTAGTAGTAGTAGTAGTAGTAGTTGTAAGTAGTAGTGGTAGTAGTAGTAGTAGCAGAAGTAGTAGTAGCAGCAGGAGTACATACATACCCGAATAGTTTGACATTCTTCCTATAATATTGCAAGAATCGACACGAGTAATATTGTTTGGTTTGATACACTTGAACTGAAAACTCATCATGACGATTGCCTCCGAAATTATTTGGCGGTTCGACAACTCACAGCTGATGCAGGCTGATCACGTATTGTTTCTGTGTTTTTGTTTTATGTTTTAAAGCAGCAGCACAGCAGCTGTACGTACAGACATACACTCGTACGGCAGTATCAGGAGCAGCAGCAGTAGCAAGCAGCAGCAGGCAGGCAGAACAGCAGAGCAGAGGACCTTTCCCCTTCCCCTGGTGTTCTTTTCTTGTTGTTGTGATGCTCAGCCTGCGCTGTTGCTGTCAAAGTAATGTACGGACAGTTACTGTAGTTGTAGTCATGCTGCTGTCAGCAATAAAAAACAAAGTGAAAACGTGAAAACGCTAATAATAGTATTCATACAGCAAGCAGTAGTTCGAAGTTCGAAGAGCTGTCTATCGAAAGTTGGGCCGTCTCTGTTGCTGACAAAGTAAACGTGTCCACAAAGAAAAAAAAAAGTGCAAAAAGCTACAGCAAGTAGTACTGTAGTTCGAAGAGCTGTCTATCGAAAGTTGGGCCATCCGTCAGGAAGAATAGAGGTCTATTACGGTCCACTCGTATCTACCGACCGACCGAGGTTTACGTAAATGTCATGGTATTTATGTATATCTCAGTTATGTTATCACATATTCACATCCTTTGGTCTGCGGATATCTCCCGCCTTTCGGCGTGATTTCTTCTCTGAGGCGTGCCCCTGCCTGGCCTGCAACGGCCCTCGTCGCGGATCCACCCGCTCGGCGCCGTAGCGTCCGCCCGAGGTCTTGACGTCGAGATCTACGACGATATCTTCGAAGAATCGTGCCCTGTGAGCGTTTTGGTGCGTAGTCTGCAGACAGGGCTCGTGGCTTCGCGTGTTTACTACGGTACGTTTTCTCTGACCTCCGACCCATGGGGTAGTCGATTACGTGGCCGACGTCGCCATTATGAAGGTCACTAAGCGAGGTTGTGTGCTTGGATCTGGGGAAGAGTTGGAAAGCCCCAAGAACACATGCCACCCAGGCTTTGTCGAGAACTGCGAGCTGTCAATATAATAGGGTTGCACCCCGTCTGACTGAGAACCAGGTACCCGGTGGCGGGTACCCGGAACCGCCGGAACTAAAATCGGACCGGAACAAATAAATTTACCCCGGGTATATATTTGGACCCCGGGTACCCGGATAGTACCCGGGTACCCGGCTACCCGTTGATTGTGCTATACGGAGCCCCCAAAACTGGGATATACGTTGATTTATACATGCTACCCTGCTTGTGCCCCTAGTCTCTCCTTTTTCCTTGTCTCCCTTCGCTCCTACAGCCTTCGCACAACACGCGACACACAGACGATACCCCTACCAGCTACCATGACACACACGTATGATATGAGCCATGAGCCAGGACATGGATGACTATATAACGTGGACCATTCGCAACAGAGTGCTATAAGGGGGGGGGGTAATTATTCTCCCTGAGGCCGCCTACTTCCTTTCTGCGGTGATGTCTTAGATGATGAGATTGTTTTCGTTTTTTTCTTATCCCATTTCTCAGCGTTGACGCATCCCTGGCCTCTTAGCCTACTCTCAGCTCTCAAATTGCCGAAGTACGGTTTTTGTTTTTTTCGGGATCGGTCCTTGCAGTGAGTTATTTGTTTTTGTTTCTTCGATTATTTCTTCGGTTGATGAAAAACAACAGAGTGGTGCTTTGCGCACGCAGGCAGCATCATGAGCAGCCGATGCTAACTCGCCTTACACGCAACGAGATGACGCCAAACCTTCGAGGCTGCGCGTGTCATTGCTAAAAGAGTGGTGGTTGCGAACGCTGAGAGACGCGGATGAACTGTGTCAGGACCTGTCGCCCAAACTGTGACATACTCATCACTTTATGTTTTTGTGTCAAACTTTTCTTCGTGTTGTCTCGTTTGCCGGGTACATTTTGCCGTGCCATAGAGTACAGAATACTAGGCACAACCCTTCATGAGCGAGCTTAGCGGGCGGAACCGTCCGCCTTGTACTGTGTACGTGTATGTATGACCGTGGAGGCAACTGGAGTATGCAATTTGTTGTGCGCAACAGCAGGGACGAGAAGACTGGGACCTCGTACTAGTCGTATATAGTACAGTTTGTTAGCCGGAGTGCGGACCACGATCACACAATATTCCACGCCAACGTTCCTAAAGTCCGCGCTACGTACCACAACGCCAACGTTCCAAACATCCGCGTCATGTACCAAATGGTATGGCGTGCTGTCCCTGGACCCCCAAAACCCAACTAACTTGTACTCGGAGGTACTGGTCGGACTTTGCTGTTATTTCAATCAAGAGATGGAGCCTGCCAAAGTTTCACAATGGTTGGGTCTTAAAAGCTTCCAGAAATGAGGGGCCCCCTGGGTCAAAACTCAAACAAAAGGAGTACTTTATTTATTATAGTATTTTGAACAACACCGGTTTCGTGTTTTTGCAGCAGCAGTACTAATTTTGGTACACGAACACCAGCTCACGACTTCTTACAGAACAAGTCATAGCTCCAGTTTTAATGCTCAGATCCGTCGCCGACCAACGTCTGGCTACGAGTAGTTGGTAATTGTCTCTAGGAGGTGTTTGGGGCCTTGGATCTGCGAGGGAGGGTAGGCATTGCCGTGTTTGCGTAACAAAATGAAGTTGATTGACCAGCAAACTGGAGTATTGATCATGCCAGAGCACCTGTTTGGTATCTGCACTGTGCTATGATCGTTTAGGATGCTTAGGATGCTTGGGACGATCGAACTATTAATAGTGGCCCAGGTAGATGGACCTACTAGGGTCAGGCGTTTTCGTCGAACATCTGAGTTAAAACAGTATCATCCACAGCCTGAGAAACTTCAATTTTTCATATTCGTGTACAGGTAGCAGAGGTACGGGGAGTCGTGTTTTAGCGAGAGGCACGGTTCATGATGAAGCTACACTAGCGTCGGGTCGATCCAGCTCCTGACACAAAACGGTTTCCGATATCCCACGCTCTCGAAACCTGCCGAGAGAGAACGGGTTCGAGAGTTTGAACTGGAGAGATATCGGCTTCGGTAGGGAATCATGAATTGTCGAAAATATACAAGAAAATCTATTGTAACTGAAAAACAAAACGTTTGCTATTTGAAAATATCGCAGTGTGTTTATATTTTGGTGTCGAAGAAGCCTCTTAAGACGGGTTTCCGGTTGACAACCGTTTGGCCGCAACCGTAATTGGCACCAAATAGGCGACGAACAATCACTGGATCCTCAGCTATAGCGATTGGAGGTGCATTTCTCGCCGGCGAGCGAGCGAGAAAGTGCGCTTGGCGGGGCTGCAACCCGCCTACAGAGTGGACTGAGTGTGAGCAAACCAATCAGTTTGCTCGGACATTACCAGCCTTGTAACGAGCCTGCCAAATATTGCGGACTTTTTTTCCATATTATAATTCAAAGCTGAAGACGCCAGGCCTCCATATGGCCAGCTGCAATGACGATGTAGAACGCCATTCTCACAAGAAAACATGGTTTAACAGGCAATGTGCTGGAAGTCACAATATTTAGTACCGACGGCGCACGAGAGGGAGAGAAAGCACGGCGGTGCGGCAAACCGACCGGAAGGGTAGACTGTACACACCACATCGCCCGAGCGAAATACTCGGCTTGATACGACATGACTACAAGCGCAACCGGTGCTCACATCATACCTCTACGTACTTGTTTGTTTTTGTTTTGCAGATACCCAATGCTGATATGCTGCCTGGCGACGTGCATGCCGAGATGCTAGCGGAGTACGAGGAGATTCGCCTCGAATTGGCCCGGAAGATGGTAACTCCAATGGGTAGACCGTTTCGATACGCCACGGCCGAGGTTCCCCTTCCTAGCTTCATGCCGCCAGAGTTGTTCAACGCGACGCTCATCAACGTGGGGGAACCCGGCCCAGGCAACAACTTGAACACGCCAAACGTCAGATACATGGAGAAGAGGGTCATAGACTTGGTCACCGAGTTTTGGGGGGGGAACCCTGCGGATTACACTGGATATGTCGCCTCCGGGGGTTCGGAGTCGAACACCATCGCCGCTGTCAATGCGCGGGACTTGTTGCCGAGTCCCCACTTTCTCGTTAACCGCGAGGCGCACTACTCGATTCTCAAGGCCTGTAGGGTCGCAGGTATCCCTAGCGAGCATGTTCACGAGTTGGACGTCGACGACGGCAACAATGTTCACCTGGGTAGCCTAGCGGAGATGTTGATTGACCTTAAAGCGAGGAAAGTACAGTCTGTAGCTGTGTTCTTAGCGTCGGGTACAACCTTCCTTGAAGGACAAGACAACGTTGCCGAGATTCTCAGGATGCTGGACCACTTCGGGTTTCCTACGGACAAGCGTTACGTTCACATTGACGCCGCCAGCTCTGGGTTTTTCTTGCCCGCCTACAAAGGCGCGAACCCTGACCGCGTGCCGGGGTTTCAGCATGATATCGATTCAATGTCGGCGTCCGTTCACAAATACCCCGGCTGCCCCTTCGTGGGCTCTGTGTTTGTTGCAAAGCAAGAAACTCTCCGTTCTCTAGGAATGACGGTAGAGTACGTAGGCTCTCTTGATTTTACCTTGTCTTGCAGTCGCGGGACTAAGCCCATCATGTGGATATACCAGTACCTCATGTACTACAAGGCTGTTGGTACGTTACCAGGCATTGTTGCCGAGTGCGTAGACAGGGCTGAGGCTCTGCGAAATGATCTCGCTGCAGCTGGTGTTCCGGGAGTCGTGCGTAACCCAGATGCCGTGACCGTCGCCATGCTGCAGCCTTCGGCCGATATATGTGACAGGTTCATGCTTACCTCGCAGAAGGGACGTTCTCAGGTGGTGGTGCTCCCCCATGTAACCGAGACGATGATTGAGATTTTCTTCAGCGCTTACACGGAATGGTGGAACGCCGAGGGTGGCGTGCTCATCCAATGAGGGGATTTAGTTGAGTCGGCCGTAAGGGTACTGGGTGAAATAATGACGACGTGTGGAAGCTCTGTCTCTGTGAAGAGAGACGGCAGAGGCGGCACTGAATTGTCTGTGAAGATCGCTTGTCTAAAATAAAAAAAAACTGATAGTTTGAAAAGGCACTTATGTGGCCATTGCGGGAGGGAAATTGATCTGAGAGATCAAACGAAAAGGAGAAAAACTGAAGACAGGAGAAGAGTGGAGCAGAGGAGTAGGGTAGAGTAGTCGAGGTGGGGGGTGCCTTCACCCTATCATCACGGTACAATCAATGCCCATTCTACGGACAGCTATTCTCCACGGTAGCCCGTACTGTTCACTGTAATGTTCACTACAATGCTCCAGTAACGTTCTACCTACGTTCTCAGCACCATGTATGATGGAGATGCTCCCGGCGTACAATAGAGCGCGCTACGAGTAAGACCAACTCGTAATCTATCCGCATATTGTATTTACCCGGATACTTAAACCAAGAGTATCCTATATATATACTCGTGCGTAGTTCCTGTACATTACAACATATACGTGCGGATCTCAACGTCGATATGCTGAGACGCCCCCGTGATGTAAGCCAGCAGCTAGAGTAACGCTTACAGTGTAGAAAGCCTGATACTCAAAACATCAGAACGGACTAATGAAACAATGGTACTACATATTCAGTCCTGCGCGATGGTAGGACGCATGCTGCGGTAGAGGTGCACCATGAGGTTTCTGAGGGTGCTCACTTGAGGAGTTATATACATCATCCGAAAAAACGGTTTTGGAGAAAAAAGAAGGTGCTATGTACCTGATGAACTATACCATGGCCTAACTACAGTATACAATGAAACATATTGCCACATAAGAACGAAAGACGGACGGTTTTGGGTTATAAGGGGGCCGATCACTCAGAAATAAATTCAGCCAGGAATTGATACCTCTATCGTCGCACGCGACGCAGCGGCAATGTGGAAAACAGTAGGCACAACGTTCGCCCCATATTCAGTCCCGGGGGGTGTCGGCGCCAATATGGTTGTCTGGGTTGTATTCATATCAGGAAAGCCAATCGCGGTTGGTTGTGTATGACTAACAAGTCAAAGCCTACAGTCAGTGAAAAGCGTGACAAGTTATCTGCTGTACTTGTAACGCGCCCCCTTAATTGAGTGCCACAACAACAGAGCTACGAAAATAGTAAGTAAGCTTGGAGAAACATAGAAAGTCGGTGGGTGTCAATACTACCATTGCCCCACTACGTACCAGTACGTATGAGCACTTAATTGTCCAGCAATCAATAATTAGTGTAGTTGAAGAGACATTTTATTAAAACCGGGACGTGTGTCCAGTGTCCACTATCGACGTGCGTACGTACTCGTATGAATCCTACAGAGTAGTACCAGCTCGAAGAATGCAACAAAATCTTGGTGTGAATACCAGCGATGCATACCCTTAGAAAACAAGTGTCAACCCGTCTGCTGGGTGTTTAACGTGCCCCCTGAATCTATACCTACTATAGAGCAACATGCAACCGAAGACGCACAAAACTGACTATGTTCATCCAGTACAGTACAGCGAAAAAGCTTACCATTCAGTTTTGTACATGTACGTGTACGTACGTACGTACGTACTCGAAATATGTTGACGAGTACGGATAGTACGGCCATAGGCTACGTTGGGTGCAATCGAATAACAACATATGCGCGTGGTGCTATTGTGTTGACCAGCGAGGTGTATTCTAGCAAATAAAGCGCCGGAAAATATCGGCTGGACAAGTACTACGCCCCCTCAGTGGACCCTCCGGCAACTAAGAAATCGAAGAAAATTGAAAAGTATCCGGCAACGTATACGTACAGGTATAAGTCCAGCGCTATGCTCTGAAATGTTTGCAGTACATTCAGCATTGTGAGTGTCTATATAAGATACGTACTTGAAACAAATATGTGGAAAGCTGAAGAACAGCTGATAACCAGGCGGATGTGTACCCGTTACGGCAAACGGTGTGCATCATGTTTTGAATGATCTTGCATACAACGTGCTCGTGTGGATATACTATAGATACAGCAACGCCAACAAACAGAAAGCAGTGCTGACACTGGAGATATGTGTATGTAAGGCGTTGGACACGGATTGGTGCAGGGTAGCGGGGGCGCAGTTTGGGGTAGCCTTGCAAACTAGGGAATGGCTTTCGGACTTTGGTCTTTGGCATCATTATAATAGATTGGGCTCTGGGTGTCTTAGCGTTTTTTCAAGTGCTGTCCGTTTTGTTGCCAAGTTTTCTCGTCTACAGTAGTACAGTTTTTTCTCCCCTTTTCTCCCATTTTCTCCTGTTTTGTTTGGTTGTTAATTGATACACATTGGTTTGTTTCATTTTGGTTTGTTGTTTTTCGCGAGTGGTTCCCTCTGTTTCTGTTGCAACTCGTACACTGTATGCGTCTGCTGCGGAAATCAACGGCTAGTCTTGTTTGACGTGCCGTGTGCTTCACTTATGAGGTGTGTCGTACCAGTTAGTTTGTATTATTACATTTTGTTTTTCTTTAAGTATTGTTTTGGAAGCTGTTCTGTGACCATGGAGTAGGCGCTTGGCTACTAGATTAGGTGAAAACAACAGCAAGTACATGCCAAGCTGCAGGCGCGAGGGGAAATACATATCACCAGCAAATACTGTACGCTGCCAGCAAACATATCTGACGTCACGGGCTCTCGGTTAAGATGTTAGTCCGGTTGCAAGGTCTTAACCCGCAGCATCCCAAGCCGGTATTTGTACCAGCCAACATGACAAGCTCCAATGCCTTTGTCAACCCGCCGATGGCGTAGGTCGGCATGGCCAACGTCGAAACATACATGGAACTGTTGACTGAACTGTGCGACCGCGCACGTTCAGCAAGCACTGAACTACGATGGGTGGGCACGCTTCTATCCTCCACACTACGCTGCGAAACTACAGGTAGGCACTGCAACGCGCGCTCTGAGCAAATATCCAGTATGTGATGCATGCTACGGTAAAGTTGCACCCTGTTTTTTGCCTTATAAGGGTGGTCACTTGAGGACCTCTATACCTTACCCAAAAACTGATTTTGAAGGGAAACTAAAAATGATACCCGATGAACATCCCATGGCCTAACCATATATAAAATGAAAAATACTATATACAATATATGAACTAAAATCAGACGATTTGCCCCGTCATTCAGAGAAAACGTGTCAGCCAAAAAGTGTCACTGGGACCTCTATGATTATCGTAGAACGCGGCAGGTAAAGGTGTGTGTAATGTGTCGCCCCGGAAAGAAGTAGATGCATGCACGGTGAAAGGTGGAGTGTGCATGCGTACCAACGCTCCAAGGCCCAGTCTCAACCGCTCGTACTGTAGTCAAACACCATTCGTACGTAGTGCGCTTTGTATAGAGTCTGATCGCATCTAAAGTACTGGTGGGAGTGCCCCATATGAGTCATCGCGAAGCAATTTCTGTAACTGACTGTACCTACTGCTGTACGTGACACTAATTGTTTTAGTACTCTTCAGCATGTAAACAAACCTTAATGCTAGGCTGTTTGATGATATAGGCTATGTATCGAACACCCTACGTGGCGGTGGATCAAATATGAATATCAATAGCGATTCTCATATAACATTGATATTACAGGATCCACGAACAACCAATTTTGATTACTACTCCCTCTGTCCCAACTAGGAAGAAAGCCGTATTACTGCAGGGGCGCTCGCGATGACATCGTTGGCGTCATCATAAAGATTGGGTTCAGAACTAGCTGATAAAGCAAAATTAAAAATGTTTCTACCTGTAATTAATGGGCCAACCGTTCCCAAAATTGACCGATTTCGAGGTATAGGTTTAGTTTTCTTATACTAATAGTTTTTAGTTATTTTTTCAAAATCGTCGAAAAAACACCCATGCATTGAGGATACATCACTTCATGCGCCAGCCATCTCGTCTTGCAAACAGCACCACAAACCTGCCCGTGGACACCCCCTCCCACCTCCAAAACGCGGCAGAGTGACCTATCGTTAGGATGGCGATATACGAATTAGTGAACACCATCTTCAAGGAGTACGCAGACTACGACGATGACACGTAAGAGGGGGTGCGGCAAAGGCTCAAGGTTAAAAAAAAAAACACTCTGTAAGTCGAGCGATGACGATCACAGTGTAGAGCACACCGATGTGACGGTAAGTTACAGGGCGGGAATATTGAAAAGGGAAGTAAAATTCGTCAGGGAGGCTTTCACAAAGACTTTGTACTAACTGGCACAAGTTCCAGTGGTGATGGCATCAGCTACTGGCATACCAGGCATATTTTAATTTCCGAACTACACGGTGATTTTGTTGCCTCGAAATAGGGGGGCGAAATACGGCCATGTCTTGGATTACTGTTTATTTTTCAGGCCGTTCGCCCACCTGGAAGGATCTTCGAATTTAAAAGGGCAAAGTGTCCAACGCCAAATAGTAGAGTGAAACCAAAACGATAAATAAATCGAACACGGTTAAGGGTTTGTATGGCAAACTCGGTTCTTACCTTTGTGACAGAGCAAGAATATCCTAAGAGGAAATCACGATGTTCGTAAAAAACATCTCCGCCGAATTATCCTCCGGGAGAATGTCCGCAATGCTGGCATTCCGTCTGGAAATACTTCACCAACAGCGTTTCCGCCCTTACCAACTGTCTCAGAAAATGGCACTTTTTACGTCGTGTGCTTGCTGTTCGACGAGATCAACGGGGTTTTGGTCAAGTCTATCGTCCAGTTTTTGTTTGCGAACACTACAATATCCCCTTCGACCCCGGACTGGGCAGGACACAAACAAAAAAACACTCATCTCCCGTAAAAGCCTTCCTTTACCCTGTCGGCCATAGCTACGTACTTGGGCCTGGTGTATAGGGTGCCGCAGTTCGGTGTCCTAGCAAACCACGGGCAAATGCACCCCCACCACAGACAGTCACGCCAGAGAACGAACGGCTAGGAGTATCGTCGTCGTTGAGGGGAAAGTTCGCGTCCACGTACGTCTCCAAATCATCATCCAACTGCCCGTTCCATTGTCAACTGCCATATCTGGACCTAAAACCGAAATAGCTGTAGCGCGCAGGTACTGAACTATCTTTCTAGCGGCCTGAGCGTGCACCTCCTTACGTTGGGTCGTGTGAAGGTCGTGCAACTGGTCGTACTGCGTTAGCAACATCCGGCCTCTCGTGATTTACAATCCGCGCCAGACTGCCCACCATTTCTCTCGAACTCGTGTCCACCACAGGGTCCTTATCACGCACGCACGTGCCTGACGTCCATCGACGGAGGAGGGAGCATGGGGCTGATTTTGTGAAACCGAGACATTCGACGACATTTATGAGCGCCTGGTGTGTTAAATCTCCGATGTTGCCTTCTCACGATCCATTTTATAATCGTTTGGCGCCAATAGGTTAGGTTTCGTAGGGGGTCGCTTCGTGTGATTTGCCACGACTGAACCCGTAATTTCATTGGTGGCTACGATCTTGATTGCTGTCATCCGCGTGGATCGCCAGCAGACGACGCGTGCTACGGTAGAGGTAGCACTTTTCGGCTGAATCGTTTTCTGAACGATCGGGCGCCTTAACCCAAATCCGTCGGACTTTCATTTTTGTGACGAATAGTGCTTCAGAGTATACTTCGGTCATGAGATTTCGCATCCGGCAGCCCTTTCATTTTCCTCCAAAATCATTTTATTGTATATCTTTCGAATTGCCTTGTCATTATCGTTTTCTGAGTCGTGGGAGAGAGAGATTCTTCCCTTCGGCCAGATACCTGTATCGCAGCCTGCTGCAACCCCCTGAGTATCTCGACCACGCAATTTTTATGCTCTCTCTCCCCACTATAATATCGGCCGGGTTTCTAACTAGTACGGCCTACAGTTGTCTCGGATGACCAAGCCTCCGAATGGTACCGTACCATTCGACTCCTCCGATCTAACTCAAGTGAAAAACAATAAAAAGGGGGGCACAAATTCCTGGCTTGGCTGCCCAAAGCAGAGACTACCCCACGTGCGCTTACACTTGCAGCAGGAACCTCGTGCTTGCTTGCGCTCGACGTGGGGATGCTGACCTGCACTTGGTGCCTTTCTCGAAAGGAGTGGCTACCTGCAGGTCCCTACCAAACACCAAAACCAACCATTCTCTATCCCAGTCCCCGGTAAGGATAGGCCTCATTCTCTCTACCAATAAACCCTGTTTTGTTCGTTATTCCGTTGCGGAGGCCGTTACTTCATCTACGTACAAAACTACTCTTTTTCGGTGAGGTATGACGCACCTTAAGTGAGGAGCTCAGAAAAACCATGGTGCATCTCTATCGTAGCATGCATCAGCATCTCTACACCTTTGCCAGTCGTCTTCAGTCGGACCATGCACGGGTGTACCAAGCTCAGCCCAAAGCCACATTCTACAAAGGATGACGACAGTAGCTTGTACCGCGGTGGACCACTTTGCTTGACCCATTAAAAGGCTTTGTTGAGTCGGACTAACTTACTCGATTAACAGCCCACAACCAGGGGAAATATCAAGGACATTTCGATGTCCAACGCGGAGCGAATAAAGGCCTGATCAACGCCCAAGCGCCTCACACCCTAGTCAAATTCCCATGCCGTTGCTGCCGCGAGTCTGTCGGACACGGTTGGTGCAGTAGAGGCAACAAATTCGCTGTCATCGACTTCCTCTACCTGGGTATAGCCCGGGCTACACCCGTTAGCTAACAATCTCGCATTAGATATATCAACTATGCCATGCTCGTTGCCCTTCCACTTCAACGGGCACTTTGGATCCACACTATTGCTACCCGGTGGAATTTAAAACTCATCAACAAACCCTCCCTTAGTGGAACCAAATCCCGCTCGCATCTCCTCCGTCTAGACGTCCGATTTATTTGATGCAAAGGCCGCGGAAAACTCCTTGTTCAGCCTCGTCGAGGAGGCAATCCGGCAACTAAGTCGGTTCACCGCCTCTGTCTTGCACCACCAGTCGCGCATGGAGTATACGGCCCCCATCACTGGTACCGCTCTCTCTCTTTTCTAGTGACGTGCCGGCTATGATGCAAAAGGTGGTTCACCGAGGTGACTGTCTAACCGCCCACTGTTGCTCGAACAAGTATATTTTGCGCGAGTACTGTATACTTCCTGGTTTAGGTCGCCCTGATATTGGACGCGTGGACGTTCCTGGGAGAGGAACCCTACGTAAGAGTTCCGGGATTCTCTCTCTCTCTATCTCTATCTCTTGAAATGCCTTTGGTTTAGGATTTCCCTGCCTGCTGTTCTTGGTAACGCATACCGTAGTACAATAACCGTTTTCAGAGACGACCAGCTATCACATACACATATATATATATATATTTCCATATGAAACTCAAACTTAAATAGCCCGCACGAGAGCGTATGTAGGGCAGCACATGCATGACTAAATTACTTCCCCACTATAATCACGCTGCTGTATACTTTCCATGATATTGTTTTCCAGGATACTACTGTACACCGGTCTTATATCTACGGCCTTGATGATTGGCCGCTTGGTGTCCTCGCACGCCTGGGGTTCGGTCTCCGACCGATACGGCTGCCGCTTCGCAATGGCGTTCGGGCTCTGCGCTCCCGCGGCGCTGCCTGTATCCTTCGGGTTTTCGGCAACGTTCGGGTGGACCATTGACCTAAGGTGAGTCGCATTATATTTGCGATGCTTCTTCTATCCCTGGTGCATGCTGTTGCATGTAGTCCATTCACCTCTGTTGGCGCTTGCACGATTTTTCATGGGACAACACTTCTGCGTGGGAGACATTTCTAACTGACGAGCAGCAGCTCAGGGGAGAGAACCACGCGGCATTCGACCAAAGTCTTGCAACGACATCATTCGTTGCTCACCTTTTGCCTAACGGCATGGTATTTGATAGGCGGGGTTAAGCCTGCTGGACCGGCTCGATGTAAGTTTGTAGATGTGGTGTGGGATGGAGCTCAATAAGCCAGCGGGCTCATAAACCAAACGTTGATTCGTGTGTCGTAGTTCCTGTCCACGATTTGGGACGTGCCTACGATATCGACACGAACACTGTAGCTTTTGCCCCAAACCATTAACAGCTGCGGGGTCTTCTGAAGGGAGCAAGTGTTCGTACGTACTCTACGCTGTTGGGATGCCGGTTTCTTGCCTCAGCATGTTTATTCGTTGAGGAGGACCTGACTATCGTGTCGCAATTACGTTGTTTTCTCGTCAAAAGGCAGGTGTTTGGGTTGTTTCCGATATTAGAGAGCTCCTCGAAGTCAGGAGCATGGAGGGGGGGGGAACAGCGTGCAACTGCTATCGTAGAGCTGCACCAACTGCTCGTTTTGCTGACACACCGGGAGGACAGCCCTCTAGTAATTCTTAGTGTTGCACGATAATCGTTCGTTGAATATCTATGACAAGCCATCAAACATTATCATCGGATATATTGTGCGTGGAGGATATAGCTCTCTTACCGGGTGAGGGGTTTGAGAAGAAAAAGGGTACAGCCCTCTTCAGCCAGAGCACTGCCTTTGAAGGAAGCATACGCAAGGCAGGCTGTTGTCGTGGCACCCACGACGCCAACTACGCCATCAATGCCCACGCAAATTCCATCGTACTAAGGGTATCGTTCAAGCTCACAGTGTCGCAGAACGTTGAAGTGTGATGGGGGACCCGGCCCATGTCATTCCTTGTTATTGTGCCTCCGCCCAAGTTGGTTTCAAAGGATAAGAAATGTGCTCTTCATCTTTAGAGGAACGAGGATCTCAGTACGTAGTGTCTGGCGTATACGAAGCGCATTGTTTGTGTTGGCAAATGTGGGCATTGATCGGTTGTTTCCCTCGCACTCGCCTATCGTGCCCATGGCTTCTACCGCGAGGGGGTAGGTTCGATCCGCCGCGTATGTGTGTTCTCGTGTGTGCACAACGCAACGCTTCGCTCGATATCTCGAGTGAGACCCTCGCAGGGTGCAACCAGCGCAACATATGCAAGATCCGACAAAAAAGCGTTTGAGCCGCCACTAATACATGTCGTTTCTGTTTCAGCCGCCCCAGTACACCTCCCGCCGAAGTGACGCTAGACCTCTTCTTCGCTCTCTGGCGTAGTTTTCATGCTCCTTGCACATTCGCGTTACATATGCACCGACATGGTACTGTGGCCACGCGATAGTGAAAGTTGGGGCGGCAGCGCCCCTACCGTAAATAGCGCCAGCTGCTTCTTGTGCCACCGCGAGTCGAGATGGTTGTGCTTTCGACGTGGAATTGTGGTCAAATGATGTCGTGAAAGTGGAGGAAGCAGCCGAGCAATCCCACCCTAGGGATGCCACTTTTAGGCTCCTTCTTATCTGGCCGGCTGTGCTCCTCACGTGAGTAACCACCGGATACTACCAGTATTTGACTGGTAAATTTGTTTTTGGACTGCCGCATTGGAATGTTTGGTCGGGTTGGAGCGAACGAATGTTTCCGAAGCCATGTTTTGGGAGGAGATACTGAGCTCCTCATGTGAGGAGCTCAAAAAACTTCCGCTGCTCCCCTAAAGCGGGGTGACTCAGCCCCCCTTAACGCATATAGCACCAGGCGCTTCTTGTACCACCCCCCGCGAGATTTGGTTGGTGCTTTCGACCGCGGGAGAAACCGCGAAACCTATTCACCTTCGACGCGTGCTACGGTAGAGGTAGCACTTTTTTTAGGCTGAATCGGTTTCTGAACGATCGGGCTCCTTAACCGAAATTCGTCGGACTTTCATTTTTTGTGACGAATAATGTTTCAGAGTATACTTCGGCCAAGATATTTCTCATCCGGCAGCACTTTTCTTTTCCCCTAAAAAAACATTGTTTCGGTGAGGTATATATGACCCTCCTCAAGTGAGGAGCTCAGAAAAAAACATTGTGCCCCTCTGTCGTAGCATGCGTCTATATTTGTTTTTGGACTACCGCATTGGGATGTTTGGTCGGGTTGGGGCGAACGAATGTTTCCGAAGCCATGTTTCGGGTGAGATATTGAGCTCCTCATGTGAGGAGCTCAGGAAACTTCTGCTGCTTCCCTAAAGCGGGGTGACTCAGCCCCCCCCTAGTGCATATAGCACCAGCAGTCGCTTCTTGTACCACCCCCCGCGAAATTTGGTTGGTGCTTTCGACCGCGACAGAAACCGCGAAACGTATTCACCTTTCTGCTCGGTCGCTTGCGCCCGCCACCCCCCAGGTGTTTAGTCGGGCTGCTGGTCGGCCCATTCACGGGGCGCAAAACCATCGTCTCCGAGGTGTGCGGCAAGGATCACGATACCGTGGGCATGGGCGTCGCCAGGGGCGAGAAGGAGGATTCATGCTACGGGTAGAGGTCCACAATGTTGTTTCTCCTGAGCGTGGTCACTTCAGGAACTCTATACTTCACCACGATAACATGATTTTGGACGAAAATAAAATCACAATGTTTTTGCCTTAGAAGGGTGGTCCCTTGAAGAGCTCTATATACCTCACCCCGAAAAAATATGATTTTGGACGAAAATCAAAGTGCTACTGTATATACCCAATGGACAATCCCATATAGCCTACGTATACCATGAACAATATTGCAACACACGAGACTGAACGTCCGGCGGTTTTGGGGTAAGGAGCCCGATTATTCGGAAGATGGTTTATCCGAAACGTGATGGCTTTATCGTAGCACACGTTGAAGGCCCGACGGCACAGTGGTTTGGTTTCGATTTTTACCTGGCGGGTGTCTGCACGAACCTTCCTAGTTATGACGGCGACCATTGCCCACCCAAACATCCAGGTGCACGCAATCAGTGAAATGTCACACTCGCTTGTGTGTCGGATTAGAGAAGAGGATTGCCGGTCAGGACAAAACAAAAACGAAAAAAACGTGCGCGCGCAAATGGCTGCTGCGCCTCGAAGGGGCAAATATTCCCGGACAAGAGGCGGCGTTTCAACGACAGGGGAAGCGCTCTGCCCCTCTGCCCAAACTATCTCTGACCTTAATACCTAAGATCTCTTATAAAGCTGAGGAGCTACACATCATCGTTGAAACTTCCTCCCGTTATATATATATCTAACTGTGTATTTACCCCTCAATTTTATTTTTCGGAGTCTGTCGCGTGCTAGGGTAGAGGTAGAACTGGTTTCGTAGTAAAGGCCTTCTGATTGACGGGGCCCCTTAACCAAAAACCGTCGAACGTTCAGTCTTGTATTGTTTCAATATGTTTCGTGTTATTTCTAAGCCATGGGACTGCTCATAGGGGGGCATCAATGGCTTTCTTTCCTCCAAAGTCAGTTTTTCGGTAAGGTGTAGAGCTCCTCAACTGACCACCCTTACAAAGCAAAAACATGGCGCACCTTTACCGTAGCACGCGTCCCCACTGTGCACAAATCTAAAGCTCAGCACATGCTGCTGCAACACCCGGTACTACTTCTGCTGCCGCAATACATTCCGCTGCCGCGGGACGAAGCTGGGCAAGAGCGTTATGCTACCTGCGTCGCGGAGGCAGCCATAAGTGTCGTCCGTACTACCAAGGTTTTGATCCGATATTTGCACAAGGCATAATAGTACCCGACGCGATTTGCCAGAGATGCATCGTACGAACGCAGCTGTTTTTGGCGGACAGCAACCCAAGTACATACAAAAGCTCGTAGTTGTAGCAGTCTTACACCACATATCATAGGCCGCGACCCGGGCGGGCCCGTCAAAACGCGTGGGCCACTTCATGGGCACAGTGGAGGTCGAAGCAACAGTATCGGTAGCACACCATATATCATGGGCAGCGGGCCAGGCCGGCCCGTCAAAAACCGTGGGCCGCTTCATGGGCTGGGCGGAGCGGCCAATGTAGAGCCCACATCTCATGGGCCGCGGTCCGGCCCGGCCTATCAATTGTTCAAGGGATAGGCCGCGGCCCTGCCCAGCCCATCACATTTTCTAATATGGACGGCCCGGCCCGGCCCATCCAATTTTCAAGGGATAGGCCGCGGCCCGACCCAGCCCATGACACTTTCAAACGTTGACGGCCCACCCCGGCCGGGCCCATCATTTTTTCAAAAGTCTCGGCCCGGTCTGGCCCGGCCCATCACTTTTTGAATAGTCTCGGCCCGGCCCGGCCTGGCCCGGTCCGTCACCATTTCCAGATCGACCCGGCCCGGCCCGGCCCGGACAAACAGCTCAAGACAAGCCCTGAAATATTGCTATGATAAATACAAAATCTGGGATTCTCACGCCGATTGTTTTTTGGGGGCTTGGGGTTTGCCCACGTGTTCTCAAAGGGCACACCAAGGGATTGATGACTGCTTCCTTCTTTTTTTTCCCCCCATCAGTTTTGGCCAAAACAACAATATCCCTAAAAACGTGCGTAGTCCACGAAAACAATATGGAAATAAAAATAAGCAGTAATGAATGGCTTTGGAAGTCTTGGATTAAGCACGTGCCTATTTTCGTATCTCACACAGGAGAAACGGCGTGAAAAAGCGGGGGGGCAATTGAATAGTGCAGTTCATAGTGGCTGGCCCAGCTCGTACATAACATTGTTGTACAGATCGTACATCATAATCCAACGTCGAACCTTGTATTTTCACACCTCCTTGATGATAGCAAGCGGTAAAACAGCTCAACATACATAATCAGCGGTGCGGGTGCGTGCAGGCACCAGCAGGAAGGAACATGAACAACAGCAGCAGTGCAACCACAGCGGGCTGCATATATTCAGTGTACAGCAAGCAGTCTATCGCTGTGTTGTGATCAATGGTAAGATATTTGTGGCTGTTGTTTTCTTTGTGGTAAAACCGTTCTCTATTATCAAATCCAGCAGAACCAAGGTAATTCGTACTCACATTCAGCGAATCTAGAATTACACTGTTTGCCGTGGGGTCACGGGTAATTTGTGAAGAGAAACAAATGCCTTATTGCCTCTTTTCGAGGGCAGGGACGTTGCCTTACGAAAATAAGACACGTAAGAGACGAAACAGCGTCTAAGACAAGCCCTTGCTGAAAAAGGGCTCTAAGACATTATTTAAGACATATATTAGTCGCCCCGGACCCCGTTTGTAAGGATTGCATATCTAACGGCGTTATTTTGATGCGCAAAAACTGTCTTATTCCCCCTTTCCGAGCGCAGGGACGTTGTGTGAAGTGATGACCGAGTAGAGACGACGATAGAAGGGAATGGAAGACGGAGGTTCGTTGCTTGAGCTTGAAAGCAGGCTTCTTCTTCGATATGGAAAGACCTCTTGTTACTTGTTATTATTAACCTCTGTAGACTAGGTGAGAGGCAAAAGCCTGGATGACCAAGGGAAGAATGAGAAGTGACCTGAGTAGGGGGAGGCGAGAGTCTGCCTGAGAGCAGACTCTTTTACTCGATCGGCTTAACGGGAGATTACAGTAC
>MEHQ01002886.1:8245-87298 GCA_008828725.1 Saccharina japonica | reverse complement strand
GCGCACAATACAGCACAACAAAGGACAACACGAAAATACAACCCAACCCAATCCAACACAACACGAGACAACCAACACACAAACCCCAACATACAAAAACACAACACAGCACAGCACAACAACGAAAACACGACACAACACGACGACAGCAACAACTCAACCCAACTCACAAACCCAGCAAAAAACAAACCCAACCCCCAAATCCACAACCCAACAACAACACATCACACGGCACGATGCACACTCACCCGCCATTCACCCACCACCCACCCACCGACCCACCCACCCACCCAGCGCTGCTTACCTCTTCCGCGGTCTTCCACTTGGCGAGCTGTCCGAGACGCTTCTGCCCCGCCCAGACGCTGGTGTGGATAATCTTGAGGAAGAGCTGTCCTGTCCTAGGGTTGAAGATGAAGATAGCTCCGTTGATGGGCTTCGTCGTCAAGTTACCCTCGAACGTCTGTTTAACGGTTCACAAGTCATAGTTCACAGTTTACAGTTTACAGTTTACAGTTTACAGTTTTGCAGCGATAAGTTGTTGTCATTTTGTTTCGTAACACCTAACCAAGATTGTCAAAGAAGACTTTCGAGGGAAAAAAAATCGATTTAACAGACGGGGCGTGTTTTTTTTACATATAAGGACCATTTCGATAAAAATGTAGACATAAAAACGATTGAGGGTCAGAGTTGTAGATATATACCATATATATACTACAGTAAGTATATATATTTATAATTATAAGAGTGTGTAAATATACGCGACGAAACAAAAACAACGGTCACATGTTACTGAGACCTAAGGCCAACAACGGCTATATATATATATTTAACGGTCACCTAATAATAGTTTAGTCCACGAAACGGAAAAAAAACGATCATACTTCACTGTTGTTACACGTCTATTCACAGACAATAGACTATATATATACAATGATCAAAACCAGAAAATATCGTTCAAACAAGGCACCTTGTGGATGATGGGCTCGAACGCAAGAAAATCTCAGTTCTGGGCTCTACTGTACGTACACATACTTCGTCTTGAATGTTTTAGTCGCGGAAACGTCTGTCAACGAACCTTGTGGATGGTCACTCGGTACACGTTGCTGTCGTCCACAAACCAGATGATCTGGTTAGAGAACAGCTCCCCGTAGTTCTGGCTTGACAGGTAAGGCTCGGTGGGCTCGGAGCTGTATCAAAGCAGGCGGGGTGGGGTTTCCAAATCGAGCGCCAGAAATAAGACAAAACGTGGGCGGGGGGGGGGGGGGGGGGGGGGGGGGGGGTCTCTCGTACCCTGTTGTTTCTTGCCTGTTAGTCATTCGACCATTGACCACGCACCCCTTTCGAGACGGGGAGCAGACAAAAAAAACAATGTCAGATCAAAGTGCCTCGTCAAACGCGCGTCGAGTATCAAGGAACCAAAATAAAATCACGAGCCATAAGCATCAACATTCTGATCATGAGATACTTTTGACCGCTGCGGAAGCACTAAGCACTACGTGTGCAAGGTCTACCAATCTACTATTTCATAAAATAATACATTCTGCTGTAGCAGTGAACTATGAACTATCTATCACACACACTTATTCCATACGCCAGGTATGATGACACAACTGCATCGCGGCAGTGTGTACGCAAACGTATCGTGCGATTTTTACGTACAGCATTCAACTCGTTCTGTGAAAAAAAATGCATCGGAAACAACACGGCCAATACCTATATATGTACATCGACAAACTGGATTAACCCCCGATCGGGCGAGCTGTACATGTACACCCCAGCTTGTCGAAAGGAGACATTTGTCACTAGGCACACCAGCGCCCCGCGACGGCCGCGAGGACGGGCAGAATTACAGAAAAAATGAAAATAAAATAAAATAAATTCGTAACAAGAAAAATATTGAAACAGGTGCTGGTATAAAAACAAAGGGGCACCTGTAAAGCTGCAGGCCCTTGCGAATGCGCTCGCGGAGCACGTAGAGGGCAGGGTTCGCCTTGATGATCTTGGCCATGGCCTGTTGGACCAGGGGCTTGCAACCTGGCCCACCGAACACAAATCAAACACCAATCCATTGCCTATATGCCTTGGTTCGGTTGGATTGTCTTGCTTGCCTGATTAAACAGGTGGCGGCGCTGATCCGGTCCATGCCGGTGGAGGAGCAGCCGAAGCAGATCATCGTCACCAGGAAGGGCATGCTCGACCCGCTCGAGGTGCACATGTTGGATTTCCCCAACATCGTCATCAAGGTGCGTTTAAAAAGGAGAGACATACGTAGGTGAACACGGTAGATAGCCCCTCTTTAACACATCCAGAAGCGAAAAAAAGACCCCACATTAATTCCAAGTAGTTTGTCCCTGAATATGTGGCACCAGTTCTTAGGGGGTTGAGGGACCCCACGATAAAGGAAAACGGTACGTAGACAAGGGACCTCGAATTTCTGCCCGCCCTTTTTTCCCACTTTGATTACGGTATGTGCCAGCGGGAAAAAATCGGCGCTATACTGGCAACTGGCGCTACTCCGAATTGGGGAATATATAGGTTTTAGTATAGAAACGGGAAACGGTGGCAAGTGATTACACCGGCGCTATATGGGGACCACTACTGTATATGGGACCGGTACCAGCTCTGATAAGGGACTAGGGTACCGTATATAAGGGACCTCCAATCCCAAACGCACTAATTTGCAATGGCTACTGACGCGTGTCTTTCGTTGTCTGTTGTTTGTGGCTTGCCTGGCCCTCTCTCTCCGCTACTGTGTATTGTGTTTTTTGTTTTTGTTTGTACTGTTTTTTTGTTTTTCCCCGACACAGGGCTCTGAGCTGCAGCTACCGTTCCAGGCCTGCCTGAAGGTCGAGAAGTTCGGGGACTTGATCCTGAAGGCGACCGAGCCGCAGATGGTCCTGTTCAACATCTACGACGACTGGCTGAAGACGATATCTTCCTACACCGCCTTCTCGAGGCTCATCCTCATCCTAAGGGCCTTGCACGTTAACCAGGTACGGTATGCATGTGTGTGCTTATTTGTTCCTTCGTGACTCTACGTACCTTCAATCAGTCGACTTCATCGTTGAGTTTCAGTTTTTTGCGTTTTTTTTGCCGAAATACACGAAACGAGTGAGCGCAGCAGGCTTCACAGCGATCAGCTTGTCGGGTATTGCTCTGGCAGTCAGAGCGCGTTATATCCGATGCGCATGCTTTCTTTTCTTTTTTCTTCTGTTTTACCGGGATACGAAGTATGATGTTATAAACCACAGTAGTCCTATGTTCTAGGCCTATCAACATCAGCAAGCAGCCTCGCGCCATTCGCTCCTGTCCCTCGGCTATGATCGTGCGGTTATGCACGAAAGGCAGGACAAACCGAATGAGCACTGCTGCTGTGCTTCTCCTTCTCTGCTGTGAGGCAGGACTACCGTACGTTCCTACAGTAGGAGCCATGGTTGATTTCTCAGTAGCCAATAAAAACCAGATATTCATGACTTCATTCGTCGAACTGAATATTCGTATGTGTATGATGTTTTTTTGGGCGCTCACAGGACCGAACGAAGGTGATCCTGCGGCCGGACAAGACGGTGGTGACTCAGGCGCATCACGTGTGGCCCAGCCTCAGCGACGAGCAGTGGATCAAGGTGAAAACACAACACAACAAACGAACAAACAATCCGTGCTGAAACTTGTAGGTTCACGTGCGTCTTTCTTCACGTTCGTCTTGATTTATAGTGTGTGCGTGCGCGTGTGTTGTGTTGTGTTGTGTTGTGTGTGTGTGTGTGTGTGTGTGTGTGTGTGTGTGTGTGTGTGTGTGTGTGTGTGTGTGTGTTTTTTTTTTTTTTTTTTTTTTTTTTTTCGCGTCGGAGTTGGAGAGCTTGCTTGCGTAGTTTCGGTGGAAGGCGTATATCTAGCTATTATAGGCCTTCGGACCCCTGGCTGCTCGCTGCTACCCGCTGGTTTACCGCCTCCCGGTGTAGTTGCCCCGTTTGACAGTGTTTCCGTTTTTGTGTGTGTGTTTTGTTGTTTACTACTGTAGTTTGCGCTTCTCGCTTGTCACTATTACTATTAACATCAATAGTCCATGAGTTTCACTGGTGTTATTTGTTTGAAACGATGATGCATTCGTTGAGCTTCGTATTTTATTTTTCGTGTTTCCAATCGGCAGGAATGTAATATCAAGAAGAAGCAAAAACGAACTTGAAACGTACTAGACTACTGCGAGTAGGCCTACTGCTTCCTTTTTTTTATTGTTTGGCTTGGGGAGGACTGAAATATAGACAAAAAAAATGTTTTCGTTTGCGATTTTGAACCCTTTTAATATTTATAAAATATATGCGTGTCTGCTGCAAAAATGATTGCCAACTCTACAATTCTCGCCAAGAATGAAATTGTTATCCCCCCCAAAATTTGGTGTGCGGTTGTGAACGAAGCATAAGAAACGGCGCATGTTTTGATTTTTCGGCGGTGTTTTCGTGCAGGTCGAGGTGGCCCTGAAGGACCTTATCCTCGCTGACTACGGAAAGAAGAACAACGTCAACGTTGCCTCCCTCACCCAGTCCGAGGTCCGAGACATCATCCTCGGCATGGAGATCGCCCCTCCGTCTCTGCAGCGCCAGCAGATCGCCGAGATCGAGAAGCAGGTGAGAAAAAAACAAAACAAAGACAAAAACGAACCAAGCGAAACAAACCGATTCAAGGTCTTTTGGACTGCACTCAAGTTGTTGGGGGAAGCAGGTGTGAGAAAACAAAAACAAAACTTAAAGAAACCAAGCCAAACCAAACCAAACCAAACCGATTCAACGTCTTTTGGATTGCACTCAAGTTGTTGGGGGAAAAGCAGGTGTGAGAAAACAATAACAAAACTTAACAAAACCAAGCCAAACAAACCGATTCAACGTCTTTTGGACTGCACTCAAGTTGTTGGGGGACAACATACTTGAAATTAGTATATGGGGTCATTTTTTGCAATATTGCGGGGAACCATAGTAAATATAATAGGGCCTACGGTATATACACAAAAACCTATACATTTCCCTGTTTTTACGAGAAATATTTGGTTTTATTTACTATGGTCCCCTGTGGTAGCGAAGGGGTTTATAACTAATATATATATATATCATACGAGTATATACCCAATTCGCTTCTGCAGTGATTGTTTTGTGCCACATGTGGCTCGTGGGTGCTGGCTTTTGTGCAGTTGAATGAATTGGGCTGTTTGAGCGCGTGTTTAGTCTTGTCGCAAGGCCCAACATTTATGAAAAAGTTGGCGGAAGAGCGATTCACCGCAGAGATTGTGCTCTTGTCGTGTACGTATAGCTTTCGAGTTTTGTTGTCGCTGCTACCTACGGCGAACTTGGAGCAGTCACGAAAAATGTGAGTGTACGAGTACCCCAATAACCATGTACGAGTGTTTTACGGTGCATTCTTCTTCCAGACGTGCATTTTCGTCGTCGTTTTTATTGCAACGTGCTGGTGTACCTGGTGTTTGTTTATTTTTGTTTTTGTTGTTGGGTTTTCGTCTTCAGTTCATGGTCTTGTTAATGTTTTGATGTTGATGTTGATGCTGATGTTGATGTTGTTCCTGTTGTCCTTGCCGATGTTGTCGATGGCAGGCAAGGGAGCAGAGCCAGCTCACGGCGGTCACAACGAAGACGACGAACGTACACGGCGACGAGATCACGGTGACCACCACGAGCCAGTACGAGCAGCAGACCTTCAGCAGCAAGACGGACTGGAGGGTGAGCAAATCGCAAACCACTGACTGCTGTCGGTACAGCAATACTTGCTACACATACGTACTACGTCGTAGTGTAAAATCGGATGCCTTTTTTGTTGTTGTTTGTACTAAACGTCGTGAAACGGACTGTCATCGTGATGCCCCCCAACCAATTTCGGTTTGGTAGTGGTTTTCCTATTTGCCTCTGGAGGATTTTTTTCTCCTTGTCGTGACCACGGGCTAGGTTTTGGCAAATGAGCTATATGATGTTAACAACAACGTATATATACGTATATCTGGTGTCTGTAAATAGGAAACAGGACGATGATGATCACCAGACTGATGATCGACAGAATGACGATTGATCATCGTCACGATGGCCTCCACATCCCACGGTACATGTGTCAAAGCACCGATCGGTTTCCCCTCCCCCCCCCCCCAACTATGTTTGTGCCTCTACAAATGCTTGGTTACAAGCACTTACCCCATTTAGAACTGAAAAAAGTTATCCGACACTAATTCCAAGTAGTTTGTCCCCAAATACTAGTGCCGGATTAAGGGGTCAAGAGTGCATTTTTTTGTTGGTTTATCACGCTCTCAAGCTTGGGTGTTTGCTTCTCATGTCTTCGGGTGTGTGCTTTTACCGGCGGCCGGCGGCAAACTTGTCGTTTGTTTTTGTTTCGCGACCCCCCCCCTCCCCCCCTCCAATGGTATGTTGCTTGTTTGTTGCTTGTCAGGGGTGGTCGCAGTTGTACATTAATAATTGATTTGTAATCAGTTTTACCACCAAAATGGTTGATTAGACTGCGTAGTTGGTTGATTGTTTGGTTCGTGTGTCCGTACGGACTCTCTCGTCGCGTACGATCGTCTGGGGAGTTTATTTTTATTTATTTGTTTACCAGCTCTATTACGGGAGACCATAGTAAACACTAGTAAATAGGGACCTACGGTGCACCCAAAAGCCTATATATTTATTGGCTATTTAGAGTAACAAAATTTGGTCCTATTTACTATGGTCCTCCGTAATAAGTGCTTGATTTGCTGATTGATTGATTGATGGGTTGATTGATGAGTAAATAGGTTCATGGTCCTGTCTGTCTGTATCTGATCTCTCGTTGCATCACGCCCTTAACGCGTTCGACTCCTAACAGGTCCGAGCGATTTCGGCAACAAACCTTCACCTAAGGACGCACCACATCTACATCGACACGGATGACCTCAGGGAGGCCGGCTTGACCTACGTCCTGCCGAAAAACGTGCTTTCCAAGGTGTGGAAACCCCTTACTGGCATACTATTTCATGATCTGTTGATAATATAGCGCGTTGTATCGGCGAAGAGCCGGGCTTTTTGCGCCATCATGATCTGCTCTGCGCGTAGCAGTGTATAGTTCTGTGCCGGCTTCTTCTCTGCCTTTTTTTTGTGTGTGTGTTTTTTTTTTCAGTCTTTTATTTTATTTTCAAGCTGGTCACCGAGTTCCCTATTTAACCATTTTTTCCCACAGTGCAAACGTTGTTCAAATCAATTCCCATGTGGTTTATCCCAAAATCATGGATACAGTAATATATACGAAGTATATATATAAAGGGAATTTCCTCCTGCAGTTTGTTGTTTTTGTTTGCTTGCTCCAAGGTCCCGGCGTGTTGGTGTTCTTTAGTGCGTCATATCGCATCGTGTGACATTCATAGATACAAGAGTACGTACTGTAGATGTCAGAGTATGTATTTGTGGAATGCAGTCTAGCGTTTCCGTCGCGCTGTTGGAATTAATGGCGGGAAGTGGGCGCCTGTGTAGATGAATGGACCCTGGGCGTTTTCACTGGATGTGCGTTTTGGCATGATGTGATTGGTGAGCGTCGTTTGGCAAGCAGTAAGTGAGGTTGCAGAGGGTGTCGGTGGAGGAGCGGGCTGTGAAATATAGTGGTCATCACGTACATAGGCACACGGTACCTGGGCTGGAATTTATGTTTCGATGCCGTGCACGCATGACATGTCCATGACCTGGTGTATTGTTTTACACACAGTGGTGCGCGGTGTTTTGGAACTTTTTGTGCGTGCTTTATTTTGTTTGTTGCTCCCTCCTCGCCCCCCGCGCCCCGGCGCGCGCTGTCACTCTACTCTGGTGTAACCAGGTACAGACATTATATGTTACACTTAACACCTTGTGCGTTGGTTTATTTCGGTTTTCGCCACCTCCCCCCTAATGCTGGTACTGACCTTCCGATGGTTGAACACCGAATGCTCCGTCCCGGCATTAGTAAGGAGAATGCGAGAGGTCTCTAGGTCATTGCGACTAACGGCCAATGCATGAATATACGAGTACCCCTCCCCCCTCTACTTAACACAGACCCTGCAGGCTCATGCATAACATTGACCCTGATCCTCACCCACCCCCGCGCATGTTCCCATCCTCCCCGAAACAAAACCCAACCCAGTTCATCACGGTGTCGGATCTGAGGACACAAATCGCAGGGTATCTATACGGGGTGTCTCCGCCCGACAACCCGAGAGTAAAGGAAATTCGCTGTATCGCCGTCGTTCCGCAGGTACGTGGAACGTGGAGGAATTGGGGCAATGACAGCGGCTTGCACATACGGGCGTTTTTTTTTTTTTTTCTTCATGTATGGCGGTTTCTGTGCGGCGGTGGGAGAAGGGGGTGTGGTTAATCGAGATTTTTTTTTTGGTTGTCATGTTGGTGTTCGTTGTGGTAGTGTTGCACCAGCATGGGGGGGGGTGGTATGTATACTGGTGTGCAACAGGTGTATACCTACTGTAGTACATGTAGTTTCTTGGGTTCTTGACGGATTTTTTTTGACTGGAAACGGAACATCAGCCGTCAGGGTTAAGGCCAACTTACCTATAGAACCCCCCCCCCTGCTCCGTCTCGAAAGGGATGCGCGGTCAATGGTCAAATGACTAAGGCAAGCAACAATTGAGTACGCCCCCCTATGAGCATATCATTGATTAGCCAAACGCTTACCAGGTACTATTTGTTAGCCTCTCGCCCGTACATACTCTTATGTTATACTTGCAGTAGTACCTTAAAGAACGAGAAAAACGCCCACTAGTTGTGACCCCCCCCCCCCTTCAATTCTTGGACGATGTTCCTTGGTAGCAGGGGCAAGAGTAGTACTAGACGCGGCGGCGGCAGTAGTACCAGCAGCTGCAGCAGCAGCAATAGCGGAAGCAGCAGCAGCAGCAGCAGCAGCAGCAGCAGCAGCCCACAACTCCGACGTTGTGTGCTTGTTTTATCGGCTCGTATTTACAGCGGCCGCCGCAAAACACTTTTTAACACAGCTCACCCCCCCCCGTGCGCCGCGTATGTTTAGGTGGGCAACCACCAGTCGGTTACACTGCCACACCAGCTCCCGGACCACGACTACCTCGAGGGGCTGGAGCCGCTAGGCTGGCTGCACACTCAGCCCAACGAACTGCCACAACTCCCGCCGCAGGACGTCGTCGTGCACTCCAGGTAAAACGCTTTTAGCTTCCTGTCCGATGATCGTGTGTGGCTTCCTCTCTCCCTCTCTCTCTTGCGATGGGTGTGTGGTGGTTTTCCGGCGATCTTACCCTGGTGAAATTGATGAATTCATGGCCTGAGATACTTCATGTTGACAAAAGAAGGGACACGATCATACATTCAATCGTTCCGAAGTCACAACCCGCAGGCGTATTTTTGTCCATTTTGTTGGTGCTTTCGGTCCTCATTTGTGGATATTTTTCGATCAGCTGCTAAATATTGTTCTTCCCCCTTTTGTTATATTAACGAATTGTCCATCCCCCTTTACCAGGCAAACGTACTACACATGTATAGCCTACATTTACAGCAGCCGTTCGCCGTCTATCAGGAAATTGTAAGAATATCTCCCCCCATTCGCGCTCCGCCAGAATAAGGATGTAAATATGTTAGCCTAACATCTGGTACATATATACACCCCTTGGTTTTATGACACAGAATCATGGCGGACAACAAGACCTGGGACGGCGAGAAGACGATCGTGATCACGTGCAGCTTCACGCCTGGGTCGTGCAGCCTCACCGCGTACAAGCTCACCCCCCAGGGGTTCGAGTGGGGCAAGGCGCACAGGGACGCTACGGCGGGGGCGCAGGGGTACGCGCCGACGCACTATGAGAAGGTGAGGCATTCTATTTTTCAAAAAAATATATGAAAGGCTTTGATGTTTTTTACTACCTTGATGTGATAACCAAAATTCGCGCTTCTACTACGTATTAATAGTAGGATTTCACCTGGACATTTCTTGTTGATTTTATTTAGTTAACCTTTTATAAGTTTTTTTTACGGGTTTTTTTTCCTTGCTGCAAAAACGAAATGCGCGTTTAAATCACTTTATAAAGCATTTCTTGGTTGTTTCACGTATTCTATATATCGAGAAAGTGTGTTGTGTACAGCTTGCATAAAAACACGTCCCGCACTTTTGTTAAAAATAAATAGCTACGTACAGCAATCCCAATTTGTTCCTTTCATCGTGATTAGTTTTTGTCCTTGGCACGTGAGTACGGCCGGTTCTTATCCTTTACTCGGCGTTTTAGTTAACAAAATACTCCGAATTATATCGTAATGAGTTTTGTTTCGCAGTGGTATGCACACCAGTACATATATATATATTTATATATAACGTGCACTGTTAACCATCTTCCTTGAGCGTCGTTTTTTTTGTTGGTTTTCACGCTTCCGTACGTAGCCTCTATAGATTATCAAGTGTGTTACAGTAGGTGTTGACGCTTTTCTTGTGCCGTACCGTGTTGTAACCTGTGCCGTAAAAAACGTGTTTTGCGACAAACGCGCGTGTGGCGGCGGTGAGCGCAGGTGCAAATGCTTCTCTCGGACCGCTTCCTGGGCTTCTTCATGGTTCCGGAGGACGACCGGTGGAACTACAACTTCATGGGAGTCAGCCACTCCGTCGGCATGAAGTACAGCCTCAAGCTCGACAACCCCAAGGTACGAATGACATGACATTTTTTTTTTTGTTTGATCAAAGTATATTCGCGGCTTGTCAATGAACATGCCACTCACTCTGTCTCGACCCCAAGGTATATGGTATGATTTTTTTCTTTAGCAATTTATGTTCGTGGCGTATCAACCAGCATGACATTCACTCTGTCTCGGCATATAAGGACCATTTTGATTGAATATTAACCCTCTTGAGAGCTCAACAGGGAAAAAACGAAAAAAAAGAAACGACGGTAATTTGTGTCGATTACATCAAAACGAAGACGGTTATCTCTGCAAGGTTGGAGGATGATACAGTGGTTCGTGTCCGAGTTTTATAGAAGTACAAAGCAAGGAGTCGTAGAACACGGCCGCAAGTTGATGTTACCTGCACCGCAGGACATATGCTGCTGCTTGTGAACGATTGATAGCACCAAACGTTGTCGGTTTTTAGGTCGCTATTTCTCGGGGTCTGCCTCTAAGGGATTCACACATGATGCTCGTAGACGATTGATAGTACCAAACCTTATCGTTTTTTTAGGTCGCTATTTATCGGGGCCTGCCTCTAAGGGGTTCATGTATAACCGTTCCTTTCATTTTGGGACAGAGCGGTACACCAGGGTGAGTAGGTTACAGCCCCTTCTACCACCGCGGGCGTTTTCCCACACTAACTTCAAGCTGTCTGTACCCGAAAGCGCGGATGGAGTTGTTTTAAAAGGGGGGAGTACTACTACAGTAATAATACATGATCGAGATGGTTCGTGAATGCCGTGCTTTTCGTACCCGGTACGTTGGGCATGGGATGTACCTGCCTGGTACCGCCCCATATATAGCCGGGAGTTCACCGTATATATGTGACCCCTCTCGTCTTCCACAGCTGTCAGATTTTGTTCCCCTCAAACCCCGTAGTTCGCGCGATCGAAATATCCCACGCAGCTTGCAAATATGAGTTTTGACGATATCCTCGATCTCACAGCTGTCGTTTTTTTTTTTTTCAATATAGCCGGAACTGTAATCCCCGTTTTGTGTTCACTTTCGAGTTGAAACGGGGGTTATCTTTTGTATGTCTCGTGGTTTGTGACCGCTGTGCCAATGAAGAAGCAGTACGTACGGAAGGCCAATGGGTGTGCTGGGTGTCGATGGGTGGGGACAACGGTTTGGTGGGGAGGACACACGCGCGGAAAGACCGCAGTGGGTTCCTTGGGATGTATATCGCGTGCAAAAGCCGCACACGGTATGTACGAAGTATAGGTATAGCCGACAAGTGACTGGATGCGTCTGTTCCTCTGTGCTGTGACAACGCTGCCCCGAAAGGTCATGACAGCAGTTCTCGACACAAAGCGCCTTTTGCCTCAATGGACATTTTTTTTTTTTTTTTCGCAGCTTTCCCGTTTTTTTCGCGCGACTGGACGGGACGGGACGGGACCCCACTTCGGAGTTCGGCGTGGGTTCATCTGTCTGATCGTGTGCTTTCTCGCTGCTAGAGTTGTGTAGGTATTGGCCCTGTTTCGACAAAATGGCTGAAGTGTACTCGTCCGAGTTGAAAACACTGGAATGGAGACCTGGTGAGAACTTAATGTGGACTTTTCAACCATGTCGATAAACTACATTTACATTGGGCCAAATCGTAAACATAATTCGATGCACCCCCCCCTCTTCACTGTCCTTTTCCTTTTTTCTTTTGCGTCCGTTCAGGGTTTCTACCACGAGCTCCATCGGCCGTCGCATTTCTTGAATTTCACTTCCATGGAGGACGTCGAGCAAGCGGCCGAGGCGGACCACGAGGATTTCTTCGAGTAATAGTATCGGGAGGAGATCTGGGGGAGGAGGGGGGGGGGGGGGGGGGGGGGCGTGGGGGGGGCAAACCTCACAGAAAACAAATGCCGGGGGACACATGCCTGGCCTTGTTTTATTTTGAAGCTGTTCCCGAGTAGAAAAAAAAAGTATCATGGAAAAATATCGGAAAAAGCTCGGATTGGTTTTCCAAGGCGAGGCGACACGATGCGCGGCCGTAGGTATCGCAGTAGTTGTGCCGCAAGTCCCGGCTTTTTGGTCTGTCTCGCTCCCTCAGGTGGTGGGTTTCCTTATTTGTGCAGCAGCTTGCTTTTTCCGGGCGGGGGCAGGGGGCGTGGAGCAAGGGGGGGTGCTCATGTCGTGCATGACCATAGTCGTATGACCATAGACCCTCGCATCCCTCCAATGCCGGGACGGAGCACGTTGGGTGTTGACCAACCAGGCAGGCATGGCTTTTGCACCAAGCGCGGGGGGTGTATTCGGCGCACTGCTATGCTATATATCATACCAGAGTACCAGTACGTAGTCATGTTTTTTCCGGCCATATAGCAGGAGTTTTCCTAAAGAGGCATAAAATGAGTTGGGGAGGGGAGGGGGCGGGGGGGGGCTCTATGCATGTCATGCATGGCCGTAGTCGTGTGACCATAGACGCTCGCATGCATATGCCTACACAATGCCGGGACGGGGCAGTTCTTGTTTTCACTGACCAGGGGGAAGGGTTATGGTTTTTGTGGACGGGTTTTGCCTTTTCCCCGACGTTTCGGTGGGGGATACGTAGAAATAGCGCACGGGATGGAAAACAAGTTTTTTTTTTTTCTGGACGTATCCTGGCAGTATGGTAGAAATGGCGTGCGACACACGGAGGCGTGTTCTTGCTGAGTGTTTTTCCGACGTGTGCGGCGACGGTAGAGGTGCACCAACTATTGGGCTTTTTCTGAGGGGGGTCTTTTGAAGAGGTCTATACTAAAACTAAGTAAAAATAACTGATTTTGGAGGAAAGTAAAAGTGCTCGTACACGAATACCCGATGAATAATCCAATGGCCTGACTATGACTATGACTAGGCACTGCGTAATGAGAAATATTTTTACACGAGAATGAGAGAATGAGAGAACGAAATACTTTAATAGGTCATTCAGAACACGTTTGAGCCGAAACAAGGTACAGAGTCACTCTGCCATAGAAAACCGTGGGTCGACCAATTGACCCACCGCTCCCCGACACTGTATTTATAAGGATGAAAAAATAACAGCTGTGGGGTCGAGGATTCCGTCGAAACTCGTATTTGATATTTGCAAGCTGAGTGGCATACTTTTCGGATCGTGAGAGTTGTAGACCGTAAGGGAAAGGCAGCGTTCACCCCCGAAAATATCACGCGTACTTCGGGGCTTTAAATTTTTCCTAATGCAGGATGCACATCCTGTATATGAGAACACATTCTGAGGCTGCAAAACTCAGGGAGCGTGTGTCTTATCTGTGAAAAAATGTAAACCCTGGGTTTGCACGTTACTCTACCCGACGCTACGATATATGTCGGTGTGGACTGCTGCTCTTGTCTGATGCTATAGAGCGAACACGCTGGGAGACCCCGCGCGGTTTTGACCCCTGACTGACCGCTCCCATACACTAGCACTGGTATGTATGTTAAGGCCGAAAGGGACCCTTTGCGTGCTAAACAAAACGGTCTCCTGTGATTGATTGCACTCGGGTCGGGGATATATACGACTCCCGGTTTAAGCTCTGACGTGAAGATGAAATGTACCTTATATTCCCGTCCATAGTTTAGTGGTTTATAATATAGAAGTCATTTTTGGTCGTGACGGTTGAGAGTATGGGGTTAAACAGCGTAGATAGCCGAGAATAATCGGGATGAAGTCGGGATGGACTGGAAAGGGCGAGCCACGTCTTTTAACTCACGAAACGCCGGGGGGCGCACTGATACTACGGGAGATCATATAGATAAATAGGACCAAATATTGTTAATAGAAATAGGGAAATATATATATATATATCTAGGTTTTTGTGTGTACCGTACGAAGGTCCCCTATTTTCTATGGTCCCCCGTGCTAGTAGCAGTGCGAGATGGCAACGAAGAACCCTAACGTCGACGGTGGCGGTGGCGGCCCCTCCACTACTAAATAGTTGGGAGAAGGGGCTGTCAGCGGGGGCGGCGACGACTGTATAGGCGGCCTAAACTATTAATAGTTTGTTCTCGACTATTGCAGAGACAGCAATCCATCCGGCACGCATTTTTTCTCGCGCGTACATAAATAGCGTCAACACTGCGTGTTGCTCTAGGCTGTGTTCTATCGGTGTTCGAGCGTGTGTCACTACGTCCGAACCACGACGTGTTCATATTTCGTTGATGGAATTATTGCGAGGACAACGTAAACCCTAGGTTCCGAAACGGCCTCGGTTGTTTTATCCGCGGCTGCTCCAATATATCTACGCTAGAGTGACGATTGATCGTCGACTATGCCCTATGTATACCCATCGATAATACAGGACGCGAAGTCTCGACGAATTAACCCTTGACGTGAGTTTGCTTCCGCCCTTCGCTCTTCTCATGTTTCGCTTCATTGTCCTTCACATTACCCTACAATCATCGCCAGGAAGACAGAGGAAACATATCGGCGCGCCCTCCACGAGCGCATCAGGGATCACGCCTCAGTAGCACTAATCTAGCGACCCCTGAAAAGGGGAGACATCGTGCTTTCGTTATTCGATGCTCCTTCACGCCCGCTTCGATCCTTTTGCTGCGTACACTACGTACTGTCGTGAGCTTTGGTTGGCGTTACAATCGTCAACATTCCCACGACTAAGACACACCCTCGTCGTTGCCTATCACGACCAAACCACATACATACACACATACATGTATCGCCTACCATGCACAAACGCCACCAGAGACGCCACAGCGCGCGATCCCCGTCGAAACGAAGAGACCGATATAGCGCAGATATCACACGCCACCCGCTGCACTCCATGGCCTCCACACTCGCCGGCCTTAGATCATCGGGCCCCGTAGTCATGCGATCATCGATGCCAGCAGATTCACATCACCAGGTATTCCAATTTCACACTAGGTGACCCCGCCGACAATGAGGCGACTGATGCATGCACCCAACTCAGCCTTCGAGCTCCACTGCTACTTTGACCTTGGCCTGTCCTATCCCGTGGTTCGGCGATTGCCGGTACCATAATATGCAGCATCACATACCACAACAAGCGACCCCGATCGTAGCAGAGACAAACGAGCAATCGGTACAGGCATCTACGAGTAACACCGTGGACACCACACACACACTCCACTGTCCCATTGGCCTCGGCCAAGTGGGTCACGTAGTAGCGTAGTAGTCAGACTGCTTACAAAAACGACGGAATGTACGTCACCAAATAAACCACAGCAAGCGTCCCCAGACCCAACCAAGGGGCCGATACAAGTGAATAAACGCTGTCTCCACACTCCACTACTCCGTTGATCTGATCTATTCGGGCACTACCGTATTCAGGAGCTTAACGATACGCAGGAGTGTGCCACACCAGATGTACCGCAGCAAACGGTGGACACTCAACCGAAGAGCCCGGTATAGCAGCACATACATCAGACGCTGCCGCCACACTCCACCAATCCTTTGAACCTTAATCTACCGGGTCCCGTGCTCAGACCGCTTATCGTACAGGGGGGGTGCACGCCACCTAACATGCCACATCAAGCAACGCCGGTCAGATTGAGGGGCCTATGCACGCTTCAAACGCCGCCGTCAAACTCCACTACTCCGTTGACCTTATCTAATTGAGTCCCGCATTTAGGCGCTTAACGATATCGGGGGGTATACTATATACTCTTGCAGACGTACCACCAAAAAACGGTCAGAATTAGCAGACTTTACACGAGATGCATGTCACCAGGTGTGCAACAATCACGACGTGTCGCCGGTCGAAATAAACAGACCCATCAGAAGAGTGGTAGGGCATCATCACCAGATGCACCAGGACACGCGACCCTGCTGTTCAACATAAACAGACTGATACGAGGGGATAAACATAACCAGATGTACCACAACACGCGACCCTGGTAAACACAAAACAGACTAATACGAGGGGATAGACGTCACCAGACATGCCAAAGCATCTGGCCCAGGTCAAAATAAGCACACCAAAAAAAGGGGATAGGCGTCACTACATATACCAATAACACCCAACCCCGGTCAAAATTACGAGACTGATACGAGGAGGTGGAGCGTCGCCAGACTAGATGCGCCACACCTGCAAGCAGACGCGACTCCATGTCAACATAAACAGACTGATATAACGGAATGCACGTCGTCATCAGATGCACCACAACACGGTGCTTCGGTCAGAGTGAACAGACTGATACAAGCAGGCACGAAACACCGCCAGCACACTCTTTATAACGCTCCATTGACTTTTACCAATCAGGTCCCGTAGTCAGGCGCTTACCGATACGAGGGATGGTGATCACGGACACAAGGTCCAACCTGCTATACGTAACCCCCCTCTCACACTCTCTGGTCATTTTTCAGCCACGAACATAGAACTAGGCACTAGACCGCGAAAAACAAACCTAGACGTTGCATCGCGTTTGTGTTCATGGCAGCCAAGAAATGGAGATAATAAGCACAAAGCTTCTAAAACCCTGGATAAATGTCCGGTTTTCGACGCCAGGGTGTGCACAGGAGAACGTTGCCGCCCATTTCGCCGCTGTGGTATCTGCACTTACTTCTGGCCGCTCCTACTGCACCAGTATCATTACTCTCATCACACCTTTCGTATTGACCGAGAACCCACCTATCTAACTACTTGCTACTAACTACCTACCTCGCTACCTAACTGCCTACCTACCTACCGGTATCGTTTTTGTTCGTATTGCGTGGAGGGTATTACACTGTTTCTTCCCGCTATCACATCTCTCCACGGAAGCGAAGAAACCAACATTACTCACACACGCCACGTTTTTAGTTTCCACTCCCACTATTTCGAACTGTTTTTGGCGTCATTGCTACAGAGTAGAGATGTTCGAGACCCTGACGTAATCCCCCGCCTTTGCACCCTGTTAACACTCCCGGCTTCGAAATGCGAGCTACAACAACAAGAAACCAAGCGTGCACATCCAGCATTCCTCCACCCTGCCGCCAGCTACAACACGATGGCCCAGTGGGCACCGTTTGCAAGCGAAGTAGAGTGCACAGCCTTACACTTGCATGGTATGATCATTCCGCGGCGCTCGTAGTAAGAACGAAAGTTCTATTGCTATTGTAGGCATTCCCTGTTCTCATTGGCGGAACTACCAGGTCTGGCAAAAAAACAACAACAAAACACAGAGGGGGGCATATCTCTACTAGGGACAGTCACAAGCAAAAGAAAAAAGGCTCACGCGCTCTTTCTACCGGCCCCGCGTCCTCTTCCCTCCTGATATCGGTGCTGGCCCTAGGCATCTACAATAATCTAAACATGAGGGAGAGGTAGTAGCCCGCCAGTCTAAGCCAAAATGCGGGAAAAGCGAGAGAACGGCGGCTGTACAACGCTTCCTCTCTCCTTGCACAAGCCGGCGGTAAAAACCGTCTTATTCCTTCCCGTGAACGCATAACTGCACAGAAGGCATATCTGCCGTAAGACCATTCCCTAGAGAAGCAACAAAACATGATAGATAAAAAAAAAGAAAAAGAGAGATCTCACACCCGCAGTAGACCGAAAGCATTTTATCTACTCTTTATCCTCTCTCTGTCTTTCGTTCTCTCTGATTGATTCAAGATGCCACGGGCGCAAGGTCGGCCGCATGCACCCCCCAGATCGTAGCGCCATGCAAGCGAATCTCGAAACCGTCGGAGACCACGTGCATCTGGTAGTCGCCCTTCGGCCTCTTGCGGCCCTTGACCCCGTCGAAGAATTTCTTCCTCCAAGTCCGCTCGTTGTTGGGCGCAGTCTTGTGCAGGACCCTCTTCCCGTCGATCCTTACTTCCTGCAGCGCGTAAAAACCAAGACAACGTGGAGGAAAACGAGAGGTTCCAGTTAACATTCCGCGAGGGACCCAACTCGGAGACACGGTGTCGGCGTAACGAGGAGGTAACAAAATACTGACATTACACGTGGCCTTTCGCTGTGCTGCGCCTTCGTAGACAACCGAAGGGAGAAAAGGGCGAGGAATGGGCGAGGAATGGGGGGGGGGGAGGGGCTGGAGCTAGAGGTGTGTTATGATAGCCTTGAAAAACAACTTACAATGTAACATCTCGACCGCAGCGTATATTGAATAAAACACGAACTTTGTTGGGATTATAATTATGATCAGGATGCACATAGCGGTGGCGCAGTCCTCCCACTGAAGCGGGCGCTCAAGTAAAAACAAAATCCTCTGAAATGAGTAAGACCGTAACGTTTAAAACCTGCTGCCGATCACCTGCACCACCTCCACCCCCACTCACCACATCCCCCACGTCTGTAACCGTCAGGACCGTCCTGCCTCCCGCGTCGCTGCCGACACACCCGGGAACCCTCAAGCCGTCCTGCTGACCGGAGAGATCATAGTCGACCGCTCTCCCACCCCGCGGCAGCCGCTTCTTGAGCGCGCGCTTGGCTTTACGAGCATCGGCAGCAACCAGGGTCACGAGCGGTGGCACCACCGGGTCGCTTTCGGCCCCCACAGAAGCAGCAGCAGCAGCAGCAGCAGCAACAGCAGCAACAGTAGTTTCGTTCTTGAAAAGAAGAGACCCCTCAACGCCAAGAGTGAGCTCAGAGCCGTCCTCGCTGGACATAGAAGACGGCCAGTAGAGCTCCTCGCCGGCGTTGAGGTACATGGGACTTTTCTCCAGGCGGTCCCCGAACGACTCGTGGGCTGCGAAATGAGGTGTGAACGCGAAGAACGACGGGGGTGCGCCCGCTGTGTGGTTCTGGTGGTGGGGACGTTGATCGCTCCTCGAATCTTCGTCGATGGGGTCGGGAGCTACGGCACCCTTGACCACCGTCACACTAGAGTCCGTGAAGTACATTTCTCCGCCTTCGTCCATCTTGACTAGTCCACCTTCCTTCACCCGCATGATGGAGTGCTTGTCCTCCTGCCGAGCCTGGCGTGAGAGTTTGCGAGGGAGGGGAGAGGTGAAGAGAGGGGAGGAATCAGTCATGCGCATGTGACGAGAAGTTAAATATGTCGTCGTCCTTTCGCGCACGGTGATCGACGCTTGCGACCGGAGTTGTGGAAACATACGCTGGATGCAGGCACAGGCGCAAGCTGTTTTTCTACAGCCGGCGATGACCACTTGTGTACCATACTAAATTTGCAGTAGGACATACCATGTAGGTGCCGGCAACTGCTGTGCAATAGGGTGGTCGTGATCCTTTAACAACAGCATCATCTCAAACTGGCAGCTGTACGCAAACAGAGTAGGCTTACCGGCGTGCTTCCCAGTGGCACGGGAAGCGGTTGTTCCGGGAAGAAAGACAGGATCCCATGCACTGAAAATATCTGCTCGGTGGCATCCTGCGGGCCCAACGTCGAAGGACAGCAAGTACGACATTGCGGGAGGAAGAGTCACTGGACGCCGCCACAAAAATACTGCTGCGCTGATGACTGGTTGTACTGCATACGATACATAAAATAACCGTTCGAAACAGTTACTTTAAAGTCTCGACCGACCTCTGCAACAGACACAGGGGACGGCAACGGGGGGGGGTGTGGGACGAAATAAATATTGATCTGATGTATGTGGGCGGTATACTTCGAAGTAAAGTGCTGGTACGAGGTAAGTGCTTAACCAACTTTGTTCTCGTAGGGTGATCATTGTGTCATCGGGCGCTACTTGGCTCCAGTCCCAACGGGTTTGCGTTTAGCGAAAAACGGAGCAGGAGTTTATTTGGTTCTTCGTCCGATCTTACGCCGCCCTTGCTGTCGTCCACTGATCATACTACAGTGCGTATATATAGCTATGGATTGCGCGAAGGAACCACCCCAGCGCCAGCGGGGTGTGTAACGCACGGCACGTGGATGCATGCTCCGGTAGAGGTGCACCGTGTTTCTGCCTTCTTAGGGTGGTCACTTGAGGAGCTCTTAACCTCACCCGAAAAATATTTTTCGATGAAAATAAAAATGCTACGATTCCCGGTGAACAATCCCGTGGCCTTACGAAGAAAATGAAAAATAGTGCAACAAAAAATGTGAAATTCCGACGAATTTGGGTTAAGGAGCCGTTAATACTTTAATAGATCATTCAGAAAACGTTTCAGCCAAAAAAAGATACAGAGTACCTCTATCCTCGCACGCGTCCGTGTAGAATTTACGCCAACACGCTCATTTGTGGGGTGCGAGCGACGAGTTCCATGTCCAGGTGTACAGCAGTTAGCGTCTATTATGACGTAGGATCGTAGCTTTCTCTACTCGAGGCTCATAACCTATTAAGGATTATCGTTGGTGATACCCTGGCAAGTGCACAAGGCTGTGCCTCTCGACGCTAGTCGAGATGGTTGGCACCGTGAGTGGTCGTGGACCAGAAGCAGATGGACTGCTTGGTGCGGTAGAGATGTGAAGATATGTTGAACACCGGCGCTTAGAGAAAACGTAGAAGTCCAGATGACGGCACCTCCTAGAGACAACCAGGAAAGCTAAGAGCCGAGGCTATCCAGAGAGATCCATCCTAGAGACGACCAGGAAAGCTAAGAGCCGAGGCTATCCAGAGAGATCCACGTGGAAGAGTAAAGGATACGATCCTACGAGTAGAGAAAACTACGATCATACGAGTAGAGAAGGCTACAGCAGTAATTCCTCCGCATACATATGCGTTACTCACGAACCGAAACATACGATGTACAAGAACAGTACTACTGAACATTGACTCATATTGGCTATGTGCTAATATTTCCATAACAGCGTCACTTCACAAATTAAACGACACAGCCGGGGGAAAAAACAGAGCGATTTTGCACGCTCTTATCACAGCGCGACCACTCATCGCAAGTAGGCCCGAGACCAACCAATTTGTGGTCGATGGTACGGAGTGGGCAGAGCCACACATCTTCAACTACTACTGTCGTCTGTAGTATCTATAGTAGTAGCAGACCCGCCCCAAGCAAGCAACAACGGGCAGTGTAGTAGCGGTGAACCTATCTCTACTGATTATGCTACCACTTTACTCCCTACACGCACCTGATGTGCCCTCTCGAATTGAAAACCCGGCGCTCCGAACAGCATCTGCGTGTGTTTGGGAACCTCGAATTGGATGCCCTTGAAGGTGGTGGGCGCGCTGGCCACGAACACCACCTTTTTTATATTGCTTTCTTCGCTGACGCGGAAGATCTGCGCGCACACGCAACAGAACTTCGGTGTGAGTTGATTGCTGGACGCAAGGAAGCATGCACTGCTATATAAAATGAAGCAGAGATACATACATAGGGGAGCTTCGTAGACTTGGAGGGCTTAGCTTCACTGACTTGGAGGGGTTCAGGTTGACGAGGGGGAGGGGGGTCAGTATTCGCGATTCCACATCCCACACAGCTATGCTACTACTGTATCTGGTCAAAGTTACCATGGGTACGTAGTGTGTATACTTACGAGTATTTTTATCATAATAGTTGTTGGCGAGGCCCAGTTGTCGGGGCATTGAAGAATCACCAACCGAGTCGACGTGCAGCCAACAACAAACACATATCATACTGGTACGTACGTACGAAGCCTCGTGCTATACCAGGCATCATGTATTTGTAAGTGCAAAGTTAAGTTCAGCCGTCTACCGAGCTAATTCGATCCAGTTTTTGTATCGTTGACAGGTCCCACCGAGTCAAACTTGATAAGATAGCAGTAATATGTACCAGTACGTATTGTATTAATAGTTATCTTGGTATCTTATTTTTTGGGTGAATGCTTATGAGTGACCAACGTTGACTACAGAGGGGCAGCATACCCAAGATCGCGATTGAAGAACAGTCAGAGTGTTATGCTTGCTCCTTAGGTACGCTCACTGCACGGCTGATGCCAGCGGCATCAATTATCATCGGTATCGAGCACAGCACACTGAACGAAGCCGATGGGCCAAAGAAAGGCGTTGCACCAGTTCACCAGTACCTTGCACATCGCCACTCTAAAGCGTGCCCGCGCACGATTGCCCCACGACTGAACCATGAAATGCAGAAAAATCTACAGAGTACCACGCTGTATTTGAACCTAAAAAAAGAGACATCAGCTGGGAGATCGCAAGACTGATGAAACTACATACCACTTGTAGTTTATATGCCAGCTTTATTCTACGTACTGGTACACTGCAGTATACCTGGTTTACATTACAGTACCATGCATAGTTAGGGTGTACAGTGTACAGTGTGCTGTGTACAACAAACAGTAGTCTAAAATGTATTCCTGGTACTGGTAATAAAGTACGTGCATGTCAAGTGCATGTATGTGCATGTGCATCTCCTACCTACTGCTGTACCTAAATATGGTGTCGGTTGACGGTCTACAATATTAATAGTAGTTTTGGCCCATAATCAATGTACTGTGTTAAGTGTAATCCGACAAGGAGCGACAGAGCCGTCAACCGAGATCTTCGAGTTAATGTACAGTGTTTAGTGTGGAGATCTCGATGACGGCTGTCCGTCAAGGGACAAGAGGACTTTTCGTCAAGCGAAGCTTTTCGTCAAACGAAAGGGGTGAAGGGGTGCCTTTGCGAGGCGCAACGAATGGACCCCTTGCAGACACGGACAGACAAGCGCAGGGCGTGTAAAGCACCGTTGGTCCCGTGCACTTCAAGTCGAGCGACCAGAGGCTTCGGGAATTCACGATAAAGCTCGCCATCGCTAAACGTTAACATACGCCCGGATCTATTCCCGATCCTGATGGTGATGTGAAACGGACAAACGGCATCGATTTCAGTTTTTTTCAGATCCTGCGTGAGGCATAGTTGTTGCTCAAAAGCAATGGGGGATGACTTTTTTTTTTGGTTGTCATCCCCCATTGCTTAAAAGTGTGATTGCTGTACCGGGGCTTGACTTTATCGCTACCCGAGAGAAAACTAACTTTCGTTAGGTCATAGCTCATAGATTATGATGGATAAAAGCTGTCACAGGCTGCGACGGCCGTACCAATCGATTAGAAACCCCAGCTAGGGACGACGCGTACTATGTGCAGGTTGCACCTGCAAAAGTTTTTGTGCAGGATGCCGGTTTTAATGGGTGAGGCTGGCCTTTTGGGCCGCATGTGTTTTTTTGGGAAAACGCCATCAAAACACGCGGCGGAGCCGCGTGGCTGCCCCTGCCGACCCCGTGCTCCCCAAGGGGTTGGGGTTCGGGTTCGGGTTCGGGTTAGGGTTAGGGTTCAGGGGTGTGTCTGGGGTTGGCTTGGTCTGGGGCGACGGGCAGGGATGAAATTGGCCACACACAGCCTGCACAAAAACTTTGGCAGGTGCAACCTGCACATAACGCACCCCGCTAGGGACACCCGTCATAGCGATATGATATTGCTATTCATATTACAGAGTAGTAACAAAAGTACCCACAGATAGCTGGCTTTTTATTTCCGCACAGAAATGAGATCTATGATTATTATTACTTTATTTGCCTTCCGACAATGTGCAGGGCATTGTTCATCAGAATGAAAAATATACCAGGTACCTTTCAATGATTTATCAAAAGTTTTGCTCGTGTTGGGCACCCGACTCTCTTGGCAGTCGATACGCTCCACAGCAGTAGTACTGCCACGATCCCGTGCACCTACGTCCGTTCCTCGCCGACGTCTGCACACGACGAGATGGTCAGCGAGATTGAAAGCAGATGTCCATTTGTTCGTCGGCGTCGGGTGGGTCCTGCTCTGTTTTTCTCTTACCTGATTAGCTCGTCACCAGAAACGCAAGCGCCAGCAGGGCCCAACGAATTTTTCGGCCCCTGCTGGTGCTTGCGTTTCTGGTGACGAGCTAGTCAGATACAAGAGAACCAGAGCAGGATCCACCCCATGCTGACGAAGAATTGGAGGTATTGCTGGTCATCTCGTCGTGCGCAGACCTTCGCGAGGAACGCGTGGAGGTGTACGGCATGGTGGCGGCGATAGAGTCCCTGGGATTCGCTGATCGCACTATTAATGTTAAAATATTAAAAACAATCCACGTTTACCCAAGGTTTACCTGTTGGGCACGATTATGTGATACTGGCGCATCACTACTCTCAAGCATATATATCCTCGCATGGTTGACTCACGACTGAAATGAAGAAATGCAGGAATGCTACAGTCAGTATATAACCTCATTGTAGGTACTGGTATATCTCTATCAAAGGCAGAGATATACCGGCTGGCGGTCTACTTACTGTAGTTTAGGCCCGTCAAGGCCTCTTTAGAAATCAACGTGCTAGTTTTAGTGTAGCGAGATCCTTGACGGCTGTCCGTCAAGGCCCGCCGAGCGAAATCTTCGATGAGGATACATGCATCTGCGAGCGGCGTGGTGCACGTGGGGGAAGACCGAGAGAGGATGCTTTTCGGCAAACCAAAGGGTCCCTGTTCGTGGTTCTCTGGACAAGCACAGGGCGTGCAAAGCACCCTTGGTTCCGTGCAGTGAAAGTCAAGCGATCATATTGTGCATCAGAGGGTCACGCGTTACTGCGCCATCTCCTGCCGAGCAGGAGCTGAAAGCTTAGGGCACACGACCGCTTGCAACCCAATCAAGCATGATCGTCTACTCTTGATTTCGTCAAGGCCTATTCCTATTTGTAGTGCATGGAGTTTCCTGGCGACTCTCCGTCGAGAGGCAAGAGTGCCGTCAGCCGTCAAATCGATGATGATGTGAAACGGACCAAGGGCAGCAGTTTTTACTATTTGAGGTCCTGCGTGAGACTTCGGCTATTATTCAAATTTTGGTTGCTGCGGCGGTGCTTGACTCTATACCGCTGCCCGAGAGCACAACGTGCGTCTACAGTAGCTTTGATGGATGGTCAAGCTGTCGCAGGCTGCAGTGATGTCAATCGATTAGGAAGCCCCCGCACCTCAGATCAAGACACCCAAAGCGATCTTCAAAATGTGTATCTGGTAAAATTGAATTTCCGCACGCAAAAAGACCTCCTATCGATAACGCGTCGTATTTTTTTCTGGGCGGAAACGTACTGTTCTTACGCGTATAGTGCAGGGAGGTCCTTGCCGGCTCTCCGTCAAGGGGCAAGGGTGCCGTCAACCGAAATATTCGATCTGATGCACGTGGGAGAACTTTCAGGTGGGGACGCTTTTCGACGAGGGAAACGGGTCCTTCTGCGTGGCTCTCCGGACAAGCACAGGGCGTACAAAGCAGCCTTCGTGCCGTGCAGTGCAAGTCGGTAGGCCTCGGGAGGGTCACGCGGAACCTCGCTATCGCCGGCCGAGTCGGGGCTGCTGGCTGAAAGTGGGCACACCCCCGCACCCGCATCCATTTATATTCAAAGATGTCGGTTGACTGTCTACATAGTGTTGACCCGTCAAGGTCTTTTTAGGATTAATAGACTAGTTTTAGTGCCTGGAATTCCATGTGAAACGAATAGCTAGCTGCAGTTTGTACCTCCAGTTTTAGGTCCTGCTTGACTTGGTTTTTGGTAAAACATTTATTGTTTTGCAGGCACTTGACTTCTATCGCTTCCCGAGAGCATCGTACAGTTACCCTACTTCTACTAGTGCTACTGTGGTTTGGATGGGCAAGCTGCTATAGGCTGCGGCACTAGCAATCCATCAAGAGGCACCTTGCCTCACCTCAACTCGGGACACTCAACACCCATTCAAAGCGATGCCACTTTTTTTTCTAGAAGCACGAAAATAAATGCGGAGTTTTTGCTGTGCAAAAAAAAAATGCGTACCTGGGGCAGCTTTTATCATGACATTCACAGGAAAGAGACCTATCACAAGGAAGCATCGCAAAATGGCTTGTGTTGCTCACCCGGTTCTCCTTGCAGAGTATGTCCCCCATGACGGCGACGATCCCGAAGACCTCCGTGCGTTCATCGGGGATATCGTCGCATGAGTTAAGCACCAGCGATATATCTCCTTCCTCTTCGGCCTCGCCAGCCGGGCCCGGTTCGTTCATCGCCTTGACGGGGTGGTTCTTGCTCACCAGCACAGACACAACAAGCAGCACCAGCAAGGGCAGTCTGGCCAGAATAAGGCTCGCCCGCCGAGGATGCTTGAAAGCGCGCCCTCGGGATCCGCTCGTCATCGCACTCGCCATCTCGCTTAGAATGTCTATATATCCCTCTTATTTGTTCGTATCTCACGGCTTGCGATGCCGGGGCTTCTCGCGGGGTTGCAAGAGGCCGGAACTTGCAGGCTGTGCTGCGGACGGAGATGGAGGGGTTGGAGACGGAGAGGACCACCGCTTTTGAGCAAGACGGAAAAGAAACAACAACAATTGACAATTGTTTTTTTGGAGCAGAAGAAGAAGCAGAAGAAAATAAAAATCCACCATGTGCAACAAACAACAGGGTTGGAGCGTGTAGTTCCAGGATTTGAACCTGCCTGCTGTAGAATGTTCTATCGGTTCTATATTGATGGATTGAGTTTTTTTATGTGTGAGGCGATTTATTTGGTGTCTGTGCGTGCGTGCGTAGATCGTAGATGGTGCTCAGCGATGCCCTGCCTTCTTGAAAGAAAGACGATTGGGTTGGGGATACACTTGGTGGCAGTGTGTTGTTGTACTTTTCGGGCAATCTACTGCAAGTGGTGGATTGGAGCTCCCTGCTGTTTTGTTGTGGAAGGTTTAGGATTGTATACTGCGTTGATGTGTGCGATTTAAAATAACTAGCGGTACGGCCACGACTCCGCCCGTGGCGCTAGCCCTGCGTTGCCCATAGTAGTACAAGTATGTAAGTTCCTGGTATGGTACGTAGTACCCGCATCAATAGTGTGCTGTGTGCTATGATGTACCACTCTGAACCGAAATAGTAGGACCACCATGCGTAGCGGTATCGACCCAGGAGATGTCCGCTTTGGTTGGAGGTGTGCGCGTATTGAAGGACATATGATTCGGAGATGGGGCCTTACCATCCCCGGGTGCGGCGGGGCATCGACCATGAGCCCCGGCTAAAACGTAAATCAGCCCGTGGGGTTGGGGTTTCCACACTTTGCGGGGCGGTATCGACCCGGGAGGTGTCTGTTTCCGTCCCCAGGTTGTTGGAGTTGTACATGTATGTATGGAATTATGTATGATCCAGGGATGGGACGTTATCATCCCCGGGTGCGGCGGGACCTCGCCGTTACCCCGAGGGGCGACTGTCGTCGCTCGCCAACTCGATGAGAGCCAGCCAAGCATACATCAGACCGTGGTGTTGGGATTTCCACACCGCGTCGGGCGGTTTTGAGCCGGGGGGTGTCCGTTCTTGTTCGCGGATTGTTGGATTTGTAGATGTATGGAAGGATCTCTGAGCTGGGAATGGGACGTTATCATCCCCGGATGCGGCGGGACTTTTACATTGACCGGAGGGGCAACTCTCTCTCGCTGCGCGCTGGCTCTATGAGGGCCAGCCAACCGTAACTTAGCCCGTGGGGTTGGGGTTTGCACACCTTGCGGGGCGGTATCGACCCGGGGGATGTCCGTTTTTGTCCCCGGGTTGTTGGAGTTGTAGATGTATGGAATAATTTAAGATCCGGGGATGGGATTTTATCGTCGCCAGGTGTGGCGGGATTTCGCCGTTGCCAGGCAACCGTAAATCAGCCAGTGGGGTTGAGGTTTCCATACATTGGAGGGCGTTGTCGATCCGGTAGGTGTCTGTTTTCGTCCCCGGGTTGTAGTTTTTAGATATATGGAAGGGTTGCTGATCCGACGGGACGTTATCATCCCCGGGTGCGGCGGAACGTGGCCGTTGCCCCGAGGGCAACTCTCACCGCGCTCTGGCTCTATCATCCCCAGCCAAATCATCAATCAGTCGGGCTGGGGTTTCGACACTTTGCGGGGCGGTATTGACCCGAGGATGTCCGTTTTCTTCCCCGTGTTGTTGGAGTTGTAGATGTATGGAAGGATTTATGATCCGGGGATGGGACTTCATCATCCCATGGTGCGGTGGGGCCTCGCCGTTGCCCCGAGGGCCAACTCTCGCTGCGCGCTGGCTATGTGAACTCCAGCGCCCCAGCTAAATCAGCAATCAGACAGTCAGTGGTGTTGGGGTTTCCACACCTTGCGGGGCGGAATCGACCTGGGGGATGCCCGGTTGCGTTCCCGGATTGTTGGATTTGTAGATGTATGGAAGGATCTCTGATCTGGGAATGGGACGCTATCATCCCCGGATGCGGCGGGACTTCTACATTGCCCGGAGGGGCAACTCTCTCTCGCTGCGCGCTGGCTCTATGAGGGCCAGGCAACCGTAAAATAGCCCGTGGGGTTGGGGTTTCCACACCTTGTGGGGCGGTATCGACGCGGGAGGTGTCCAATTTCGTCCCCGGGTCGTTGGAGTTTTAGATGATTGGAAGTATATATGATCCGGGGATAGTAATGTATCGTTCCCGGGTGCCGCTGGCTCCCTGAGCCTCAACCAATCAGTGATAAACTGATCGGGGTGGGGTTTCCATACCGTGCGGGGCAGTATCGACCCGGAAAATCGCCGTTTTTGTCCGCCGGTTGGTCGGAGTTGTAGCGATATGGAGGGATATCTGATCCGTGGATGGGGTCCTATTCTCCCCGGGTGTGGCGAAACCTCGATGGCTCTTTAAAGCACCGATCTCTAGAAAGAGCCAACGGCCACTGGCATGGATTTGAGCAACCAATCAGCTGACAGAACAAGGGTATACGACAAAAAGAGAAAACGACCTCTCACTCCTAGGAAGGTCAGAATGAAAAACAAACCAGATCGCTTTGATCACAGGATGAAATGAGCGAAAACTATTTTTTTTTCGTTTTTTGTTCTTTTTTTTCACTTGGTGTTAGATTTTTCGCTGGTGGGGGGGGGGGGGTACTCATATCGTGCACGGCCGTAGTCGTATGACCATAGACCCTCGCATACACACAATGACGGGACGGAGCACGTTGGGTTTTCACCAACCAGGCAGACATTGCTTGCACCAAGCGCGAAGCGCCGTGAGGTATTGGGCGAGTCGCATGGAGGGTGAGCTGCATCCTGCTAAGAACCGCCTGTGAGACGGACTTGCATATGGACGACAGCCTCCAATGAATTGATTTAATTTCTGGTGTGGCCACTTCCAGAGACAGCAATGAATGGGTATCACTATGTATCCGCCTCGTGGATGCCTTACCATATACACACAACGTGATACGATAATTCCCCTTGTGCGAAGATGAGGTTATCAACCCCGCACAAATTATCTAACAAGACCGCCAGTATGGGTGACCGCCAAAAACAAAAACAAAAACAAAATGGCACTACCCTGGTTGTCGAGCTCACGCAGTGAGAGCCGTGTTTTACAGTGTCGTTGCCAACCGACGCCAACCCAACCTATAAATATATAAAATATTTATAGGAGGGGGGGTCATTAAAAAAAGTTAACTTTTTGTTTCCTGGGATCACAGCGGTCCGGTGCTTCCCTCCGATATAGGAGGGGGGGGGTAGTGGAGTGTCTGGGATTCAGATCCGCGCACACCCTATTAATAGTAATAAAAAAAATGTAAGCCAGCAGCCAGGCTGGCTAGGTGGCTGTCAGAACTGCGTCGGGATTGTGCCACGGCCACAGCTCGACGCGGTATGGGACCCGGTGTTCTGCGGGTTGTGGCACCCAGCCTCCGTACCCATGGGATAAGGTGGGGATGAACTGCTCTAGATAGAGCTACCCATTTACAGAGAGACAGATAAAATAGCAGCATTTATATCGTAGACTAGCGGTACGGCCATGTCTCCGCCCGTGGCGCTAGCACTGCGTTTCCTATAGTATATGTACGTATCTGGTATAGCATTACTCGTATTAATAGTGTGTTGTGATGTACCACTCTGAACCGAAAAGCAAGGACCATCGTGCGGGGGGGAATCGACCCGGGGGGTGTTCGTTTTTTGTCCCCGGGTCGTTGGAGGTGTGCATGTATGGAAGGATTTATGATGCGGATATGGGGTCTTACCACCCCAGGGCGCGGCGGGACATCGGCCATGAGCCTCAGCCAAACAGTAAATCAACCTTCCACACCTTGCGGGGCGATATCGACGCGGGGGGTGTCCGTTTCTGTCCTCGGTTCGTTGGCGTTCTAGATGTATGGAAGGCTTTATGATTCGGGGATGGGCCCTTATCATCCCCGGGTGCGGCGGAACCTCGTCGTTACCCTGAAGGGCAACTCTCACCGCGTGCTGGCTCCATGAGAGCCAGCCGACCGTAAATCAGCCCGTGGGGTTGGGGTTTCCACACCTTGCGGGGCGGTATCGACCCGGGGGTATCCGGTTCCGTCCCCGGGTCGTTGGAATTGTAAATATATGGAAGTATTAATGATCCGGGGATGGGACCTCATCATCTCCAGGTGCGGCGGGACCTCGCCGTTGCCTCGAGGGGCAACTCTCGCCGCGCGCTGGCCGCATGAGAGCCAGCCGACCGTAAATCAGCCCATGGGGATGGGGTGTACACACCTTGTGGGGCGGTATCGACCCAGGGGTGTCCAGTTTTGTCTCCGGGTTGTTGGAGTTGTACATATATATATGGAAGGATTTATGATTCGGGGATGGGACTTTATCATTCTCGGGTGCGGCGGGACCTCGCCGTTGCCCCGAGGGGCGACTGTCGCCGCGCGCTGGCTCCGTGAGAGCCAGCCAACCGTAAATCAGCCAGTGGGGTTGGAGTTTCCACACCGTGCTGGGCCGTATCGATCTGTTGTTGGGTTTGTACATGTATGTATGGAATCATTTATGGTCCGGAGATGGGGCCTTGTCACCCCCGGGTGCGGCGGGACATCGACCATGAGCCCTAGCCGAATCTGAATTCAGTCAGTGGGGTGGGGGTTTCCACACCTTACGGGGAGGGATCGATCCGGGGGGTGTCCATTTTCGTTGCCGGGTTGTTGGAGTCGTAATGTATGGATGTGTTTCTGGTCCGGGGATGGGACCTTATCGTCTCCGCGTGCGGCGGAACCTCGGCATTGTCCCAAAGGGAAAATCTCGCCGCGCGCTGGCAACATGGTAGCGTCAATGCTGCGTGCTGCTCTTTGCCATTTTCTATCAGTACTCGAGAGTGTGTCGGTACGTCCCAACCAAAACAGTTTTCGTCGATGACGGCATTACGAGGACAACGACAACTCTCGGTTCTACGTACGAAGTGGCCGCGATATAACAGCCGGCTTTCTTAATTGAGAATTGCCTTTCCGATGAGAACGATAATCGAAAATATTGGGTTTTGTATTGTAAGAGGTTTGATTCCCTCACAGTCAAAATTGATACCGTAAACTATTGTCATTTGTGATAGCCGTGGATGACAAAAAAAAAACAAATCGGCATCGGCAGCCTCAAGATATCGAAGATCCAAGATAATCGGGATATAAGGGCGAGGTACCCCACCCCTAAATACCAATTCCCTTATATCCTTTGTTTTATGAGCCTGTCAAGGCTGAGTTCGATTTTGTTTTTGTGAATAGATACCTACCATCGATGAACATATACTCTGGCTTAAATTTTTGATTGTGAGCGAAATGCAGCTCTTAAAAAACACTAAAAGTGATTATCATTATCATCGGAAAGGCAACTCAATTAGGAAAATCGGGTGTTAAAAGATCGCGGCTGCTCCAACATCTTCGACGCTAAACTGCCGCGCGATCGTCGTTATGCTGTATACAGAACCAGCGACAATATGCGACGCGGAGTCTTGACAAGTGAACCCTTGGTATGAGTTTGTTTCCACCCTTCGTTCTTCTTATGTTTCATTTGCCCTTCACATTACCCTGATATCGCCAAAAACTCAAAGGAATAGCATCGATTCGCTCGCCAGTTTTCAACGGCAATCACTCTTCTGCAGCACTACGGTACTACAGTACTCCAGCGATCGCGCGGGGACAAAGAAGATGTGGGCCTTGGCCATTCAATGATTATTAACACCCGCTTTGATCCGTTTGCCGTGTACACTACATACTGTCGTGAGCTTTGGCTGGCGTTACAATCGTTAACATTCCACCGACCAAGACACCCCTCTTCGCTGCCTACCACGACCAAACCACATGCACACATGTATCGCTTGCCAGGTACGAACATCACCAGAGACGTCACAAAACACGGTCCCGTCGAAACGAAGAGACGAACGCAATGCAGATATCGTACGTCACCCACTGCACCCCACTGCCTCCACACTGTATTGCCTCTCCGGCCTTAGCTCGTCGGGTCCCGTAGTCAGGCGCTCACCGATGCAAGTGGATTAACATCACCAGACGTTCCATACCTGGCGACCCCACTCATTATGAGGAGATCGGTACATGCCAAACGCCGCCCCAACACTCCGCTGTTACAGTGCCCTTGGCAAATCATATGCCGTGGATAGGCAATCACCGATACGAGAACATGTTCATCACCTCACATACTGCAAAAAGCGACCCCGATCAAAACTGAGTGATCGATACATGCCTCTGTATAACGACATCTACACCACTCATTCCACTGTCCCATTGGCCTCGGCCAAGTGGGTCACGTAGCCAGACCGCTCACAGAAACGACGGGATGTACGTCACCGAACAGACCACAGCAAGCGTCCCCAGACAAAAAAAAAGGGACCGATGAAGACATTACACGTCGTTTCTACACTCCAGTACTCCGTTGACCTTATCTATTCGGGTCCTGTAGTCAGGCGCTTAACGACATGAAGGGGTGTACTATACTCTTGTAGATGTACCACAGCAAACGGTAAGAAATAACAGACTTATACGAGGGGATGTATGTCGCCAGTTGTTCAACAACACCTGGCTCCGGTCGAAATAAACAGACTTATACGAAGGGAAGGACTTCACCAGATGTACCACAATACGCGACCTCAGTCAAACTAAGCGAACTGATACCGGAGATAGACGTCACCAGATGTACCAAAGTTCCCGACACGCCTAGCTAAGCACACCGATGAGCTCCCGACTTTCGTCTCGCTAAGCACACCGATGCGAGGGGGTGGGCGCCACAAGGTGTCACAAACCACAACGCGCGACCCAGGTCAACATTAACAGACTGATACAAGGGGATGGACGTCAACCGACTTACAACAATACCCAACCCCGGTCAAAGTAAACAGACTGATACGAGGGGATGGACTGTAACGCGGGAATGGACGTCACCGGATGTACCACAACACTCAACCTTAGTCAAAATAAGGTACTGATACGAGGGGATGGACGTCACCGGATGTACCACAACACTCAACCTTAGTCAAAATAAGGGACTGATACGAGGGGATGGACGTCACCGGATGTACCACAACACCCCAACCCTAGTCAAAATAAGGGACTGATACGATGGGATGGACGTCACCGGATTATATGCGCCACAACTAAAACACGCGGACCCCCCGTCAATCTAAACAGACTGATGCACGGAAGGTCACGTTACCACAGGTGTACCACAACACGTTACTTCGGTCAAAATAGACAGACTGATACAGGCATAAAATGTCGGTATCACACTTCAAAGCTCCATTGACTTTGACCAACCAGGTTCCCTAGTCAGGCGCTTACCGATACGAGGGATGGTGGGCATGGATACAAGGTCCACCCTGCTACACATCACTCCCTTCTCTCACGCTCTCCGGTGATCTTCAGCCGCAAAATTCGCACTAGGCGCTAGATCGCGCAAACCAAACCTAGACGTTAGACCGTGTTTGTGCTCATAGTAGCCAAGACATGCCCCTTATTCTGGACGTATGCACGAACCTTCTGAACCCTGGATAAACGTCCGGTTTTCGACCACCAGGGTGTGCACAAGGAAACGTTGCCGCCATTTTCGCCGCTGTGGCATCTGCACTTACGTTTGGCCGCTCCTAGAAGTACCAACACTCTCGTTACAGGTTTCGTACTGACCCATAACCCACCTGTATTAGCTACCTACCTCGCTCCCTAACTGCCTACCTATTGTTTTTGTGCATATTGTGTGGAGGGTGTTTCACTGTCACGTCACGTTACCACATCAGCACTGCCAAAGCAAATAAAGCCAACACTGCTCACACACGCCACGGTTTTAATTTTTTTTACGCCCACCATTCTACCAGGTGTTTACGTGTTCCCCGCAAAAGTAGCAATGTTCGAGACCCTGATGCAATTCCCGGCTTTTGCATCATGCTGACGCTCCCTGCGCCGAAAGGCAAGATTCCACAACAAGCCAAGCTTGCACCCCCAGCATTGCCCCACCCCGCCGCCAGCTACGACGCGACAGTGAAGTGGGTATCGCTTGCCATGACGTAGAGCACGCAGCCTTAAACTTGCATGGTCTGGTCGTTCCACAGCACTCGTAGAAAAAACGCAAAACCCCCCTACTCCTTATCTGTTCCCACCGACTGAATCACCAGATGTGACACAAACACAAAACAGAGGGGGGCAGCTCTCTACAAGGACAGTCACAAGCGAAAACAAAAAAGGTTAACACACTCTTTTTATACTGTCACCACGTCCTCTTTCCCCCTGATATCGGCGCTGGCCCCTGGCATCTACAATAATCTAAACAAGAGGGAGAAGTAGTAGTCCGCCAGTCTGAGCCAAAAAGCGGGAAAGGCAAGAGAACTGCGGTTGTACAACCCTTCCTTTCTCCTTGCACAAGCTAGTTGTAAAAGCCGTCTCATTCCTCCCCGTAAACGCATAACTGCACAGAAGGCATACCTGTCATAAGACCGTTCTCTAGACAAGAAAAGCAAAACTGAGAGAGAGAGAAAAAAAAAATAGAGAGATCTCACGCCCGCAGTAGACCGAAAGCGTTTGATCCACTCGTCATTTTCTCTCGGTCTTTCGTTTCTCTCTAAGTCATTCAAGATGCCACGGGCGCAAGGTCGGCCGCATGCACCCCCCAGATCGTAGTGCCGTGCAATCGAATCTCGAAACCGTCGGAGACCACGTGCATCTGGTAGTCGCCCTTCGGCCTCTTGCGGCCCTTGACCCCGTCGAAGAATTTCTTCCTCCAAGTCCGTTCGTTGTTGGGCGCAGTCTTGTGCAGGACCCTCTTCCCGTCGATCCTCACTTCCTGCAGCGCGTAAAAACCAAGACAACGTGGAGGAAAACGAGAGGTTCCAGTTAACATTCCGCGAGGGACCCAACTCGGAGACACGGTGTCGGCGTAACGAGGAGGTAACAAAATACTGACATTACACGTGGCCTTTCGCTGTGCTGCGCCTTCGTAGACAACCGAAGGGAGAAAAGGGCGAGGAATGGGCGAGGAATGGGGGGGGGGGAGGGGCTGGAGCTAGAGGTGTGTTATGATAGCCTTGAAAAACAACTTACAATGTAACATCTCGACCGCAGCGTATATTGAATCAAACACGAACTTTGTTGAGATTGTTTAACTATGGCCAGGATGCACGTAGCGGTGGCGCAGTCCTCCCACTGAAGCGGGCGCTCAAGTAAAAACAAAATCCTCTGAAATGAGTAAGACCGTAACGTTTAAAACCTGCTGCCGATCACCTGCACCACCTCCACCCCCACTCACCACATCCCCCACGTCTGTAACCGTCAGGACCGTCCCGCCTCCCGCGTCGCTGCCGACACACCCGGGAACCCTCAAGCCGTCCTGCTGACCGGAGAGATCATAGTCGACCGCTCGCCCACCCCGCTTCAGCCGCTTCTTGAGCGCGCGCTTGGCTTTACGAGCATCGGCGGCAACCAGGGTCACGAGCGGTGGCACCACCGGGTCGCTTTCGGCCCCCACAGAAGCAGCAGCAGCAGCAGCAGCAGCAACAGCAGCAACAGTAGTTTCGTTCTTGAAAAGAAGAGACCCCTCAACACCAAGAGTGAGCTCAGAACCGTCCTCGCTGGACATAGAAGACGGCCAGTAGAGCTCCTCGCCGGCGTTGAGGTACATGGGACTTTTCTCCAGGCGGTCCCCGAACGACTCGTGGGCTGCGAAATAAGGGGTGAACGCGAAGAACGACGGGGGTGCGCCCGCTGTGTGGTTCTGGTGGCGGGGACGTTGGTCGCTCCTCGAATCTTGGTCGATGGGGTCGGGGGCTACGGCACCCTTGGCCACCGTCACACTGGAGTCCGTGAAGTACATTTCTCCGTCTTCGTCCATCGCGACTGATCCACCTTCGATCACCCGAATGATGTTGTGCTTGTCCTCCTGCCGAGCCGGGCGTGAGAGTTTGCGAGGGAGGGGAGAGGCGGAGAGAGGGGGAAAACCATTCATCATGTGTGAGGAGAAAACTAATATGTCGTCGTCCTTTCGCGCACGGCGATCGAAGCTTGCGACCGGAGTTGTGGGAACATAAACTGGATGCAGGTACACCGCAAGCTGTTTACTGTGACCACTTGTCTACCACAATAAATTTCGCTGTTGGACACACCGTAGTTCGATAACCTGCACGTCTGATCTCATGAGGCCTTGCCTAAAGTCAGTAATAAACCGCGTCCATGAGTTGGCATCTTCAGCTAAAAGACAAGAAAAAAAAAACTACTACTACTACGACTACTACTACCGCGTGTCTACCGCGTGTACAGTTCGGCCATAATATTTCGCTGGCTACCAACGAGCAGATCGATGATTACTGCAGTGTCACTGAGTACAATTCATTACGTAGGAGTGCAAGCAGTTTGAGCTATATTTCAGGTGCAACTGTACCTCATTCTCCACCAAACATCGATCCAACGGAGAGCTATGGTAGTAGTCACCGCCCAAGTACAATAGAACGATCGATCACACAGAAAGCATGTACAGATACATAGGGCGTCGACATATTTTCGCCCCCTTTTTGGTGGCTTCTCTTGGGCACAGAGGTGGGCACATTCCAGAAAATAAACTGGATATACGCGGTCAATGGAAACCCAGCAGTCGTATACGAGTACACACAGTTCTGAAACGTAAAACAAAGTGTTTTTTTTCCGGTTTGAATCGGTTAACGGATAACGTGTAAACAATCCGGAAAAAAATGTTGTGAACCGGTTAACCTGGAGCTACACTTCAACGGTGACTCCACGCGCTAGTTAGCTCCCCACACATGTTTCCGAAGCCTGTTCACCCGCCAGTTTTAAGCAGGAAATCAAATCCGGGTATGCGAATCCGTAAAAACTTCTCCTAAAATTAGACACAGTAACAATACATATTTCACCCCCCCCCCTCTGTAAGATGACACTCCTACTGTAGTTACTACGTTTCCATTTTTTAATTTTGTTGAGTGCTTGTTTGTAGATGGTTGTGGGCCTTTTCTTAATATGATATAGGTACCTGCAACTGATGTGAAATACTAGGTCATGATCCTTTATCCCTTCTAGGACTGGAGTCCCGTTTTGGGGACAAATTACTTATAATTAGAGCGGTTTGTCCCCAAAAAGGGACTGCAGTCCTAAAAGGGTTAACAACACCTGGCAGCGGTACGCAAACGTTCTGCAGTATATATACTTCAGTGTAGTCATACCCGCGTGCTTCCCGGCGGGGCGGGGAGCGGTTGATCCGTGAAGAAGTCCAGTCCCCCATGCACTGAAAATATCTGCTGGGTGGAATCCTACGGGGCCAATGGTCGAAGGACAGCAAGTACGACATTGCGGGAGAGGGAGAGTCACTGGACACCGCCACAAAAAAAATAATATTTATATGATACTGTTGCATAAATATGACTGTTCGAAAAGGCTACTGTAAAGTAACTGCCACCCTCTGTAGTAGTAATAGTCGTAAGGAACACAGGGGGCGGTAACGGGGGGGGGTGTGGGACGAAAGTACAGTAATATTGAGCGGATGATGTCCATGAACTGTATACTTCGAAGTAGGCTGCTGGTGTGAGGTGAGTGTTAAAACCGACTTTGTTCTGGTAGGGTGGTCATTGTGCCATCGGGCGCTACTTGGCTCCAGTCCCAACGGGCTAGCGAGTAGAAAATGCCAGCGCAGGAGTTGCATTTGGTTCTACACCCGAGCTTACGTCGCCCTTGCTATCATCCGCCGAACCTGCTACTGCACATCTGTCTTCTCTATTAAAGGAATCACCGCAGTGACAGCGACTTTGCAACACACGGAGCGCGGAGAATGTTGGCCAACACATTTCTTTCATTTGCGGATTATATTCGAGTGGCGTATTTCATCCAGCCAGGTGTTGTGTGCAGTTAGCGTTCACTTCAAACACTAAACGAGACGGCCAAGAAAAACAAAAGCAATCTTGCACGCCGTATCACAGCGCGAACGCTCATTGCAAGTAGGCCCGTAGACCACCTAACTTGTTATCGATGTTACGGAGAGTGTTCAGAGCCACATCTCCAAGCAGTACTACTACTGTACAATACCGTCGTCTATAGTACCTATAGTGGCTGAGCCGTCTCAAGCAAAAGCAGCAGCGGGAAATATAGTAGCGGCGACCATGGTTTATTGATGCTACTTGGCTCTTAACACGCACCTGTCCCTTCTCGAACGTGAATGCCGGCGCTGAAAACAGCATATCTGTGTCTTTGGGCACCTCGAATTGGACGCCCTTGAAGGTGACGGGTGCATCGGACGCGAACATCATCTCCTTGCTGATACTTTGGAAGACCTGCATGCACACGCAACAGGACTTCGGTGTGAGCTGATTGCTGCACGCAAGGGAGCATGCACTCACTGCAAAATATAAGGAAATAGAGAGACATAAATATGATAAGGGGGTTTCGTAGACATGAGGGCTTTTTGGTTTAGACTACTCTGTAGTAGGGGCTCAAGTTGACGGGGGAGCGGAGAGGGGGGGGGGCGTACTCATTTGTTGCTTGTCTTAGTCATTTGACCATTGACCACGCATCCCTTTCGAGACGGAGCAGGGGGGGGGGGGGGGGGAGTATTCTTCGCGATGCCACACCCCACACAGCTATTAGAATATTATTGTATCTGGTCAAAGTTTCCATGGGTATGCGTATGTATGCTTATTGATACAGTACTGTAGATGTTCACGAGGCCCCAGTTATCGTGGCAATGGAGAAACATCAACCGCGTCGACATGCAGCCAACAACGAACACATATGCAGCAGTTATCAACAGTATACTGTAGTACATACGAAGCCTCGTGCCGTACCAGGAATAATTCAGACAGGCTAAGTTAAAGTCCAGCCGTGTACGTACCGAAATAAATAGATCGAGATATTTATTGAAAGCATCTCACCGATGTTATAAGGATTACCCTGGGCTGGGTAATCGATCGATCTTTTACCCCTATAGCTCAGCAGGTAATACCTCACATTTGACGTCGTCGAGGACACGGGTTCGAATCTCACTTCGAACATTTTCTTTTATAGAAACGCTTGCGCGTGCGTCCCTAAACAAAACACGTCTCCCTGGTTCCCCAGGTACTGAAACGAAGCGGGTAGGTCAACGTACGGTCGTATACGGTACCGACGTCCCAAAGATCCCGCCGTTCAGAGGGGGGGAGAGTGTTATAAGGATTACCCTGGGCTGGGTAATCGATCGATCTTTTACCCCTATAGCTCAGTGGTAATACCCTCACACCGAGTCAACCTTGATATAGCAGTAAAATTGCATTATTATATGAAATAGTTGGTTTTATTTGTGTGGATCCTTATGAATGACCAACGTTGAAGCTCGCAAGCTGCACATTGTCGGATGACAAAACGCAATAACAACAACATCTCAACATTTCCTTAACGGGGACTTCGGAGGCGAAAACCGCCGCCCAAAGAAATTATCGAACTACCAAGCATAATGTACAGCACCGGCTACGGGTAACAGTAACACAGCCCGGCACTGCCGAGTTAGAAGAGTGTATCATAGCATTACGTGTAAAGGTAGTAGTACGGGAACTACACTTGCCTTCAAGGAGATATATCGCAGCATGAAAAATACCGGTATGATACTACGAGTAACTCCGAGTAGTTTTTTCTCGTGACAAGCCGATGTATCGGTCTTACTTCTACTATTATATTCGTAATAGGTCTTAAACCAGATGGTTTTCAAATGGGTACGTACGTACGTACACCACTGCTGTAGTATATGAAACATACAATATCTGGTACCAGGTACGGCAGTACATGTAACTACTCGTATCATATGGTATACCATGGTATGCAATAAACATCACTATTCCGGGGGGGGCATAGTAAAAAGGACCTACCAGGTACAGAGTAGTACTACAACAGTAGTATACACAAAAAAAAACTCCTAGTTTTACTATTAACGACAAGATTTGGTTGTATTTACTATTCTCCCCCCGTAATATTATCAGAGTGGATTTAATGTTATAATATACTGGTACGGGTAATCTGCTGCTGTACAACTCAAGATGTTCAGGGTTCTTGAGCGTTTCGACAGGAAGAAAAAAATCCCGCCTCTGCTGCAGCGCCCTGCAGCGCCCATTGAAGACACAAAAATGATTTGCTATTGAATGAGTCAATAACGGAATAAAAGAAGCAATTCGTTTCTTTAATTTTAAAAACAAGGGAGGGATTGCGTACGTATCATACGTATTCGTATTATTAATAGTACTGTAGCTGCGTATGGTCCTCGGAAAGACATGAAAACACGAAGAAAACACACGGACCGTTTTACATTTGTTTGTCATCGTGCCCAACTGCGAGATAGTGTCGTTTTTCACTTCGAGTAATATTAAATATTTTTTAATTAATATGATGCATACCGACCGGTATCATATAGCCTGTAGCACCTGTGGTACTAAGAAGCAATACTCGTACTACAGCAATTATTTGTTCGATAAAAGTGTACGAAATCAACTAAAAAACAGCAATTTAAAGCAATATTTTGGAGTACAAGATACAACACACCAACCTAAGGGTCATAGCCCATAGACAACAACAAAACAAGCAACAACCACGACGAAACAAGAACAACGTGTTCATACGTAGATAGTTCGAGACACTACAGTAAGCAGTAACACTACATACACTGCTCTCGTATGGCCAAATAATTTTGGCTACGCCGAAACCTGAGCTCCGTCCGAATGATGATCGAGTTACTCTAACATAACATATTATGATCTCCTATACTCAGACGTATGATTTGATTTTCCCCTTTTTCCTGCTGACGCGCATCTCGCTGTACAAAACGCAAAACACAGCAGCAGCGCTGCACCAGAAGATACCAAACCGGCTCGCTCTCCATTCTGCACTGCTGTGATTCTGGCGATAGAGATCGAGACTGTACGCCCCCCAAGATCGGGATTGATGAAAAACCAGATGTTCCTTGTTGCTTGTTGTTGTGTACGCTTTCTGCACGACTGATGATGCCATCAGCGACATCAATCATCATCGGATTTGGCTTGCTGCTATGGACTATTGCCGAAAGGGTTACAATGTTACAGTCGGTCGTCCCGGTGGTCTAACTGGTAGCCACGAAGCCTGTAGGGTCGGATGTCGAGGGTTCGATTCTCCCCATGGAGGTTTTTATTCTCAAATGACACCGATTGTCGAGAGCGCATATTATAGCGTGGGTAAGCAAAATTCGACGAAAGTTGACGAGGGAAGAAAGTGCTGAAATCTTCTCGCGATAAAAACCAAGGCAAGAACCGCAGTGGGGGAGGAGGGAGAGGAGCCTACTTTGTGACCCCGGATCTGAGTTACGACTAGGGAGGGAGAAATACGGAAGTGCGAAGATAATGAATTGGATGGCCAAAAAAACAAAAAACAAAAAAGTATAGTGCCGGCACCTGGCTCGTCACCACCCGCGCACGATTGACTCATGACTGACATATGAAATTCAGAAAATCCTACAGTACATACTCGAATTAAAAAAAAAACACATCTCAGCTGTGAGATCGGAACACTGATAAAAATACTACAGTTAGTTGTATGTAGTCTATATACCAGGGTTAGAGCGACGCGTACTATGTGCAGGTTGCACCTGCAAAAGTTTTTGTGCAGGATGCCGGTTTTAATGTGTGAGACTGCCCTTTTGGGCCGCATGTTTTTTTTTTTTAAACGCCATCAAAACACGCGGCGGAGCCGCGTGGCTGCCCCTGCCGACCTCGTGCTCCCCAAGGGGTTGGGGTTCGGGTTAGAGTTAGGGTAAGGGTTAGGGATAGGGGTGTGTCTGGGGTTGGCTTGGTCTGGGTCGACGGGCAAGGATGAAATTGGCCCCACACAGCCTGCACAAAAACGTTTGCAGATTCAACCTGCACATAACGCACGCCGTTACACAGTACCAGGCATAACGAGGGCGGACAGCAGTGTACAGCAGTGTACAGCGGCAGTCTACAATGCAATGCTTGGTACACTGGTATTAAAAGTATGTGCATGTATGTGCATCTCCTACTTACCGGCGGCTGTCCGATAAGGGGCGACAGAGCCGTCAACCGAGATCTTCGAATTAGTGTAGGGATTGCGAGGACGGCTGTCCCCCAATGGGCAAGAGTCTTTTTTGACAAGCGAAGAGAGTACCTTTGCGGGGCATCGATGAATGCCTAGCAGACGCAGGCATCAGGCAAGCACAGGACGTGCAAAGTACCCTTGGTTCCGTGCACTTCAATCCGAGCGACCAGAGCCCGCGGGGATTCACAGGGAAGCTCGCAATCGCCGGTCGACTCGGGGCTAAAAGTAAACATGCGCCCGCATCCATTCCCGATCCCGATGGTGACGTGATGAGAAACGGGCGGCACCATCAGTTTCGACTTCAGTTTTAGGTCTTGCGTGAGGCATCGATGGTTGTTGTTTAAAGTGTGCAGTGTGTGCAGTGTGTGTTCTGTGCCGGGGTGCCTGACTCTATCGCTGCCCGAGAGAAAAACAAAACGAAAAAAAAACAACTTTCGTTCTTTCCGTTAGGTTTGATGGATAAGCTGTCGCAGGCTGCGATAGTACCAACCGATTAGAAACCCCAGCTAGGGTAACCCATCAAAGCGATCTTGCTTTTTTCAGTAATAGACGTACTGTCCGTACCGACATGTGGACTTTTTATTTCCAGACCTAAATTATCTATCAATTCAAAGCTGCATCATAAGTTTTTCTCTTGTTGGGCACCCGATTCTCCTGGCAGACGATACCCCCAGATTGTCTGCTCTGCTTACTGTGTAACATCATAGTAGATTATCTGTGTACCAGGTAGTAGTTTGGTGGCCGCAGAGCTTGTATGGTATATCTCTAGGATTGAAGAATCGGCACAGACACTATTAATATCAATACTGGGTGTGCTGGATGTCGACAGATAGAAAGGACCAGTTGAATGTGAAGAACACACACGGTACTGCCACGACCCTGTACACCTCCATCTGTTCCTCGCCGACGTCCGCGCACGACGCAGCTCGAATAAAACTGCCCGCGCGGGCACACTTCCTTAGGTGTGCCCGCATTGAAAGTAGATCCTTTCCAAGCACAACGACGAGGTGGCACACCAACCAGGCATGCCTCTCGCTAGGGTTAGGGTTAGAAGTCCGGGTCGGGGTGGTGGCCGCCGTTAGTCGAAGCCAAGAATATGCTCATCGTCCGGAACGAATACCTTAGGGTTTCGTCACAAAACGCTACCTCGAGTAGAAACAGCATCATTTTATGCGGGCACGTCTGAGAAGTTCGCCTGAGCGGGCAGTTTTACGGCCACTGCGCACAACGAGATGGTCAGCGAGACCCTCACTTCTTCCTCGGCGTCGGGCGGATCCTGCTATATCTCTGCCTTGACTGAATAGTTCGTCACCAGAAATGCAAGCGCCAGCAGGGGCAGAATAATAGCGTTTCTGGTGATCAAATGCTCAGGCAAGATCGAGGTCGAACAGGATCCATCCGACGTCGACCGAAAAGTGGAGGAACTACTGGCCATCTCGTCGTGCGCAGACCTCCACGAAGAACGAATGAAGGTTGTACGGGATCGTGGCAGTGCTGGGGTCCTCGGGGTTCGCTCATCGCACTATTGTTATAGCCACGTTTACCTTTGGGTAAGAGTATATGATACTGGCGCATCACCACTCTAAAGCGTACCCGCGCACGATTGACTCACGACCGAAATGAAACGCAGAAAGGCCTCCATTATAAAACGTGCTATTTATAGTGTACGGAGATCCTTGACGGCTGTCCGTCAAGTGGCGACAATGCCGTCAACCGAAATCTTTTGACCAGGTTCCTACTGTACGAGTTGCATCTGTGAGCCGCGTGGGGCACGTGGGAGAAAAACCAAAAGGGCTCGTTTCGGCAAATGAAAGGGGGCGTGTCCTTCTTCGTGATTCTCTGGACAAACACGGGGCGTACAAAAAGCACCCTTGGTTCCGTGCAGTACAAGACAAGCCGAGCGGTCAGATATGCTTCGGAGGTCCACCCGGAACTGCGCCATCGCCTGCCAAATTCGAACCTGAAAGCTTAATGTGGGCACACGCCCGCATGCAACCCAATCAAACATGACCGTCTACTCTTGACCCGTCAAGGTCTATACAACTTTTAGTGTATGGAATTCCTCGACGTCTCTCCGTCAAGGGGCAAGAGTGTACCGTCAGCTGTCAATCGATGGTGATGTGAAACGGACCAACAGCAGCAGCACCTTTTTTCTTCAAACTTAGGCCTTGCGTGAGACTTTTTTTTGTCTATTGCTCAAACTTTGGTTGCTGCGCCGATGCTTGATACTATCGCTGCCCGAGAGCACAACATTCGTCTACAGAGCAGCAGTGCTGATGGTCATGGTCAAGCTATCACAGGACCCGCAGGAGCACCAATCAATCCGATTAGGAAAACCCCGCACCTCAGTCCACAAGACACCCAAAGCGATCTTCAAAATATGGAAAATTAAACTTCCCGCACGGAAAAGAGACCTACCGATCGATGATGCATCTTAAGTTGCTCATATCGCACAATTTTGATTCTTCGGGCAGATGTGGTATCTCCCATGAGTGCCACGATCCCGTACACCTCCAAACCACGGAGGTGTGCGGGATCGTGGTACTGTAGTCACGGGAGAGGACATCTGCCCGGAGAACAAAGTGCGCAACCAAAACAACCTATGCATCGTTGATATAATATTTATAGGTAAATGTTTTACAGTACAGGACACCTAGTAAGAAACAAGCTAATAAGAAACCCAGGCTGATATTTCGAGGAAATGATAAATTATGGGGTCGTTATCTTGAAATTAGTTTAGAAAGCACCCTCTCTCCTGGGCCAGATTTTTTGTTTCTCATGTGCGAAAATGGACTGCTGTTCTTTAGTGCAGGGAGCTCCTTGACGGCTGGCCGTCAAGAGGAAAAAGAGTGCCGTCAACCAAAATATTCGGTCTGAGGTGCACGTGGGAGAAATTTCGCGAAGGGGGCGGCTTTGCAACAAGGGAACGGGATCCTTCTGCGTTGTTCTCCGGACAAGCAAACCGGGCGTACAAAGCACCCTTGGCTCCGCCTTGCTGTGCAAGTCGAGCGACCAGGTAAGCCTCGGAGGGTCGCGCGGAAGCTCGCTATCGCCAAGCGAGTCGGGGGTGCAAGCTGAAAGCGGGCACACGCCCGCAGCTATTTTCAATAAAAGATGATGTTGGTTGACGGTCTACATAGTGTTGACCCGTCAAGGTCTATTTAGACGTAATATACTAGTTTTAGTGCGTGGAGTTTTTTGTGAAACAGATCAACGGCAGCAAAAACAACATGTGACTTGGTTAACTTATTCTTTGCCGGTGCTTGACTTTTATCGCTGCCCGAGAGCATAGCTTTCTTGTGCTGTGTAAGTTTCGATGGACAAGCTGCCCCAGGCTGCGGCACTACCAATCCATCAAGAGGGTCCCTGCCTCGTCTGAACTGGGGGCACACATTCATAGCGATCGTACTCCTGTAGAAGCACCGAATGCGGAGTTTTTATTGTAGGCACTCAAAGAAAAGAGACCTATCGTACGTTCGTATCACAAAAGAAGGAAGCATCGTAAAATGGCCTTGTGTTGCTCACCCGGTTCTCCTTGCAGAGTATGTCCCCCATGACGGCGACGACCCCGAAGACCTCCGTGCGTTCATCGGGGATATCGTCGCACGAGTTGAGCACCAGCGATACCTTCAACTCTTCTTCCTCGGCCTCGCCAGGAGGGTCCGTTTCGTTTTCCGCCTTGACGGGGTGGTTCATGTTCGCCAGCACAAACGCAAGCAGCACCAGCAGGGGCAGCCTGGCCAAAACGAAGCTCGCCCACCGAGGATGCTTTGAAGCACGCCCTCGGGATCCGCTCATCGCACTCGCCATCGCGCTTAGAATATATCTACCTTCCTCTCTCTGGTCTGCTCGTATCTCACGGCCTGCGATGCCGGGGCTTCTCGCGGGGTTGCAAGAGGCCGGAACTTGCAAGCTACTCTGTGCGGTGTACGGAGATCGAGGGGTTGTTGTGTGGAGAGGACCCTGGACCACCGCCTTTTTGGGCGCGACGGGCCGCGGGAAAGAAACAGCAAATATTTTTCTGGTAGAACAAGAAGAAATTTTTAAAAAGCAGCAAACAAAAAAAAACACACCCGACATGTATGTGCGGCGTGCGTTATGTGCAGGTTGCACCGGCAAACGTTTTTGTGCAGGCTGTGTGTGGCCAATTTCATCCTTGCCGGACGACCCAGACCAAGCCAACCCCAGACACACCCCTATCCCTAACCCTAACCCGAACCCTAACCCGAACCCCAACCCCTTGCGGAGCACGAGGTCGGCAGGGGCAGCCACGCGGCTCCGCCGCGTGTTTTGATGGCGTTTTCCCCAAAAAAAAAACATGCGGCCCAAAAGGTCAGCCTCACACATTAAAACCGGCATCCTGCACAAAAACTTTTGCAGATGCAACCTGCACATAGTACGCATCGGCATGTGCAACAACAAGGTTGGAGAGCGTGCAACAAACAACAAACAACAACAGGGTTGGAGCGTGAAGTTCCAGGATTTGAACCTGTCTGCTGTGGAATGTTCTATTTGTTCTATTATTGATGGCTTGGGGGTGGTATATTATGTGCTTAATGTGTGGTGCATTGACAATGATATGGCGCTGGGCGATTTCTCATGTACTACCTTCTTGAAAGACCGAACAACAAGCAAGCATTGATGGTTGGGTTGGGGGTAGCAGGGCAGGGTATGTTTTGTGTCTTCGGGGCAACCTACTCCATCCAGTTTAAGGGGCCCCTTCGGTCATGATGAAACACGAGTACTTGAGAGTTGAAAAATATATATTTTTTCGTTTTTTTACAGCAGCAATACTATTTCTGGTATAATAACACCATATCAGTACTCCTTACGGAAAACGGCATAGCTCCAGTTCTAATGCTCAGAATGTTTCTCAATGAGTAGTTTCAAAGAGCCTAGATCATGGTCAATATTTGTGTCTCGGGAGGCATATCGATCAGACGCCTTGTTCGTCACGAAAAGTGCCTCTAAAGAGGCACTTTCCGTGAGACGGCTGTGCCTCTTTAGAGGCACTTTTCGTGACGAACAAGGCGTCTGATCGGTATGCCTTCTGAGACATAAATGTTTACCATGCTCTAGGCTCTTCGAAACTACTCATTGGGAAGCATTCTGAGCATTAGAACTGGAGCTATGCCGTTTTCCGTAAGGAGTACTGATATGGTGTTATTATACCAGAAATAGTATTGCTGCTGTAAAAAAAACGAAAATATATATATTTTTCAACTCTCAAGTACTCGTGTTTCATCATGACCGAAGGGGCCCCTTAACCCCTTAAGAACTGGTCCCACGTATTGGGGACAAAACTACTTGGAATTAGTGTGGATATTTATTTTCAGTTCTGAATGGGTGGTGGATGGGCAGGATTTGAAGCCCCCTGTTGTTGCTGTTGTGGAAGATTCAAGATTATACAGCGTTGATGCGTGCGATTCCAAGATATTTTACTACAGTACTCGTATTCGGGCGATGTTGATACCTATACGCTGACTGACGTACCTGGTACATTCGTGTGATTCGTTATTCAAGATCGTACGGCTTTCATTTGAGCAGCTGCTGCAGCAGGTGGTAGGTCAAGGCGAGCGGCTTCCTGAATACTGCTGTACGTACCGGTGTACAGAGCAGTCAGTGTCAACACAAAAAAACGCATTATTAGTGTAGGGCGTGAACACCTACATACTTATCTGATCAATATCCACCGCCACTGCTGCGGTAGACGGGGGGCAACTACAGCAGGTAGCACAACAAGCAGCAGGGACGGTCTCCTACACTATTTATTATTGTTTTTTTTCCGTCGAAGTCGATGGAAGTTTTCATGGAAGCTTAAGCTTCCCTCGCTTCCATGGAAGCTTCCACCGCTGCATGGAAGCTTCCACCGTTTCCATGGAAGTTTCCGTGGACGTGATGGAAGCTTCCATAGAAGCAAGATAGGGAAGATTCCAGAATTCACCCCCTGATCCCAATTGGTACACCGTCCCACCCAAAGTGGCCCATCCCGATTACCTAAACGTGGACTAGATACAAATAAATGGGCTATGAAAAACCGCGTGGCACGCAACTCGGAACCACAAAAGACCTGTCTAGTGACAGAAGGCCCTCTTCAAACGGTAACTTCCACAGATGTTTGAAAAACTTCCCTGGACGTTTCCACGGCGATGGAAACTGTAAGGTTCCATGGAAACCATGGAAGCTTCCATCACTTCCTCCACGGAAGCTTTCCATGAAAACTTCCGGCGACCTTCCACGAAAAAAAACAATAGTGCACCAGACCCAGCAGGGAGTAGCAGTAGGTAACACTGATTCCACGAGTAGTAACATGTTGCAGTAGCCGGTGCAATATGAACCAGAGTCGCCCCGGTGGTCTAGTGGTTGGCCTCCAATGGTAATGTAGTACCTGGTCCAGCAGTAGTAGCACTGGTACCCGAGTTCAAACGCCACCGTGGTGAGATTTTGACTTTCTTGGCACAGAAAAAAAGGAACCAATTGGTGAGAGCGCCTTTGCAGCGTGGGCAGGCGCAATTTGACATGAGTCGGCGAGGGAAGAAAGGGCTGCTGACTCCTCGCGATAAAAATGCAAGGCATGAGCCGCAGTGGGGAGGGGGGATAGGAGCCTACTTTAGTGACCCCGGATCTGAGTTTCAACTACTATAGGACGGAGAGAGAGAAAAAGGGTAACGACGATAAATGGGATGAAGAAAAAAACAAAAAGTGCCGGATGCGATCCCATTACTCCAACTCAACGATAACACTTACGTACCCAAAAATACAATACCTGTTAGATTGAAGCCCACGGCTGTGCGTGCTCATACATTCAATACAGGTGGCAGGTATCCCCCCCTTGCACAACGTGGGCATAGACCAATCTTCGTGAAAGCATTGGACAATGTAAAAAAAAACACACACACACACAATGTGTGGATACATTATTAACCTCTCAATTCGGTACGTGTGTGCTACCTTGTTCAATGTCTCCACAATGTGTTTTTTACGCCCACACCTGTTCACACTGTGCAAGGGAGGGACTATGTAGGCAACGGATGTGACGTTGTTTGTGGTGTTCGGTGGGTTTTAGTCCAGCACTTACTCTTTCATTCCGCTGTTTAATAATTGTTGACTTAACAGTTTATTTAGAGGGCTTAACCCGAAAAATGTATCATCTGGACCGATGTTCCAAAACCAAAAACGCGTCCGTTCATGTGTTTGCTCGTTATCGCCTTAGCTCGGTCTAGGGCCACCCCCCCCCGAAAAATTGATATCGGGACCCTCGCTCCTGGCACACCCTGCGACGCTACAATATTAATTGGCAGTTTTTTATCACCTTGTTGGCCCTCCCCAAGTTTCAGCTCCTTCGGCACCGTCTGTGTCTACGAGTGGTGTTGTTAAGTCTGCAGCCCGCCGTGAAACTTGTCTCGTAGAGCTGTTGTTCTCTAAATATGCTGGAAGGCGTTACACTAACAGCTCGGGGGCGTAGACAGTCGACAAGCCTGTCCGCGGCTTTCCAGCCCAGGCAAGCTCACACGCCACCGTCCCGTTCCACCTCGTATCTCATTCAACAGGGGTGTCCTTCGAGAGGGCAGCCGCCTCAACAGCTGTCAAGGTCCCGGCGGTGCCTCTCCTGAGATGCCTGCCTCAGCGTGACCACGAGCCAGTCTCTAAGGCTACTGCTGCTACTGCTGCTACTGCTGCTACTACTACCACTACCACCACCACGACTACTACTACTACAACCACCACTACAACTGCTGCCACTGCTTGTCTTCGACTCGGCCACCTGTAGCCGCTCGGGCTCAATGGTTGGAGAAGCAGTTATCGGTGATAGTGATGATGGTCCGAGGTCTAACCACGATAGCCACTCTGCCAGACGTCCATCGCCATCGCCACCACCACTACTACTATTAGAACTACTACTACTACTGCTGCAGGGTTGGGCGAAGTACTCTCCCCATAGCGTCTCGTTTCCCGCTACCTGTGGACGATACATGTAACAACAGCATGCGGTGTAAATATGGAATAAGGCCCCAAGCGTTTACGAGTGGGTTTATGGTGGGGAGTTGCGTGCGGGGGGAGGGGAGGGGGGGTACTCGATATTCATACATGCATGGCCGATGTCGTATTACCCTACAGTAGACCCTCGCATCCCTACAATGCCGGGACGGAGCATGTCGGGATTTCACCGGGGGGGGGGGGCTACTTGCCTACCACTTTGCCCTTGAATGTAGAGACCGTTTTTTATATGAATGTTCATATCTACGAGAAACGTCCTTTTTAGTTTCGGACAGGGTGGTATCAGGCATACTGTAGTGTTACCATGGTAACAGTCCATGCTCTGTCGGGACAAATTTAAGATGCGCCTGCAGACGAATGGAAGCATGAGGCTTTGTTTTGCGCTCGTCGTGGAGGCCGGGTGCATGATGGTGAGCTGTTTGTTGTCGTTATTCGGTGATGGGGCCTTTTCTTGCGTTTTCTGCCTTTTATGGATGTTGTCTTTTCCTACACGCATTAGTTGATGGGTGTTGTCTATTCTCGCTGCGCTCTCCGACATACTTGAAGAAGTGCCAACATAGCTTTAGTTTGGCCTCAGGCTGGCTAGGCAGAAAAGCAAAGCACAGGGTGGTGCAACAACCCGAACTGAAACAAATAGGGCACTTACGAAGACTACCGAGGTATTTCGCTTTGATAACCAGTAAAATATACCCGTCCGTGTCAATCAAGTCTTCGAACGTAGCGACTCTTAAATTTCATAGTTGGTGGACGGCGTTTGGGCCACGCGCGAGTTTGTAACCCCCCAGCAGATAGCACAGAGAAGAGTTTAGCACCGCGGCTGGGAGGGGTGGTGAGAGGAAGTTATTCAAACCGACAGAGAGCTCCCCCAAAATATATGGAATGCCGAAATGGCGAGATAGAGAGATAGAGTAGGGTGCCGTTAAAGTTTAATATGTGTTCCTCTGCCACCCGTCTAATATACTATTTACATAGCGTATCCGTGACACCGTGCGGTGCTCTGGCTGACTGAGCACTACCCATGACAACAAGCCCAGCGAAAAGCATAATCCGTGCTAAATGACAATAGACAACAACAACAACGACATATTACTGTAGGTGCAACCTTAATGTTCATGTTACACCGTACATAAAACGCATACGCACCTCAGCGACCCTGTCCGCACATGCCTCGAGATCAGTGAACTCCCCACAGTGGATGAAGCTCTTGGGGTTAAACGCTCGCAGTGCGTCGGCCGTTCCCCAATAGACCGGCACAGCCCCCGACAGAAAGGCGTTGGCAATTTTCTCTGTGATGTAGCCTTCATCATCCCCGTTTTCGAAGGCGATGACCTGCTCCTCGCGTAGACGGCCAATGTTTAAGCAAAAACAGGTACCGGGTAAGATTTGTTTGTAAGCCAAAAACATGACGACATAGATGGGTTTCTCATAATTTCGGGGGGGGGGGTGTTTGTAAGCAGTGATACCTGCACTTTTGGTCGGATGGCAATTATTACAGACATGACAGTAGTACAGTACTGTAAAAATAAAACGTGTTGTAGTGACTGTCAAAGTGAGATGGCAGCAACAACCACAAACAAAAAACAGTTGATATTGTCCTCTAGATACAGTTTTCCCTACAAGAACACACAAAACATGAGCGGCTGGACGCTTCCAAAAGTGAATTTTTGACATATTGTAGGAAGTGTATGCGCGTACTCGTGGTCACTATTATTAATACAGTATTGTCGTAATCTGTTGGGACACCTGAAGAGCGTGGTGGCGGGGAAGTATGCGGTGGCATCTTTGATACAGGGCAAGAACGTTCGGTGTTGGCTTGGTCGATATTTTACTGGCAGAGGGAAAGCCTTAACATAGTTACGTGCATACCTGGTACCAGATATACCGGTATGTTACGTCATGATAATTTTCTTGTACAGACAGTACCCATAAAGCAAAGCTTTGCCTCCACAGCAAGAAACTCATGACATATCTGTCTGATTTTACAGAGTGGTCTGCATGAAAAATGTCCCCGTTCAACATCGTTTTAATCAGTACTTTATACGAAGCCCCACCGCCGATCACTCGTAAACATCAATCCCCGGAAAGAAGCAACTTGTTTTTGTACGAAGCATCAGTTTTTTTGTTGTTCTAGCACTCACCAAGCGGTAGCTTTTGTACGCCTCCACCGCGTCGTCGTGCCAAGTGGGGCTCGCTCGGCCGCGGCGAAGGAGAGGGATCTCTGGCGTCCGAAGCCCCCGGCAGGCGCCAAGAGCGTCAACCGATACCCCTCGGTCCACCAAGAGATCGAAAAACGCCTCCCTTACCGGTCGGTCGCACCTGGTTCATCATCATCAACAATATCATCATCATCATCGTCATCATCATCATGATCAACATCATCATCACTATCAATCATCATCGTCATTATTATCATCTTCATCGTCATCATCATCATCAATATCATCATCATCATCATCATCATCATCACCATCCATCATCACCACCATCATCATCATTGTCGTCATCATCATCATCATCATCCATCATCATCATCGTCATCGTCATCATCATCATCATCTTGACACGTTGAAAGAGAAACTCCAAAATCAGCCAACGAGTGACGCAGGAGGCCGACGGAACTTCCACGCGGAGGGAAAGTGCAACGACGACAGCGCATTTCCTTTCGCGCTTGGCGCACCTTAGTTTTGCCTCGTTTTGCGGCTTTCTTTTACGATATTGGTGATTCAATAATCGAGTTAAATCCCACGTAGCATAACGGGGTACAGTAGTTGAGCTGACGTTGAGCGTCCGGAATTTAAGTTGTTCATTGTGATACTGGACGGATGGCCGAGGGTGGCAAGGGAACCACCGGGACAGAAAACTACGACTTGGTTGTGGGAACGACGACCTCCGGCCGTTGACTCAAGCATCAGGGAAGAATCGCCCCCATCGCGCACATTTTGGTTATGATGGGCCGTCTAACAAACTTTTGTCATCCAGCCGAGCGAAGCTATCAATACCACTACTACTACAGGAAACGCTGTACGAGGTTCATTGTTTTAATTAAAGCACTACAGCAGTACAACCGTATGATCGCAACATTGTGAGGGCGTCCCGTGAGTGGTTGCGCGAGTTTCGATCATCGAAGAGAGAATTTCGAAGGAAGGCGTCCCTACAGTAGCTCCGTCGCCGAATATGTGGCCGTCCCCCCCCCCCCCCCCCCCCCCCCCCCCCCGTTGCACAGTGTGATCGCAAACAAAACGAAATCCTTGAGGAGACATTGGGCAATGTGGCACACCACTAGGCGTACCGAATTCAGAGGCTGCCGACACCTAATGGGGTTTGCTGTAGATAAATGGTTCAATGCCTCCACAAAGGATGTGTGTACGCCTACATTGTGCAATAGAGGGGGGGGGGTCCCGGCTACCTGTGTCAGCGACAGCGGCCGGCTGTGCGTTGGACGAGCCATCTCATATACATCGTATGGCATTGACTTACCCATAGGAGGTGTACGTGTTAACTCACCCACCCACCCACCCACCCAACCACCCACCCACCCACCCATCCACCCACTCATCCACCCACCCACCTCGAGTACATGTAAGCCACTGAGCCGTTCCTTCGAGCTCCCTCCTCCGACACAGCAAGCGTCGTTTCCTCCCCTCGCGGGTAAGGGTGGCCCCGAGACTCGAGCAAATCCGCAGGCGAGTGGGCACGCCGTTCGGCAAACGAGGTCACCACGTTCGGCAAGTGAAAGCTCGGCACCTCACCAGGACGCTTCGCCTGCAATCCGTGCAAGACCAAGGCGAAAACGTCAGGGAGGCAGGACGGTGGGAAAGGACGGCAGAACCTTAAAAATACAGCACTAAACAACTTACAGGTACGAGTACTTCGTACTGTACTACAGTATATACCGTAGTGCCACGTTTTTGGTGCCCGACAAGGAACCGTATAGATGCTTGAAAGAGGGCATGCCTAAGACAGCGTATTCAGACATAAGCGCAATATGAATACTATTTGTATGTTTTGCCGTAGGGTCTGTGGCGTAGACCAGGGAAGACCAGAAACGGCACCAGAGAGGAGGGTGAGAAAGGACGGCGGAACAAAGCCATACCAGTACGTACGTGAGTTGGTGCCAGACAAAATGTTTTTGTTTACATGCTTGAAAGAGGGCAAACACAAGGTGACGTATTCGTATTACCTGGTAGGCGCAATGTGTATCCTACAAATAGGGACTTACTTGGAGGCGCTTCGACCCCGCCAAAAATGTTGTTGATAGGAAGAAAAAGCAAGGCGACAATCAACTTAGATGTATCGCTCGCATATGCACATATTTGCCACGGAAATTATGGAAGGGAGCAAACCGTGATACACCGCACGTGAACAGCCAAAATAGTCAAGCTGAAAGTACGTGGCGTCCTCGACCGATGATGTGAACAGCTGGGCTCCTTTTCGATGTTTGTCGATGCGGTAGCCTCTCTTAAAAGAATTCTTCATAAAAAAATACTTTGATTTCGCCGAAACCTTGTGGTGTCGTTATAAAGGTGCTACTGTAATACTGTAACGTCCCCGAGAAGGATTTAGGATTTACCTATCCGATCATCCATATCCACCTACTACGTAGGAAACCCGGGGATGCACCAAAACCGTCCCCTGATGATTTACCACGGGATGCATCAACCAACCTTCGAATGTTGTTTCTATGCTTACCGGATTCGTTGTCGCAAGAAGTGCTGCGGAGGCCTGATGCGGTCCGAGTGCCGACACATCGGCCGCCTCTCCATTGACGAAGACCACGAGCGCATTGGGATACTTCTCAGCGAGGGCCGTTGTTCTGTTGGCGCAGAGACGTTTGTGTTGCACAGGGAGAAAGGGAGGGGGTGTACTCATTGTCATGCATGACCGTAGACGTATATATGACCATAGACCCTCGCATCCCTACAATGCCGGCGGAGGGGGGGGTGAAGTGTTTATTTGTCTCTGTTGGCGCGGAGGGTTTTGTGGTGCTGACGCATAATAGGGGGGGTGAGGGGAGGGTATGGAGTGTTCTTGTCTCGGCTCAGCATTAACGTTTCTAGGGGACTCTCCTCGTCGCGCATGGACAACGATTGCCGCTGGGGGCATAGACAGGCAGGTGGTTGCGACAGTAGTGTACCGCGGTGGCAAGAGCCAGTGCCTTGCTGCTTCTACGTTGCGTCCATCGTGACTCTTTTTGGTTTCTAAGTTGTTTTGCGTACATATGTTGTACCTGTTTTGGCACTGCTCCTCCCACGTGTCCCCGCACCCCCCGTCCAGAACGCCGAGAACATAGACCAGAGGGTTGAGGTCGGGGTCGGGATCTAGCAGCACATGCACCTGAGCGCCACGTCGGGATAGGCACGGCCGAGAGGAAGGTTCAGGATGCGGAATGTATTGAGCCCATAGTAGTGGACTTCTCGGCAGTGTCAACAGTCTTGCGTGGGCTTTGCCACCGTATGTGTAGGAGCGACGGGTCAAAATTGACACACAGCTTCGGTTGTTGTGGTGGGGTGTATAGTAGAGCTCATCACCAAGCGAGGGACCTCATAAATATTTGTGCTACCCATCGTTTCAAGCTCAGAACGTACACCAAGCGCGTAGATCATCAAAAACGCCTGATCATACCATACAACCCTCCAAAGTGTATGACCTTAGTAGGGTATTGTCCCTGGGGCAGCCGGGTACCAACGCTGGTTGATTTGATTACACTCTGGTAGGTTACCGGAGGACCCTCAGAGTATACGTACATACACCCTACTAAAATCATACCTGGGCACCTCCAGAGTATATAACCTGTTTAGGTCATACTTCCGTTGGGTAGGTACCCGCAGTACTCCCAGGGTATACACCCTACTAAGGTCATACTGGAGTAGGCACCCGGGTACCCGAAGAGAGTACACCCTATCTAGATCATACTCGGGTAGGAACCCGGGTACCCCCAGAATATACAGCACCCTGTTTAGGTCATAGGTAGGCACACGGAGTACCCCCAGAGCTTGTACTCTACTTAAGTCATACCCGGGTAGGCACCCGGGTACTTCCAGGGTGTATACCCTATTTACGTCATACTCGGGTAGGTACCCGGGTATCCCCAGAGTGTATACTGACTGTACCCTATTTAGGTCACACTCGGGTAGGTATCCGCGTACCCCCAGAGTGTATACTATTAAATTAATACTCGGGTAGGTACTCGGGTACCCCCAGAGTGTATACTGTACCCTATTTAAGTCATACTCAGGCAGGTATTCGGGTACCCCCAGAGTGTACCCCGTACTTAACGCACCCTCTGACATCTTCTCACCTCTTCAACCCAGTCAAAAACCGAGGAAAACAAGTCCCGAAGGAACGTGTGGAGATACGCGGTGCCGTGGCTGAATCCGACCACCACTGTCCCCACGCGGGATTCATCACGATTCCTCTCGTCCAAAACCAATCCCTTCGCGGGGTGCGTGTTTTCAGACACCCGACCAGACTGAGTGGAAGATGACCGAGACGTGGGAACGGATACTATCGGGTCAGGAGATCGGTCTGGAGATCGGCCAGGAGATCGGTCTGGAGATCGGTCTGGAGATCGATCCGGAGATCGTTCCGGAGATATTTCAGGAGATCGCACAGAAGATTGGTCAGGAGATCGGCTAGGAGATCGGCCAGGAGACCGGTCCGGATATCGGTCAGAAGATTGATCCGGAGATCGGTCCGGAGATCGGTCAGGAGCATCACTGCCGGTGCGGGAAACGTCGCTCGCAGCGTTGCCTTCCTCCGTGTTTATCGCGACGCGCCTTTGCGTTCGCTTTCGTTGCACCAGTGCTGTGAGGAACGTGTCATGTCTTTCGGACGGGTGGGATTTTTCGTCGTATTGGATACGGGGGGGGGGAAGAGAGGGGGGCCGGGGGGGGTCGGGAGAGGGAGGGGGGGGGGGGGGGGGTACAGGGGACAAAGCGGTTAGGAACGAGCAAATACATTTGACAATGATATATCCTGACAAAGTTGGAGCTGTCCCATGCAGTTCAGCCGCTAGATACCCAGATTCAGAATGAACGCTAACAAACTAGCAACGCAGATTCCGTAACAGCCACGCGTACGTTTCAATCTCGCAACGACACACAACGCGCGAGTGAGTCGAATTCCGCGCCAACTTTACCACTAATATATCACGACGGCCTGCGGAACTCCCTCCCTGGCGCGATGACGGTATTCCTCGATACGAGCGGGGGCACGGTGGCAACCCGGGAGCCACCAATGAACGCACGGTACCGGATAAAACAGAATACCTGGCACCTGGGGTTGGTATTAAATTGCAAGGACACTTCGAGGTGTGACAACCTGGCGAACTCACCTTTGAAACAACTACCACCACTCCCTGTCTCGAAATACAAGGGACAGTTGCAACATAATATATAATTGAAACGGCCCGTATCATATCGAGACAGAGTGGTGCAATACTCCTGGGCACTACTCTGAAGGTTGTTCACTGCATTGATTGGTCCACAGCGCGCAAGCGTCAAGACAGTTACGACAGAATACAGAGGAGTCTAACGTTGTCAACACGAGTGTAGCATCACTCCCAGTAGGGGGCAGGCACCTTTCGATGTGGGTTTCCAGGCTGAAATCCCGTCGGGCCTCTTGTCGCTGCTGCCGAGGCTCTTGCCGCGCCGCCGGTTCCGTGGCACGCCCCGCGCCCCCATCCGAATCAAGATATCCCTTCGCGGTTGCGGCGGCGGGAAGGACCGTGGCGCTCTTAGACGGTAGGCCAAACTTTATCAGCGGTGTGACTCTTTGACCCCAGATTTTTACTTTTTTTCAGCAATGTCCATTAAAGCGAGATTAAAGTACAAAATACATTTATTTACTGTAGTTTGGTTGATTTGATAACAATGATAATACCCTTTTTTTCTTGGGTTTGTTTTTTACAAACCTTTAGTAGTATAATGTTGTTTATAGGGTGTTTGGCGGAAACCAATGGTCATCCTTTTCACTCGACTATTACGGGAGGACCATAGTAAACACTAGTAAATAGGACCCAATATTGTTCGTAAAAATAGGCAAATATACCGCTTTTTGTCGTTACCGCAGGTCCTATTTACTATGGCCCTCCGTAATATATACGAGTATTCATACGTAATACAAATTTCAGTTGAAAAACCGACGAACTGTTTCTGTTTTTCTATTTCACTGAATATGCAAGTAGTACACGTAGAATGTTTCTCGAGTTGAAGTTACAGCACGCGTTATGGCTATAGGACGATGCCTGGTACCATGCGTCATTACTATCTCACTGAATATGCCAAGTAGTAGCATTTTTTATCTCGAGGTGAAGTTACAGTACGCGATCTGGCTATAGGACGATACCTGGTATGAGCCATACTAAGTCGTGTGCATCGCACATAAAGCTGAACGCAAAATCAATCTGAGGACACCGATCTCACGGCGGCGAAATCATTTCTACGGCGCCCAGTAGTAGCATCGCGTTTCAATGGTAAAATAAATTGCTCGGGCGGGGCAGAGACGAAGAAGGTACATATATTGCATCGGCATTTTGTAACCGCCCAAGGTATAGCATGTCCAGCCCGCGGTGTGGCAGCCCCCAAAACATTATACCTAGTCGACAACAAGTAAGCTTCGTCCGCAAGGTTCATCCAATATTCCGTAGGAGGTATGTATTTCATATGTACAACGGTGCGGTTCGGCCACCAGTATGATACGTTCGAGGAGAAAGAAAGACCCACATCGAAGAAAACTGCAGAGGGCGCTACATACATACCGCACTACTGCGTTTGCAAACACTGGCACGCACCTTGGAGGGGGGCAGAAGGACCAAGCGAAAAACTAACAGACAGCTATGAACATGAATACTGCATGGACAATAGATAGTACAACATCGATGCTACGTTTGATACGGCGCTAATGCTTTGTATAGTTACGAGTAGGAAGGAGAGAGAAAGGAAGGGCGAAGATAATAAATGGGAGGGAAAAAAGAAAAAAAATCAAAAATAGCTACTGGCACGCACCTTGGTAAGGAGAAGCCTCGCCGCGGCCTGTGCGAGCGCGAGAGGAGAAGGTGGCCACCCCGCGAGGTCGCTGTTGTTGCCGTCGGCGGACTCCAGAACGCCGCAAGACGCAAAGCCTGCCAGCGGCACCCCCGCCGCCGCCGCCTCCGCAGCTGCAATGCCGAACGTTTCACCTATATATAATGGTACAGTTTATTGATTGATTTTCAACGACGAAAAAAGCGAATTGAGGCAACGATTAGGGGTTACTTGTGCTTATGCAACAACGAACGGTCGAGAGGGTTGGTTAATTGTGCCTCGGTCGACTAAGCCGTACTATCTTGCCACATTATCTTGCCACATTATGTTGCCACATTATCTTGCCACGCATTCGCTGTGCGGTTGTGGGGTCTGCGTAGGGCATCCTGATTTTTTAAAGCAAGCCTGTATATAGATGGCGAAAAACGGGGGATTTCACTCACGAAACAGGTGTTTCTTCGACTCGGAAAGCGGGGATCAAACCCTACAGGTTTCGCTCGAAAACCAAGAACAACAGCTGCTTGCGCTACGTATATACGCCCCAAAAAACCATAAACTTACACACGCAGGGGTTGATGACGATATCCAGCGAGTGCAGGAACGCGGGCATGGCGGCCGTCTCCACGGCCCCCACAAACTCTACCAGCTCCGACAGGCCCAGCTCTCGCGAGAGGGCGACCAGGTGTTCGGTAAGGGTTCCTGCCCCAGCCACCTTGAACACTATCCTCTCAGCAGCCGATGCCGCCGCCGCCGACGACGACGCCGACGCCGACGCTGCTGTCGCCGTTGCCAACCCTGTTATGGGTATAGCTTCTCCTTCTATCCCTCCAGGTGGCGTCGTAGCGCGCGTGGAAATGGCGGCCCCTGACAACAAGATATCGAGCAGATGCTTCGCCGCGTGCAAAAACAGCCCCGGAGAACGCTCCACGGCTAGTCGACCGACAAAACCTATGTTGATCACCGCCTTCACCAAGATAGCGCGATGGATGTCGCAGTCGGGGAGGCGCAGCGGCACGGGGCGTAGTCGAAGGGATTGAGGGGGAGTGTTGGTGTGAAAAAAAAAAAAAAAGGGGGGGGGTGTTACTTCATTGTCGTTGCACGGCCGTTACGAGTGTATGACCATAGACCCTCGGGGGGGGGGGGAGGGGGGCCGGGGTTTGCATGCGCGGCGTAAGATGTACACGTGATCATACCACGTAGCATAACACTTGGGAGGCCGAATTGTCAAACGTTTTTTATTTTCTTTGTGAGTCCTGTACGGTACGGCATGGCATGGCATCTACAGCAGCAGGGCGTGGGTGCAGCCATCACCGAGTTGGTCTGAGTGATTACGGTTAAGGCCGTCGTCGGCCGTTGGTTTTGTCGGATGTGTCTTGCCCCAGCATCAGACAGATATTTCTCTGACTTCCGTCGCTGCCTTGCTTCAGCATGCGGCTGAATTACGAAGCCCACACTCGTATATATACTTCGTATTATAATATATATATCACGTCAGGCATACGCGATTGAACAGGAACACGACGTTCGATCACTGACCATATCGCTTTCATCTATGACCTTAATTACAACGAAGTCTCTCACATCAATCGACAACCGTCTAGTACTCTCGTAGTGTATTCAGTATACTATCTATCTATTATATATAGTTCGTCTGATGCCCAAAAAACAATACTTTAATCAAGTGATCTTTGATGCCCACTTTATCATAGCAACTTAAGAGTAGCGCTGATGAAAAAAAAAAAAACTCGTACGACAGCAGTTTGCTTTGATGCCCAATTCAAAATCAACCACAAATAGAACATATATTCTGCATGCGACGATTGCCTCCGATCTCGACATAGACTGAGTCCACGATAACGAACCTCGTACCGGGGAAGGCCAGCAAGTGTACATAGCGGCCTCGAAGGTATCATKTRACGATTCGTAGTTAGGGGGCGAGCGGTTGCTTGCGGCGTCCGACGGTCTTCGTCCAAAAACCTTAAACAATGTCGCGTTCTTGCGACCAGAGAGATTCTCGTGTTCTGCTTTGAACTCATCAGCTGCCAGCTGTGTTTTCATCAGACGCTGCTCGGCGTCCTCCGCATATCATCGACCGAGGCGTGAGAACTGTGACACGAGGGTGGATCGGAGGTCCTCACCAGCGCGATGCGTTCAGAGTTCATGACGCAGTCGTTGGGTTGTCGATCGATATGTCAAAATGTTAAACTTGAAAAAAGTGCGATTATTTTTCTTGTATGATACGTATCCGGTATCAACTACGTATTACCCCGTCGTACACACGTACTCGTACACAGTATTAATACGGGCTCCAGGTTCACAGCTTGAGCCTGTGGCACCTTCTTTCTTGTCTGTGTACGTGTCGAGGAGACCCAGGTTGTTGATCACACGAGATCTGACGTCGAGTTTGTACGATAAGAACGGAGATTTATGAACAGGGTGAATTGGTGCATACTTGCGTGGGAGATCCTTATTACGGTGATCTCCGACAAGGAGTACCGGGCACTTCCCTATGTATTGTGCAGGTACGAGTATACGAGTTCATAAGACAGAGCACATCTCCTCGTACCACACTGGGTGATGGTACTCGTATACGTACTCGTGCTGATGGTGTATCACAGTGTCGGGTTGACGTATGTATGTGTTGTCTGTGGTATGTACGAACCTGTTATCAACTACGTATGTATCCGCGTCGTATATATGTACGAGTATACTGGCACAATTCGAGATCTTATGAACAGGGTGAATTGGTGATAATTAGCATGGGAGGTCCTTACGGTGATCTCCGACAAAGGTTACCGGGCACTTCCTACGTATGTATATGTGCAGGAACGAGTATACGAGTTCATAAGACAGAGCACACTCTCTCGTACCACACTGGTGATGGAGTGTCAGATGGCAAATGGAATAATATTCATCATTATCATATCATCATTTTTGCCATCCGACAATGTGCAACATGATGATCTTCAGCGTTGACCACTCATAACATTCCCGAAAAAAGCAGAAAACCACGGAAACAAAGGAAACCTATGCGCAAAGTCTCTATAACTAAAAGTTACTGTTTGGCAGCTCTCTTATCTTTGGTTGTGTTCATGATACGTATCACATTAATGTAATACTATTTCTTCCCCTATTTTCTACTCTGGTATCATTTCCCCTATTTTTCTCTTGCATGCGCGCGATCACGGGGTTACTGCATTAAATGATGATTCACGTACAGAACACTAAGCGACTCATCAAAACCGTGCAAGCATATGCGCAAAATGGGGGACAAGGGGATCTATGGGTATGTCTCAACTGTTCGTCTTTCCATCCATTATTTCTAATATGGGACTGGTTGGTATATTGTACATGTCATATTATTAGTATTTCATTTTTGTCACCCGACAATGTGTACGTAGCCTTATTATTAATAGTGAAAATTACAGGGTTCTTTACGGTGCGGTTTTCCTTTTTGCCCTCTTGAAAACCACACCGCACTGCATCGTAGGTTTTGCGATTTCGGAAAACCGCACCGAACCGCACTGTAGGAAACAAAATATAACCAAACCGCACCGTAGGGTTCACGACATCTGAAAACCGCACCGAACCGCACCGTAGCATTACCGAATTCTGAAAACCGCACCGAACCGCACCGTAGGCTGCATGAAAAAAACGAATCGCACCGTAAGATTTTCAAAATCTGAAAACCGCACCGAACCGCACCGTAAGATTCCCGATTTCTGAATACCGCACCGCACCGCACCGTAGGATTCCCGATTTCTGAAAACCGCACCGAACCGCACCGTAGGATGCATGGAAAAACCGAACCTCACCGTAGGATTCCCGATATCGGATAACCGCACCGAACCGCACCCCAATATTTTTGCTTTCTAAAAACCGCACCGAGCCGGACCGTAGGATTTTCGGGGGGGGGGGGAAACGCACCGTGCATGGACAGTTAACCGTAAAGAACCCTGGAAAATTGCTGCTGCTGTATGCCAACATGATTCACCCAGGCCCCAATAAGTCCACACCTAAAACGGTGATTTGCAACCGCCGAATACTACGAAAACCAGGTGCCCGCCTACGTGTTCAATTACCCCTACACCATCAACCTCCTCCCCGTTGACTTCCAAGGAAGCATCGAGCGACAACCCCCTCTGCATACAATTTCCATGTTTGCAGCTGTTACTTTATGATGGTTATCTTGCCTTGAGACAGAAACAAGCAATCCTTCGATATTCTGAAGCTCAAAAATCGAACCGCATAGGAAACGGCCTCAGATTGGCGTCGCTGGTCGTTGCCGTCAACCTTCCGTTACATTACAGTATACCTACATGCATACGAAGCACACAATAGTTATGTTTCGGGGAATGAATCTATGTACATACAGGTACTGTACGTGGTGTGGATTAACTTTTACGGGTGCCCATAGTAAACACTAGTAAATAGGACCAAATATTGTTAGTTAAAAATAGGTAAATATATAGACTTTAGTGCACACCGTAGGTTCTATTTACTAGTATTTACTATGGTCCACCGTAATAGTAGATAATTAATTAAATCTTGCAAAAGGGGGAGAACAATAATAGGCCTCCTATACTGCAATCAAGCGAGGAGCTTCACAAAACTGCAGGTATATTTATATGTATCACCCCTGTGTATCGTAGCGTGCGTCTCCGTGTATACCTCGTGGTGCCGGCTTCCCTCGTCGACGTGTCCGTGTTCAGCCCGCGAAGGCTGGAACTCCGGAAGAGGTGGAGGCGTTTCCCTCTCCCAACACTTGCTTTGGAAGGACGCAATGGGGAAGATTACCGCGGTCGGAAGCTGGTGGGCGGACACGCTCGGGTGTGACGCCGCGAACTCCGAGGGCGCCTGCCAGAAGACAGATCGTGTATATAGGAAGGGAAGGGCTGACATATCGGACAGATTCACGATCTAAATAATCTATTATAGAGCATCTAAATCATTGAAATCATCTAGATCCTATATCGTCTATATCGTCTCATAAAATTCAAACAATTAAGTAACTATCTCCCCCCCCCCCCTCCCCCCCCCCGCAATGTTGGAGGTGTCTTTATAAGGAATAGGAACTGTGCTCCGTATCGAAAGAGATGCGTGGTCAATGGTCAAATGACTAAGGCAAGCAACAAATGAGTAACGGCCTGCCCGCGCCCCCGAGCATGTCTGTCTGGTTGGTGAACATACAACGATGCTCCGTCCGGCATTGTAGGGATGAGAGGGCTATGGTCATAACGATACGCCGTGAGCGAACATGAAGCACCCCACCGCGCTATAAAATAGGTTGGGTTGCGTCGGTCGGCAACTGACGCTGTAAAAGACGCCACTCGCTGCGTGAGCTAGAAACGGCAGGGTGCCGTTTTTTGTGTTATTTTTTTTTGGCGTCACCAAAGCTGGCGGTCGGAGTAGATCATTATTGCGGGGTGGAGGAACGCTTTGTTCGCACAAGGGGGAATGTCGTATCATAGTGTTAATATGGTAAGGCGTCGGAGGCGTTACATAGAAAACGCCATTGCAGTCTTCCGAGTGGCCACACCAGAAATTAAATTAACTCATTGAAGTGTGACGTCGCTATGAAGTCCGCCTCAGGGCGGTTTCTTTAGCATGGATTGCAGCTCACCCTCCATGGGCGCTCGCAATACTCGCGGCGTTCGCGCTTGGTGGGCAAGCAATGTCTGGCCTGTGGTGAAAACCAACGAGGTGCCGTCGCGGCATTGTTAGGATGCGATGGTTATGGTGATTATGATACGCAGTGCACAACATGAGTAACCCCCCCCCCCCCCCCCCCCGCAATGTTTGGAGGTGTCTGCTATCAGAGGAGTAGGAACTGTGCTCCGTCTCGGAAAGAGATGCGTGGATCAATGGTTCAAATGACTAAGGGAAGCAACAAATGATACCCCCCACCCCCGCAAGTGTTGTCTGGGTTGGTGAACATCAACGTGCTCCGTCCCCGGGCATTGGTAAGGGATGAGAGGGTCTATGGTCATAATACGGCGCGGCACACATTTGAGCAGCCCCCCCCGCCGCGCGTAATCACATGCTCGCGTCGGCATTGTAGGGACGCGAGGGTCTAGGTTCATGCGACTACGGCCATGCATGATAACTAGGTACAGGTACACCCCCCCCCCTTCCCGTAGACACTATCACATCGTCTCATAAAATTATTGCGTGTTGTCATGTAGAATCGAAACGATATGATAGAGAAAAAATCTCGCCCCGGTCACTACTTTTTACAACTCGGCCACAGACACGGCGATGCCACAACTCCCAACTCTCCGGTGGAATTGTCTCCGGGGTGACACTGTACGTGTACGTGGAGACTCACCAAATACGCCTCGGCGTAGAGGTCGGGGGGGGGGGACAGGTTGCACAGCGCCACGACCCTTACTGGACGATTCGCCAGACGAGCCCCACCCATGAGGGCCTACCCCCATCGTGCCGTGTCGATCGACCAGTGCAGAGGGAGGGGATAAAATAAGGAGGGGGGGGATGGGGAGGGAGGGGGGGAGGGAGGGAGGGAGGGAGGGAGGGAGGGATATGGAAACAAACTTCCCCGCTTTTGGTTGGTAAGGCTCAGTGTTCAATCTTACTATTACGGTGTACTATAGTAAACACTAGTAAATAGGACCAAATATTGTTAGTAAAAATAGGGAAATATATAGGTTTGTGTGTGTGTACCGTAGGCCCTATTTACTCATATAGGTCCCGTGTAATACTGTGGAGGGGGGGGCGGGGGGGGGTGTGGGGGGGTACTCATGTCGTGCACGGCCGTAGTCATATGACCATGGAGGGGGGGGGAGGGGGGTAACGACGTATTAACCCTATGTAGTTTCATCAGATTTATCCAGTGGCGAGGGCTCTACTACTCTACCTATTTGCCTCGCAAAACAAAACGATGTTGAGAGAAACACTGCTTGCGTAACCCCAAAGAACAGCGCCATTTCATTTGCCTGGGCATGTCCACGCAAGTTAAACAAAAGCAAAATAACACAAAAATAATGGAACTTCAATATTGTATTTGGGCAGTTATTTCGGTGAGGAGCCCCCCCCCCCCTCTCCGCCGGTCATTTCGAAACGCTCAAGCCTAAAAGTACGCACTGCTGTAGTCGTTTTTGAGGCTGTCACAGGTGGTCAAAAGGGGGGTATGGTTTCGGTCAAACGGAGTGAAAAAAATGGTCAATTGGGGGGAGCAGGTAAATTTAGTAGGTACGTGGGGTTATCCCCCCCCAAGATGTGGTCAAAGGGGGGGCTTCGTTTTCCCCCTCGTGCGCCGCTGTCCTGTTAGCCCCAAGAACGTGCCCGAAAAAAATAAACAGTTGTGTGCGTGCTTGGCATGGGCTTCGGGCATCTCGCCGGGGCTTCGGAATTGCGTTTGAGGCCTGTTTGGGCCTGCGGGAGCACGTTCCGCGGGCGCGTTTTGACCCTACCCCCAAATGGCCGTAAAACCAGGGGGTATACCCCCCAAAAGATAATTTCCCTACTTTATTTGGCCAGTTGTGCCATTGTGAGGAGCTCCCCACCGCCACCATCCAGTCCGAACGGTTTTGGCCTAAAAATATTGCTACCCATAGCACGCCTCCCCCTGTGTCGAAAACCTTGCTAGGGATTAAGACGAGGGCGTAAGAGTCTCCATGTATTGGCAAAAAAAGAGGTATTTGTAGTAGACGCCAACGAAGGGTTACCATTACTCAGAAATCTGGCTCTCCCTGCGAAAGCGTTGTCGCCTGACAAAAAAATAAGCTCGTACGTATAATATATATGTGTATATGTATGCGACAATATAACACTATAAATACGAGTATATTATTATTAAATGTGTCCTAATGGATTGGGGACGCATGCTATATATATACTATGGAGGTGTTAAGGAGTCCCCGTCGCTCAAACAAAAAAACAGCCAAAAAACGGTATACCGTATACGTCTATCGTGGTTCTATTCACTCCTTTTCGGGGGGTGTACTCATATCGTGCACGGCCGTAGTCGTATGACCATAGACCCTCGCATCCCTACAATGCCGGGACGGAGCACGTTGGGTTTTCACCAACCAGGCAGACATTGCTGGCACCAAGCGCGAAGCGCCGTGAGTTATCGGGCGAGTCGCATGGAGGGTGAGCTGCATCCTGCTAAGAACTGCCTCTGAGGCGGACTTGCATATGGATGACAGCTTCATGAGTTAATTCAATTTCTGGTGTGGCCACTCCCTGAGACAGCAATGGGAGAACTATGTCACTGCCTCGCGGGTGCCTTACCATATACACACTACGTGATACGATAATTCCCCTTGTGAGGAGCAAAGATTCTCCACCCCGTACAAATGATCTAACAAGACCGCCAGCTTTGGTGGCCGCCAAAAACAAATCGGGGGGGGGGGGCGGGGGGGAATTGAGGGATCACCGTTGAAGTCTTTGCTCTTGCACATTGTTTTGTTTTAGGATGGCAAGCAAGCGCAATCAATAAAAAAAATAGAACAAAAAGGCGGCGGCACAAGGAGCAGCGGGTTGCGATCATCGTCATCACACACCACGCGTCGTCGCCTTGTGCACGTTCATGTTCAGCTCGACCCCCTCCTGCCGTCCAGATCCCGCAACCTCCGTACTTAAATACTGGTACGTACTTAAATGCGTACATATGTAACACAATCCAAAACAAGCGCGATTGTTTTCCACCACATCATCGTTATGTTTTTCCACTCGTCGTGCGTCCCCACCTTCGTCTGCACGTCACCCATCGAATTGGCCGTGATAACCACGTCGAACGCAGAAATCTCGGCCACGTATTGCGCCAGGGACATCACCCGCCCTCCAACTCCAACCCTGCCCTCGCTCCCGCCGCCCTCCCGCTTGTCGCTGCCGGAATCACCACCACCACCACCACCACCCCCCCGTCCTTGAGGAAACCTCCCCCCCCCCCCGCCGTTTCGAATGCCTTCCAGGGTATCCGCCACCCTCGCTGGGTCTGCAGACACTTCCACCGCCCGAACAGGGATCAAAGAGGCGGCGAGGCGAGTCCAGATGGGCTCGAGGGACGCTGCGCCGGGAGCCTGGGCGGTGAACCACTCCACGTCATACCTGTTATCGCCGCCGTGCAGAAGAACGTTCGTTGCGACGCATGCATGTGGTGGTAGCAAGAGAATCAACGACTATATATATATATTGCGACGCATGTGGTGTTTGTTAGCAAGAGAATCAACGACTATATATATATATTTTGCGACGCATGTGGTGTTTGTTAGCAAGAGAATCGACGACTATATATGTATATATCCTGCAGGAGGACATATAAAATCCGTAAGTACGCGCGATCGAAGTATTACACTCAGCTAGCAAAGATGAGCTTCGACGAAATCCTCGAGCTCATCACAGCTGTTGTTTTTTTTTTTAATTTTGTAAATATGTATATATATGTGCAGGTTTGCAGTGAGTTGTGACACCGACTGATAGTCAGACTTCTATAAAGCCGTGGTCCCTGCTGTTTTTTTATTTTTTGTTCCCATTTTTTTTTCAAGGCTCCATTTTGTTTTTTCAAGTTTCTAAAGTTACCTGTAATGTGTATGATATAATACCAGGTATGTACGTGTGTACGGATCTTTGTGATGTCTATTTACCAGCAACCCTTGGCACGCATATTTGGAAAGTTAGAACTAAAAAACAAACAGAAATTGGAAACAAACAAACAAACAAAAACAAACAAAAACAGTACCGGACGCAGAAAAAACAACGATTCGTGATATTTACTATTTAATTAGCGTTAGATCACGTTCTTTCAAAAACAAACCCCGTAAATAAAATAGTTAACCTCACGTTTGTTTGTTTTTTCGTTACGAGAACAAAAACGTGACATTCCTTTTTTTTCTTGTTATCACACGATCCGTGACATCATATTTTTTGTTCACTATCACACCTGGTACGGTACTACTTGTAGGAATGACTCTACGCCTGGGTCCGATATGGTTGGCAGGCTCTGTTTTTTCCCTATTACGGAAGAGCATAGTAAATACTAGTAAATAGGACCTACGACAAATACAAAAACCTATATACTTCCCTACTTTTGCTAACAATATTTGGTTCTATTTAATACGTTCCTCCGTAACAATATATTTCTACTTATCCGGGCTGTCGTCGGCCTTGTCGCGAGACGAGTCCTTGTCGTTTGAATCATCTCGCTTTCTCTGTACAGTCCGGAGGCGTTTTTTGGCCACAACCGGGGGCGCACACTTTCATGCGCCCCCCCCCCCGCTTTTTAGCTTGTATAAGATTACTCCGGCACTCAACCACTCAACCCCGTTTTTCAGTCGGTAAAAAGCAAAATTTAACAACGCTGGCACTCAATCAACCCCGTTTTTCAGTCGGTAAAATAAAAATGTAACAACAACGCTCACCTTGATCTCGGGAGGAGATGACACAGCTTCTCGAACACCTTGTTCTGGCTGTGTCCCTTTATGCCGCTGCTCACGATCGCCACCTTCAGCACGCCTTCGAGCTCCACAGTCTCGGTCTCGACCTCTCCTTCCTCCGCCCCCTTCCCGACCAAGGCTCCCCAGCCCCCTCTACCCTCTTGTCCCACATTTCGAACAAACCCCGCGGTAGCATTCCCCCCCGGGGGGGAGCCTATCCGAGCGGCGGCGGCGGCGGTGGCGGTGGCATCGGCGGCGGTGGCGGTGGCGGTGGCGTCGGCGGCGGCAGCAGCAGCAGCGGCGGAGGCCTGGATGCGTTCTTCGATTGCGGATGCGCCGTGCCACCCGGGTCCGACCATGTCGATCACCACGGTATCCGACGCGAGGATACGATGTGACGATGATGACCGGATTTTCTCATGCGGGCTACTGCTGCTTGTTTCGCGACGTTCTCCGCTGCTGCTTCCTTGGCCGCCGCCCGAGGTGCTGGCGTCTCGGGCAGCAGCAGCAGCAGCAGCAGCAGCAGCAGCAGGAGCAGCAGCAGGAGCAGAAGCACCAGCAGGAGCACCAGCAGGAGCATCATCAGCAGGAGCATCATCAGCAGGAGCAACAAGGTTGACGGTGATCGTGTGGGTGCCTGAATTCAGACCCCGAACGAGAACGGGGGGCGAGTGGACGGGGATGCACGCGGTTCCTCCGTTTACCTGGACGTTGCGAGGGGTTCAAGCCCGTTTAACAAGAGAGAGAACAAAACGAAGAGAAGTTTTGGCTGTGATATACATGCGCGAGGAGGGGGGGGGGTGATGGTGGTGGGAGGGGGTTGGCGTGCGGGTGAAGGTGGGTGGGGGGGGGGGGTGTACTCATGTCGTGCATGGCCGTAGTCATATGACCAAGACCCTGCATCCTCTACAATGCCGGGACGGAGCACGTTGGGTTTTCACCAACCAGGCAGACATTGCTTGCACCAAGCGCGAAGACGCCGTGAGGTATTGGGCGAGTCGCATGGAGGGTGAGCTGCATCTGCTAAGGCAGGGGAGGGGGGGGGGGGGTGTACTCATGTCGTGCACGGCCGTAGCAGTATGACCAAGACCCTTCGCATCCCCAATGCCGGGAGGAGCAGCTGGGTTTTCACCAACCAGGCAGACATTGCTTGCACCAAGCGCGAAGCGCCGTGAGGTATTGGGCGAGTCGCATGGAGGGTGAGCTGCATCTGCTAAGAGCGGGGGGGGGGGGGGGTGTACTCATGTCGTGCACGGCCGTAGCATATGACCATAGACCCTCGCATCCCTCAATGCCGGGAGGAGCACGCTGGGTTTTCACCAACCAGGCAGACATTGCTTGCACCAAGCGCGAAGCGCCGTGAGGTATTGGGCGAGTCGCATGGAGGGTGAGCTGCATCCTGCTAAGAACCGCCTCTGAGGCGGACTTGCATATGGGCGACAGCTTCAATGAGTTAATTTAATTAGGGGGGGGGGGGTTGCTAAAGATGTCAACCTCTGGCAGCGTGAATCCCTTGAGTTTATTTTTCCGGTGTATGCCATCATAAACACCATCCATCACGGCAGGTACGGACGGATAAAGCGATATATTTGTCAATGGAAATAATATGCATTTGGCGGATCCGATCCCGAGCTCCAGATTATGTTGAGGTCGGACCTTAAGCCGAAAAACTAAACGTATGTTTGAAAGTTCGCAGAATCGAAAACGGTCTTCTCATGCGAAATCAGAGTTGTTGTTTTTTTAGGGGCGTTCGAGCCAAAAATCGAGTGACGTGCATGGTCAAGGGGAGCATCTACGAAGTCTTCATCAGTGTTGTTGTCACTTTTTTCCGTTACAATCCGACAAAGGATAGGCAACAGTTTTCTTCAACGCTGACCACTCATAAACATTCACCGGAAGGAAAGAAGAAAGGAGAACCAAAACCAAAAAAAAAAAGGAAATACGTATATGCACGGAAGTTCTGACTACCTTTTGTACCAAAATCCTGCTTAACCTCTGCGAGACACCTAGTAATAGCCCAATTGCTGTCCTTTCTCCTACCCTTCTCCATGACATAGTCCTTCCTCTACATTGTTGTTGGTCGAGTCCGAATCGCGCCTCGCCTGTAAGCATGCCACGAAGTAATCCTTCGATTCGCCCGCCACAGAAAAATCCAGCAGAAGGTCTTGCTCATGTAGGCCGGGAGTGAAGAAAGGGCGAGAAAGGGGGGTGGGGGGTAAGGGTAAGCTTTCGGTGTAACTACAGGATGTCGTAGGGCCTTTCTCCTGTGATAACCTTGCCTTCGTTCAAAAGTTAACGCGATTCAACTGCGATTCCATTTCATCTATGGACAATAGTCCCCGAGGCTATGCACTCGAACCCGCCCCCCAAGGTTTATATAGAAAATGTCCTAGCATGCGAAAACTACTGTGCACTCGCCCTTGTTTTAGAAGGCTCGCAGTACAAGCAAGCCCACGCATATTCGGGGTTCACCAAATTTGCGCTGGTGATTTGTACGGAGCTCGAGCTTCCTTGCAGCAAAGGCCCCGCCAGCAAGCATTTCCTTACCTGAGCAAGGCTTAGACTATTAAATAGAACCTTATCGTGACACAAACCCTGAGCAACTGTGAGCACAGGCCATTACATAGGGTATATTGCAGAGGATCGTCGCTGAGCTCGAGTTCTCAACCCAAATGTCCGAGCGTCGCCCGAAACACTGGGCGTGGCACCCTTAGAAGGATTTTTCTTATTCGTGGGCCTATACTGTACTATGTATGGGCTCGCACACCTTCGGTAAGGACATCTCCGAACGTCGGGCTCAGCACCTTGACACTCAGGGCATCTCCTGCCGCTTGACTAGATTTTCGTGCGTGCCCGACTCCTTCTTCTTCTCCTTTCTCCTCCAACATCGAGTCACCGCTTTTTCTGGCCGCTTGAGCAAATTCCCGTGTGTTCCCGGGCTGCCCTCCTTCTGCCTCCTCCAATATCGAGTCACCACTTTTTCGACCACTTTTTTTAACCGCTTGAGGAGACAGTTCCGGTGTGTTCTCGACTTCCTCTTCTTCCTTCAACACCTCCGAGTCGTCATCGTCTGCTTCTCTTGCCGCTCGCACCTCGCCACCGTCCACGCAGCAGCAAGCGTCTCCCGCTCGATTAGCGCCGTCGCTCTGCTCGCAGCAGCCTCTGTCCGCGGCGGGAGCGGTGCCTCTTTGCTGCCTTTCTTCGTGGTGCCTGGAAGAGGAGGAGGAGGAGCAGGAGAAGCAGGAGGAGGAGGAAGAAGAGGAGGAGGAGGAGGAGGAGGAGGAGGAGGAGGAGGAGATGTCGTACTCTCCAAAGCCGGGGATCAGACACATCGTGCGCTGCCACTCCGTCCACTCTGACGGCCTCGTTCCTTCGCACCCTCCTGAGTCGAGATGCCTGCTGTCCACGCTGGTGTCCTCGCCAATGCCGCGGCCACGGGCAAGGTCACCGCCACGGCTACGGCTGCGCCCGCGATCACGACCACCACCATCGTGACGGCTGTCCCCTCCACCACTCCCACCATCGCCAACGCTGCTGCGCCGCTGGGCCTCTTCAACAACAGCGTCCATCGCGGGAGGAGGACAGAAAAATCGCTCCGAAACGTGGGTGTCGATTTCGAAAGTTGTCTGGCTTCCTCCTCCTCCGCATCGCTGCGCGTCAGGAACCTCTCGCTCTACTTTTTTCCCGGCCGAGGCCCCTGTATGCTTGGCAGTGGTGGTGGTGGCGGTGGTGTCGGTCGTGGCGATGATGCCCTGGTCGTGATCGCGAGTGTGAGTGCTTGCTGCACCTTTCTTGGTGTCCAGATGGAGGACGCGGAGGGCGGGCGTAAGCCGGAAGAGGGGCTGTGGCACGACCCGCTTGTAGGCCTCCGGGGCGGTCGGGTGGAGGTCGGTCAGCGAGTGGTTGGCGGCCCAACCCACCCAGCTTCTTTCGTACCACCCGACCTGTTGCGAGGGAGTAAACAGCACAAAAAAGTGAATAATGTGGATGGGGGGGGGGGGGGGGTTACTCATCTGTTGCTTGCCTTAGTCATTTTACCATTGACCACGCATCCCTTTCGAGACGGAGCGTGGATGGGGGTGGATAAAATAAAACAAATTATGATAGTGTGGATTAATTAATTTAGCAAAAGGGGAAGAAAAATGTTGTGTGCAAGAAGTTCATACAAAATTGGAAGGGGTTTTCCCCGTGAAGTTAATGTACCACGAAGGCAAAAAAACAAAAATGTGCGCCGGCTTGCGAGAAGGGTGAGATATTTATGTATACCTCGAATCTAAGACACGCAAAATGTATACCAGGTATGCGGCACAGGTAGTACCAGGCACCATGGGAACTACAAACGCGTCGCGCTTTGACAGCAGTGGCTTTGGCTCAAAACCCACCCAGAAATGCCAGCACCATAATAACCAACGAAATCGAAGTACGGGTTTGTAAGCATGCCCGCAGACAGCGAGGAGTTTTGTTCCAACATTGTTTTTTTCCAGGGTCCTTCACGAGTCATGACCCCAACCCGTGGCCCGAGTCAGGAAGATTTCGAAACCTAACGGGTGGGGTTCGGTCGGGTCGGGTCGGGTCGGGTCGGGTCGAATCCGGGAGCTCTTCAAAGCTCTCACGGATCGGGCCCGGTCATCGTTACCCGACCAGGCCCGACCAGGCCCGACCAGGCCCGACCCGACCCGACCCGACCCGTGAACACCCCTGTTTTTTTGTTCACGTCATCTTATCGAGAGTTTAGGGTGTTACCTGCTGTTCGGTAGAATGTGAAAAGCTTTCCATCTTCCGCTTCAGACCCTCCTCCGACCTGACGTAGCTCAAGTGATGGATCACCCCGAAAGACCTATCGAGGTCTAGACCGGAGTACCTATCCTGCGTGTTCACAGCGCATCCGATCTCTCGATATTTTATCCTTTTTTTGTTTTTTTTTCAGGAAACAAGAAACAAACATCGGCGCGAGAGGGAACATGCAACAGATCCGAACTATTAATACGACTAAATACAAAACTCGCTATCTCTCCGCATATATAATATATATACGAAGTATGTGCATATTATATGTACATGTATATGTATATGTATATATATATATATTGAATGTCTCGAATTAGTATGAATTATTGTGACTCTACGTAAAAGGGAGTAATAAGACCAAGGAGATGCCCTAATAGGCAGACCTGCAAGGAGGTTGGTTCTCTGTGCTGTAACCCAGTTCAACCTTTACATTTTTGTCAGGGTTGCTGCTTCCAAATTGTTTGTTTTTTTGTAGCCTTAACTTGCAACGGTATTCACGAGGTAGGACGTCAGGATGTATCTTTCTCCGTCTTTTGGCTACGCAAGACACTCGTGCACCAGAGTAAAGCCTAAAGCCTCTCACCAGCGACAGCGGTAGGGATCGACGAGCCACAAGGCGCGCAGCGGCTCCGGTGGCGATACGACCGATCTCAGGCTGGCCCAACAGGTGGCCATCCCCGCACGGAAATACACCGCTTGAGGATGCCGTGCAGCCAGCACTAGAGCCCTGATGGGCGGGGAAAAAAGGCGGGGGGGCGGGGGGGCGTACTCGTTTGTTGCTTGCCTTAGTATTGACCATTGCCTTGATCTTTCGAGAGGAGCCGCGGGGGGGGGGCGGGGGGCTACTTCATTTTCATGCATGGCCGTAGTCGTATGACCATAGATGGGGGGTCATCATGCATGTATGTTGGGTACGTGTTGGAGAAAGAAGACTGGTTGGTTCCTGAGGTTATGTTTTAAAAAAAAATGTCAAAACAAATTCTTAAAAAAACGATGAGTAGATCGACCAGCAGTGCTAACAATCAATGCTGAACCCCTCTCGCGCGACAAAAAAAAGGAAGAAAGGAAAGTAGAAGTACCGTAGGGGAGAAGAAAAGTAAGTGAAGCTGTGACCACGGCTTGTCGTGGGAGAGAGCTGGAAAGTAAAAAACGGGTGGNCTTCATTTTCATGCATGGCCGTAGTCGTATGACCATAGATGGGGGGTCATCATGCATGTATGTTGGGTACGTGTTGGAGAAAGAAGACTGGTTGGTTCCTGAGGTTATGTTTTAAAAAAAAATGTCAAAACAAATTCTTAAAAAAACGATGAGTAGATCGACCAGCAGTGCTAACAATCAATGCTGAACCCCTCTCGCGCGACAAAAAAAAGGAAGAAAGGAAAGTAGAAGTACCGTAGGGGAGAAGAAAAGTAAGTGAAGCTGTGACCACGGCTTGTCGTGGGAGAGAGCTGGAAAGTAAAAAACGGGTGGCTGAAAAACGAAAATGGTGTGGCCATGTATTGGCACGCTTCTATGATAGAGGAAGAAGACGGGCAAGGCTGCTCGTATGGTTTAAATTAAGTATATGTCAACAGTAATTAGTGACGAAGCTGTGGCGCACAATTGTGCATACAGTAGTGGGTGCCTCGACTTAAGAGCGCGCCCGTGACAAGCAAAGACAGGCGCTCTCAACTACACAGTAATATTGCTCTTATCTGTACGTAGTGGGAAATATACAGCTTTTAGTATAGGCGGGACATACATGCCGATTTGACCACTCTTAAATCCCGAATGTTCTTATCTTGGACGCTCTTAAATCGGGGTACCATGGCAATCAGAACCCATGACATACACAAAAACCAATATATTCCAGCAGTTTTACACACTTGGTTCTGTTTACTAGTATTCCCCCGCAACTACTGTTTTTACGATAGAATCAGGGTTACAGATTTTAACACATATTATATTTGTTTTTCTAGGTTGCATTTTTTTTGTTTGCAACAACAAACGAAACAACAAAAAAGAGACTACTATTTGTGGCGTTCTCACTTGGTGAGGTACACAGGGTGCCAGAACTCGTCCGTGTCGAGGACGAGAATCCTGGCGAACTTCCTGCGACGTGTAAACGAAAAGCACGGATGTATACATATAGATATACGGTTTCAACAGCGGGCGGAGGCGTTTTGTCGACCCGGGGGTAGCGTAAACAATCGCTTGGACATTGGGACAAACGAGTGCGGTTGCTGGGCAAGCATAATAGTCCGACCTGACGCAAACACACAGCAGCAGCAGCAGCAGCAGCAGTAGCAGCAGCAGCAGCAGCAGCAGGAGGAGTCGCACCGATGCAAGCAAGCGAAACGAACGCGAGTGAAGGCGCCGCTCTCTCTCTCGCTCTCTCTCTCTCTCTCTCTCTCTCTCTCTCTCTCGTAGAGCATACCTGGTAGAGCGTTTCGACGGGTGCTATGGCACGGTACATTGGGGTCGCTGATACCGGTAACGTTTTTTTCATGAGGCAGGCTGATCGCTTGAGGAGCACTCCACGCCTCATACAAATAATGAACCATTTTTGATAAAACTTTGTAAGCTATCATACCTGGTAGGCCGCAATACACAATCAGATGGGCTACAAGGTAGGTAGGTAGGTAGGTAGGTAGGTAACGAAAACTACTGCATACATCGGGAAAAAAAGAGGTTAGACAGCTGCTTAAATTCATAAATGTGTTTCGGCTCAACAACAGTGAAGGTGTTTTTGGCTCAAACGTGCAATCCCTACGGTAGCCCGGCTTTTTCCTCGCCTACTCTACTGTACCACAATACCCTACTGTGCTGCAGTACCCCACTGTACTGCAGTACCCTACTGTGCTGCAGTAGCCTACTGTGCTGCAGTAGCCTACTGTGCTGCAGTAGCCTACTGTTGAGAGAGTAATAAGCATTCTCCGAAATAGTCCATACATGTTTTGGCTCAACAGTGAAATGTTGTTGGCTCAAACACGCAATATCTACCGTAGCACGGCTCCTTCCCCTCAACACCCTACTGTACCTCAACACCCTACTGTACCTCAACACCCTACTGTACCTCAACACCCTACTGTACCTCAACACCCTACTGTATCTCAACACCCTACTGGACTGCAGTACCCGACGGTTGAGAGAGTAGTAAGCATTGCCCGGAACTGTTTAGAAATGCTTTTGGCTCAACAGCAGTGTAAGTGTTTTTGGCTCGAACGTGCAATATCTGCCGTAGCACAGCTCTTTCCCCGCCAACTCTACTGTACCGCAATGCCCTACTGGACTGCAGTACCCTACTGTGCTGCAGCACCCTACTGTGCTGCAGTACCCAATTGTACTGCAGTACCCTGCTGTTGAGAGAGTACCCTTGATAGTGCTGACTGCCCTTGAATTCGTTTTTTTTTTTTAATCATGTATTTGCTGAAAATCTCCTTCTCCCGTGCTACAAATACGTATACTTACATACAGCCCAGCAAAAACGAAGCAGAAGCACGCACCTCGGATCCGTCCTGATGAGAACATTCCCATGCTCTCTCTGATCTTCTTCGCTACTCCACGTTCCGACCTCTACCTGCACCTGCAAAACACAAAAATAAAAACACACACACACAGCCCGCCGAATACTTTGTATACACAGGCGACTGCGTGAATCGGTGACAAAATTCCATCTCAAACAACGCGCGAAATGGTTACGTACTGTATATACGTATAATCTGGCGACTTGCAAATAAGAAAATCTCACACAAAACTATATATAATCTTGCGACTTGCAAATAGGAACGTCTCACGACAAACTATACATAATATGACGACTTGCAAATAAGAACGTCTCACGAAAAAACAAAACAAATAGATTCTGGCGAATTACAAATAAGAGCATCTCACAAAAAACAAACGGGGGCGAGTAGTTGGCTGCCACGGCATCAGATACTGATGTTGCACGCTGCTTTGCCATACACTCACCTTGGTATGCGTGGGAGAATCGACGTCCCCCCGCATTGATTCCAAAAGCTCCAGGGTGGGGGAAATGTCCCGGGCGGCACCGTTCCAAGGCGAGGTATTCACGAGGACGAGCTGTATGGGGGGTGAGAGATGGGGGGGGGGGGGGGGGG
>MEHQ01002215.1:96652-126391 GCA_008828725.1 Saccharina japonica | reverse complement strand
CGGGTAAGGCACACTTTTGGTTTTTTTCGTGGAAGTGCGCGGAAGTTTCCACGGAAGTTGGCGAAGCTTCAACGGAAGCTCCCAACGCTTCCGTGGACGTTTTCACGGAATCTTCCGTCACTCCCATGAAAGGTTACACAACCACTTCCATGGAGAGCTACCGCTTCCGTGGAAGCTTCCATGGAAGTGTTGGAAGCTTCCATGGAAGTTATTGAAGCTTCCGTGAAAGCGGCGGAAACTTCCGCGTTTTGACCCCGTGGTGGAAAGAGCGAGGCTGGGAGTTGACCTTGTGCTTCGCACCTGGACAGGTCTAGGATGGCTCCATTCCGCGGTTTTTATGAAGAAGGCTATTATGGGAACACATCCTGGCGGGGCCTGTTTGTGTGGGATCAGGGGTGTGATGGGATCACCCTTTCTTTGGTGGGCGAGTGGTGGTAAGCTTCCACGAAAACTTCCACGGAAGCTTCCATGACGGTAGCGTCGACATCTTCCGCAGAAGCACGTACGGCCTGCGTGGAAGCTTCCACCGTCCTCGTGGAAGCATGGAAGCTTCCGCGGAAACTTCCACGGAAGCTTCCACAGAAACGTCCACAGAATCTTCCACGAAAAATTCCATGGGCTTCCGCGGAAGCTTCCATGGAAGCTTCCGACGCTTCCATGGAAGCTTCCACCGCTTCCACGGAAAATTCCACCGCTGCCATGGAGGAAGCTTCCGCGGAAGTCCATGGAAAAAAACAATAGTAGACTAGACCGCCTGGACAGGTAAGGTGAACTCGGCGAGCGGGGGGCGGGGAAGGGCGGCCTCCCGGGGACGGCTCGCTCCGTCAATACCGCAAATAATACCTTGCAATTGATGCTGGTGTGGCTTTCCCATGTTGCTCCTCTTCTCACGCTCACAGACCATAAGTTAAAAGGTCGGTCTTGGATGCTTGCAAGCCAGTCCGATATCTCACTCGTCCACTCAGTCTATCACACAAGGAGGTCTTCGCTAGATGGCAGTGCGCTGCTCTTTGGCTAGCGCTCCTTCCCTATCTGCTCTTGCCTCTGCTTCTGGATGCTGATGTCGGTGGTTTCTCGCTGGTCTTGTACTGCTCCTAGACTCGCCTTTGCAGTATGGCTTGGTGTGCGCTTCTGGAGTGCATTTCAGAGAATAGCGTTATCCGCGTGCTCAATGCTTGGCTTCGTGGTGTGCGCAGAACGTCGCGAAGGGGGATAGATCCATGGCGCGTAAAAGCTAGACGCTCGCTGGCTTTCGTTCTGTACCCGGCATCAAAGTAGGTCGACCCTTATCGGTCTCTCTTCTATGCTCCTCCTGCTCTGCTTTATTACCGTGTCTCTCGATAGCTTGTTGCTGTTCTTTCATTGTGAGCAAGTGAAACGATGATAAATCCATACGACCACACCTCTGCTCCTCCTGCGGTTTTGCTGCTGTTTTTGCTGCTGCCGCCGCTGCTGCTGCCGCTGCTGCTGCTGCCGCTGCTGCTGCTGCTGCTGCTGCTGTTGCTGCTGTTGCTGCCGCTGCCGCTGCCGCTGCCGCTGCCGCTGCTGCTGGTGGTGCTGCTGTTACCTCCTGTAGCTCATGCCATTCTTCAGGAGTCCACTTCCCCAGTCCAACGTCTGCCCATTCCTGGTGTCACCTCTCTTGCTCGATGATCTTTGACATCCAGGAAAGTTCCTCGCCCAAGACGACGAAACCCACCATGGCGCTGCACACGTGCGCGAGCTTCCGTGACCATAAGTCGGACGCTAGCGTAAGGGGACGACTCGTGCACCGGGTGCCTGGCACAGCCTTGCTCACGAAGAGCGGTGGCGGGGTTGACGCGGCGCCATGAGGCGGGTAGTAGAAGAAGAATGTATATTATTATTGCGGTGGCGTGCACCAAATTAACTGACTTATTGAACAGAAGGGGGCCCCTGGTCCCCCTCAACTCTGTGACCCTTGAAATCAGGCCAAACACAATTGTATGCAACCCGTCCCGGGAAACATAAAATATGCAATCAATCTCCGTAGATGACTTGCAGTGGCACAACCCAGATACTTGTACTAAAACGGCAATGGCACGCATCATACATTTCAGGAATATCACATCAGACTTTGATACGAGTAAATCCCACAGGTCTGGTCCTGATTCCTTATCCTATTAATAGAGAGATACTCATTCTGGTGGTTACAGACTGTTTTTTTTTGTTTTTTTTGTCCATCCCGATTTATTATCTTCGCACTCTTCCTTTCTCTCTCCTTCGTAGTCGTAACTCAGATCCGGGGTCACAAAGTAGGCTCCTCTCTCCCTCCTCCCCCACTACGGTTCTTGCCTTGATTTTTATCGCGCAGAGAGCTTCAGCCTTTCCTCAACCTCGTCGACTTCGATCGAATTTTGCTAACTCACGCTCTCGCGCTTTCCGCTACGTAGTCAAGATATTTTTTTACGAGAAAAAGTCTCTACGAGCATACACTCCGCGGGGCTGGAACTCGCGACCTTGACGACAACAGGCTTCGTGGTGACCTGCTAGCCCACCGGGGCGACCGGCTGAGCGACTCCGACTCTCTGACTGGTGCTACGGTAGAGGGGTCACTGGTAAGAGTCATATTGTCAGCCGATGAGAGCCACTCGGCCGACAGACCTCCTTATTTTTTGCCAGTCGTAATATATAAGGCGGTATAGTGTACCGAGGTTTTTGACCACCCTATCTCGAAAGACCGCCCTATTGGAGATAGGGCGGTTGACCGCCCTATTGGGCTTTTGGTGATATCCCAATAAGGCGGTAACCGCCCTATTGAGTGCATACATCCTTTTAAGGTACAGCACAGAGTGCCTCTGACCCAGAAGATGACCCAGAGGGCCTCACGAAGAGGGATATCATACGTGTGCTCGGAGAAGGAAGGTACAGCGTTGCAGCAGTACCAGTGCTGAACCCAGTAAATATGTGTGGTGTCAAGTACACATCAAAGCACAGCAGAGCAGACGGGTGCACACACACTTTGCATGTTGAGAAGTATAATATTAATTGAGCTGCGGGCGACAGAGCCCGCCGAAGACACACTCCACCCAGAGAAGATATATACTGCCGTACTGTTGTACGGAGAGGACTCTTCGCTTTGCTACACATTCACAACAGAGCTCCAACCTATTCTACGGCACCGTACTGCTGTCTGACTACTGTACTGCACTACAGTCCTCCGCTGTGCCCCCCCCCTTGGCCTTGTTGAGGCTCACAAAATTGCCTCATGTCTGCCTGCTGCACTGGCTTAGAGGCATGCGCTTTGATGAACGACATCCTGGCCTTCTGCCGATAGAAGGAGGCATCGCCATTGCCGCACGCCTCCGCTGCGCTCTCCAGAGAAACGAAGTGCGACGAAAGTTCCACGTAGGACGGGGGGGCACCGCCCCCGTGTCCCGTCGTATCCTCATCGCTGTCTTCGATCTCTTCAGCATTCACCTCGTTGACGTGAGTGCCTTTCAACGCTTCCGTCATCTAGTCTACCGCATCGAGTTGCATAGCCTTTATGACATCCTTCTGGTCCTCCACTGTAGTGTAGAAAGCACCCCCGCTGGGCTAAGAAATCCAGCCTGGACCAGATTTTCTGTTTCTTATTAGGTGCATCTCGCCCAAACGCAGCACCAGGGTAGGCCCAATCTTCTAAGACGTGTCTTAAAATTTGTCTTAATTCGTTTTTCAGAGAGAGGCCCGTCTTACTCCCTATATTGCGTCTTAGCACGTCTTCGATTCGTCTTAGAACTATATCAGGCGCAGCTTAGGGAGTCTTAGGTAGTTCTCACGACTTGAGCGAGCTGTAGGAACATAACGGGAACAATCAGCAGGTAAACCAATAACTCCAAGCTGCTTTTCGAATTGTTTCTAATGTTTCCCCTTTTTCCCTGTACTCCGTTTTTTTTCTCGCGGGATGGGATGATGGGATTTTGTTTGTTTTTTATTTGAATTTCGCGATCGCCCCACACGCATTATACAGCACACAGCGCACCTCCACCTCGACAAAACCTCCAAGCCCTACACACAGCACACACTATGGATTGCACCTTCCCAGCACACTTACGACTACAACACCAGCAAAGCACCGCTTCCACTCTTTCGCAATGGCTTCGGCACTGCTGGCGGCGTCGGCCCCGGCTCCTTCCTTCCCGCCCGCCCCGGTCAATGTTCCGCTGTGTTATTATGTGCATTGATTGACGGCGGCAGCTGCATGCAGTAATAGTATCATTCAACCTGCTCCTACTATGTAATAAGCAGATAGATGTAGTAGCAGGATGATAGTGTACTCAAGGGTTATCGCTGTTGTTGTTGTATTCTACGAAGTGTTGGTACATGTATACGATGATGAGAGTATATATATGTACGAGTCGTCTTACACCTATTTTTGTGTCTTTTAGCACGTCTTAGATTCGTCTTAAGCATGTCTTAGGCTCGTCTAAGCACGTCTTAGATTCGTCTTAGCACGTCTTACATTCGTCTTAGCTCGTCTTAATTCCGATTAAGACGCGCCAAGACGAATGCAAGACGTGCTAAGACGAATGTAAGACGTGCTAAGACGTAAAAAACTGAATAAGACGACTAATATTCGCACGTCTTAATCCCAAAATTTTCGACCTGCGGTCGGCTTATTCCTCGCTACGCTCGAAAACTAAGTCCGACTTACGGCTCGCTTCGCTCGTCTCAGAAGATTGGGGGGCGATGTTTTATACTGATGTGGAGGCGAAAATGGACCGTGGATAGGGCGGTAGCCTCCCTGAATAAGGCGGTAGCTGCCCTGAATGGGGTTGTTACCGCCTTATATAGGGTCGGTTGCTATATAGGGCGGTTGCCTCCCTATTCGCATCTTCTGTCGTGTGAAGCCGATTTTGACCGCCTTATCTCGAACGACCGCCATATTCAGACCGCCTTATATAGGCCCCCCTACTGTGTGAGATTGGGTTTGTACGTAACTTTGCCACTACTACTATCGTACTCGTAGTCGGAAATAAGAAATAAGCATACCTGGTATACAAGGTAGAAAACTTGAGTTATTAATGTGTGGATTCTTTAGTTTATACCTGGTATATACCAGGTATGTATATATTAATAGTTGTAACTCAGATCCGGGGTCACAAAGTAGGCATCCCTTCCTCCTCCCCCACTACGGTTCGTGCCTTGCGTTTTGCGTTTTTTTCATGGCGAGAAGACTTTTTTTATTTAATACGAAGCCCTTTGTTCTTCGTCTTTTTTTTTTTTAGTCCCATTTATTATCTTCGCACTTCTGTCCCTCTCCCTCCATACGCGTACGTATAATAAAGAGTTTCGGAAAAAAAAATGAAAACAAAAAAGTCGATGCTCATGGTGCTCATGAATGGCGGGGTATTTGTCCAGGATTATTACGACTTGCTCATGTTTGGGGATTGCCAAGTCATCATCGACACGACTTTTTTTGCAGCAGGCGAACCACAAAGTCGAGTGAGAAACATGTGACTACCGCACGAAATGCCATGAACTTCCGGTCGACCACGGTGCTCCACCACCTTCCGCCGTGACCTTCTCCCTCCGCTCCTCCCCCCGTATCAATTTTCCCACGGTCGTTGCCTTCCTCCTTGCCGTCGTCCAACTCATCGAGGTTGTGTGCATACGCATCGTGCATCTTTTCCCCTTTGTTTCCATTTCCAACAGCGCGAACACATCCTTCACATCCCCACCCCGTCTTGCCCGCCTGGCCTGAACTCAGACCTACCTGCTGCTGTGCTGCTTTCGACACCACAGCAGCAGTATCACGAAGCCACGACTGGATGGGGCAGGCGGCGAGCCCTGCCGCTCTACGATTTAGCGCCGAGTGGGTACTCGCCTCTCCCACATCCTCCTCGCGGTCTCCCAGCTTTGAGGTTGCGTGCCGGTGTCTGTTTGCTCTCGTACGAGTACGTACCCACCATTTCTCCTTCCAGCAGAACACTACTTTCCCCGCCACGGCATCACCAGCCGACCACTCGTTCAAGGAAGGTGGCGCGCCCTGTCGCCGTACGCTGTGGTGGCGTGTCATGCATCCCAGGCTGCCGTAGTGGCGATGCAGGCACCCTGATACCGCCTGTGTTCTGTACCATGACCACAACCCTGCGCAGCTTGACTGCTCATGCCTGGACTCCATTTTTCGACCCTTTTCTTTGAGCAAGAACTAAAAAAAAATTGCCCGTGGAAAAAAGGTAGCCGTCAACGTCTTTTATGCGGCGAGACTTCGGCCGTCTTTGATCAACCACGTCCATGAGCAAGTTTTGTTCCACTTTTTTTTTTTTCCGAAACTCTCTAATATATAATAGTCGTAACTCAGATTCGGGGTCAGAAAGCTGGCTCTTCTCCCTCCTCCCCACTACGGTTCGTGCCTTGCATTTTTATCGTGAGAAGGTTTCAGCACTTTCTTCCCTCGTCGACACGGTGGGATTCGATCCTGGGTACCAATGGTAGTAGTCTTTGAAGCTGACCACTACACTACCGGGGCGACCGGCAGAATGAAAATCAGAAACATTGGTTTTTGAATTGTAATAGATGTTGTTTGTTGTTGTTTTTCTTCACATTAAACTCGTTTCAGTTGCTAATCCCTATAGTCTGATCTAGCAAGATCACGGCCCGTGGTCACAAAAGTGCTAGAGCCATCAGAGAATCCTAAAGAACACGTACACTTAGCAGGGAAAGGATACACAAGTCCGAAGAGGTACACCTAAAATCCCTACAGCATGTTATGTGTGTCCAAAACTGATCTACACGCCGCCCGCAATCTCCATTCGACTACAGCAGCAACGTCCCCCCCCCCCCCCTCCCACTCTTTACCAATGAATTTGCCGACTACAGCGTAACTACTGTCTGAAGTGCTGTCTGTACAAAAACAAGCGGTAGGCGTGGGAACAAGATGGAGCACGCAGCTGCTGTCTGAAGTGCTGCCAGAATGACAGTCCGCGGGCATAAAGTGAAAAAGAACAGCCAACCAAAGCCATCATGTCCATTGACAATTACCCGAATCTATCCTGAACGGTCTGTGTTAGGCACAGCATTATAAACATCGACACTGATTAGGAATCGTTCCACATTGAAGGGGTCTTCCACGATCAGGCACACAATGAAGGCACCCGGGGTGTCCGCGCCATCTCTGCCGCGTCTCTCTACAAAACCAGTGACGTCATCCACACCGACCCAACAACAACATTCAGGGAACAAAAACGAAGAATTTGTCAACAAAAAAAACAAAAATGTTCGTCCGTTCGTCACGGGTCGATGTCGTCCGTGCTCCGGATCGCTGCTCCTGTGCGCTGCTGTGCTGCTGCGCCGGCGCGCTGCTGTGCTGCTGCTCAGGCGCGCCGCTCCGGTGCCGCTCGGCCAGTCCTAGCACGACCACACTCGACCCGCTCCGTCCGTACACGCTCTCGTTGCTGTCCTTCCCAGTCGGCTCCTCGCTTTCTCTCTCGTTGCACTCAGGGTGCTTGGTCTGAAAAATATAAATTCTCGCGCTGAAGGGGTCAACTCTGTAGCTACTATTAAATACCAGGTAGCTGCGTACCGAATACGGCGCTCAGCAGTTGGATCTTGGTTGGACCCGTCTTCATTTGTTTTTTGCGAATAAACCTGAATAAACTCAAAAGTCCGACCCACGTGGAATTCGTACTCCAGCACCAATTCTTACAGAATGATCATGGGATACTATTGTTACATTGTCCTGTTGACCCGGGTAGTATCCAGGGGAGTCACTGAACTTATAATAAACACATTAACACGCGCGAACGGTTTATCCTAAAATCGAGTACTAACTACCAGGGTACATATATTATAGTACATCACGAATCACGAATCCCACACGAACTCTACAAATAACACATACTACTGCTGTAGGAGCATATTTGCATCATTTTTGGCCGTCATTACTCTCCTGAGGTTCTGGAAGCCTGTGATTGGCGTTTATAGCATTTCAAAATTCAATGATGCCCCAATTACCTGGAAGTATAACTTCAGATACTCTTGTGTACTCGCAGTATTTTTCGATGTTCAATACTCTCGATACTCGGGAGTACTCCGGTCGCATGCTCTATGCTGTACGCTATCATAGAGGTGCCACCGCCGCCGTGTTTTTTTGTTTTTTTGCTGAGCCTATGTATGTATCACTTGATAAGGAGCTCCAGACCTCACCGAAAAATGGATCTTGAAGGAAACGTAATACCAGGAAAATGTTTCATGATCTCAACCCATTCAGAACTGAAACAAATCTCCCACACTATTTCCAATTTTTTTTCCCCCCAAATTCGTGGGACCAGTTCTTAAGGGGTTAAAAAGCATTCCCTCCCATGGCCTAAATTTACCACGTACGAACAATATTGCAACGCGAGAATGAAGTCCGACGGTTTTGGGTTAAGGGGCTATTAAAATATTAATAGATCGTTCACAAACAAAATCAGCCAAAAAGTGTCACTGAGACTACCTCTATCGTGCGTAGCTCGCGTCTCCAAGTATTAATACTATTAATACATTAATACCACTCTGTATCGAAATATAAGCACCGTTTTCATTTAATATTAGAGTGTTTGCGCATAAGACTTTTTTGAAAAATACTTTTCTAAAAATTGCCCCGCGGTAAAAATTAGCGGTATTTTTCTGAAAAAACGACCGGAAAATACTTTTCAGAAGTAACGATTTGGCCAGAATTTGCGGTACTTTTTGTGCTCTCTGTTCATTGGCGTACAACGTACCGAGATTTGACCCGACGCACTGGGTCTCATCGACACCACCGAGAGCCGTACCTTGCACAGCCGACAAAAGCGCTGCTACTCGCAACACGGCACCTAACCGCGGAGCGCACCGAGGCTCAAAATGTGTAGGCTGGAGTATGGCACGGACGAGTGGCGTTGGGCTGTCACGGCGGGCCGCTGCTGCGGCACCCGCCCACTTGATGTCGTCGTGGAAGGTGCCTCGATCAGAAATTGGTACTCGTACGTGCCGCCTGTATACCTCCCCATGATACAGCATGAAAAGTCTTGTGTACCATCTCCGTAACACGACCGTGGTGGCGGCAGCACAGCAGCTGAAGCTACAGCTGCAGCAGCAGCAGCAGCAGCAGCAGCGGCGGCGGCGGCGCGGCGGGGGCGGGCGCGGAGGCGACTGCGCCGCTGTGCGAGGGGGTCGGGCGTGCTTGAATCGTAGCGTTGGCACTCGTAGGCTCGAGCAGCAGCACAATAGTAAGAAAAAAAGCCAATCCCATGATTGAAAGTAGCAAAAACGGAAGCTGCTCGCTGCTGAGCTGCTGCTGCTGCTGCTGAGCTACGAGTACTACTGCTGCTGAGCTGCTGCTGCTGCTGCCGACCCTAGCCACCCCTAGGAGAGTACGAGTAGCTGCTGCTAACTGTGCTGCTGCTTCTGCTTGCTGTCTGGGTATACAGCGGCTGCCGCCGATGCTGGGTTGCGGCTGCTGTTGATATATGCCCTGCTTGTATTCGTTGCTGTTTTTGCTATACGATGCACCTGGTACCACGAGTCTTTTATACATACGTTCGTACTGCTGTGCTGGTACACGAATGTTTGTTTCTTCGTTTTTGTCTCCCCGTGCTCACCCGCTTCCCTGTTTCATACGGCACGAAGGGTTTGCAAAGTCTTTTTTGGGTTTGCTTTTGCGCAAACACTAAGAAATCGTGAGGGAAAGGAAATTCACTTTTTTTAGCGTCCAGAAAAATATTTTCTGAAAAGACTTTTGCGCAAACACTCTATTGATGCACAAAAACAGAGTGAAGTGGTATTAAATAGTATACTCGATGCATCTACGTATGTATCTGTGTAGAGTTTCTTGTTGTGAGAAAGAAAAATATAAAAACCAAGCCGAATCCTTGAAGACAGACGCACCGGCATCGCCATTTCCCCCCAGGTTGTGTTCTGTGTGTGTGTCTGTTCTTCCTCGTGAATCTTGTTCTTTCTAACCGCACACCCAGTGTCCGTGCCGATTCTTCGTTCTTTCTACCCGTCGACATCCAGCACACAGCACACCCAGTGTCCGTGCCGACTCTTCATCTTAAAGATATACAAGTTCTGTGGTCTGTAGGGTATACGTGTATATATATATATACAACGTTCCCCTTCGGGATGTTGGTCACTTGAAATCCCGGGGGTGTCGCAAGTTGAAAATAGATCGCACATGCTTCGTACTTCCCTTTTTGGACCCTTTTTGGGGCAAACTTGTGTTGCATAGACTGCTGTATAGTGCAAAGGGAAAAGTAGTAGCGAGGACAATTTCTTATAAAAAACAAATAAATGTCACTATTAATAGATTATATCACATCTGAGGTACAGTGCGCTCCCGGTGTTAAGAAGCTTCTTCAGTTTGATGTCCGGGCTCAACGACTTATTTTGTTTCCGACGTCGATCTGACTATTTTGTGTAGGGTTTACAGTCGATCCCACACTGGTGAGCTGTGTTTTTTAACCGAAGTTTTCTATTGTTCGTGCCAATCTGAGCTCATTTTTCTCGACACGTTATTTCTTATCTGCAGGCACCTATACTACTATTAATACTGTGTTTCCATAGTCTTCTGCTTTTGGGAGTTTTATGAGTGATCAACGCTGAAGATCATGCTGCACATTGTCGGATGGCAAACATAATAATAATAATTAATACTGTATTTGTGTTGAATTGTTGTTGTAGTTGTCTTCACATTAAAAACCGTGCCGGTCTCTCTATCCAGTACCTCCATCTATCCGTACTAATCCAACACTTGACACGGTCGATTCCCGTGGTCACAGGCTAACTTACCCGAAAAAAGGTATACTGAAATAAAAGTGGAACCCGAAGGGTCCGCAAAGCGATCAAAGCCAGTCAAAAACAGATAGTCTGGAGCCCTCCACTCCCCTCTACACGCTATGTGAAGGTAAAAATAAAACTGGAAAAGTCAACATCACCAATCGGGGTATACGCCCCCTGATTCTATCTTGGTGCCCCTATAATGCCGGGGTGTTCCGTGCCGGGTTCACGCCGGTCAGGCAAACAAAATCGAGTCCTCCACCCCGATTATAAAACGCAGACATGGTACGGGGGAAGGGAACTATGGTCCCGTGCGACTGATGTACCCCCGGCCTGCGAGCAGTGTAACTGCAAAAGGTCAAAAACAACGAAGGGAAAAAGACAAAGGCAAAGACAAAGAGATAAGTCAAAAGTACAAGCAAACACTCAAACAAACAAGACCACAGAGACAGCACAGACACGTCATCCCGAGGGGGTGGTGCAATGGTGCGGCGGTGGGGGGAGGGGAAAAACAAACAAACAAACAAACAGACAAACAAACAAACAGTCCAGGAGAGTCAATCCGGCACATATCGCGCCACTCGGTCCGCCATTTCTCGCTTGTTTTCTTCCCTCGCCGATTCGCCCTTCTTCCGCACCCGTCCCGTCCCGTTGGTTCTTGGCGTCTCTTTATTATTGCTGCACTCTTTGTCTCGCTTGGTCGCTCGTTTTCGGCTAGCCTCCTCTTCGTCCTTGTGCCAGGAGGTCATAAACCTCTCAGCTCCCTGCAGCACTCCCTTGTACCACTGCCTTCCTCCCTTCACCTTCGCTGCTTCCGCCCAAACTGAATTCGGGACTCCGAAGACACGTCTCTGGTCGTCCGTAGAGCCGTGCGTAGCTCCGAACGCTTTGAAGTCGTCCTTCAGGCACGTCTGCCAGTTCCGCTCCGGGCACCCCGCGCCCGGGTCCTTCCCCCCCACCAGCTCCCCGAACATTTTGAATGGTGATTTTTTATATCGAGTAGATTCACGAAGAACAACTCGTGAATCTTGACGCCATTCAGTGTTTTAACCTTAAAAAATCGAAATCACGTTCTGCGTCTTTTTTTTGGTCGTGACTTTGCAGTAGTACTCGTACTGTATTTTAATACATTTTTGCAGTAAATGCGCCTGATGAGTGTACTTCGTGTATAATCCACGCAACCCCAACGGTATACGAGTATCCAAAGACCAGATATGAGGGCATACAGCTGACTCTGTCGCCTATACCGGTTGCGGACAGCAAGTGGCTCCCCAAAACAACCGCTGGGCGCTGGCGAACGAGAACATTGCGCTGGCGAAACCTCGAGGAGGAGGCGGCACGTCTCAAACAAAAACGAAGCAAAGTATCCTGATAACCCGGGCGAGGCCGGGCATACGACCTGTAAGGATGGCATCTTGCTAGCAGGGCCACACCGGCGGCGCGGGAGATTGAAACATCACAGCCTATGTCGTCATTCGGTCGGTGACTGTATCACGCGCCCGGCCCGGCCCAGTCCCACTCGCGCACCACTCGCAAATATTCTTGGATTTAATGTCACAACTCGTGAGTTTCGTTTTCTGTTCGTTATGGATGACCCCGACTGAGCAGGCCGTCGTAGGATACTGCCACGTACAGCAGCACACGTATCACATATCACACAGAGTACATCAAGGGCAAAATAGTTCAGTACGAAGACTAAACACACAGAGCACACCCAGAGTACACACATACAACAGAAAAGTGCCTGCACACAGAACAGTACCGACAGCATAGCACAGAGCACATATAATACACAATACACAACGAGTGAGTACACAGAGCACACACAGCAGTTAAATCTAGCTGTTGTGCTGGAGAGCAGAGTACCCTGGTGCGTGCTTAGCAGCTGAGTACTCGTCTAAGGGTGCCCGTCGAACAGTTGGGTACCCGGGTGCCCGGAGCGCAAAATTTCGCGAGTTTAATTTTTAAGTGTTATCCATACTCGTGACGGGTATTATTAGTAGCTGTTTTGCTGTTTTCAACCGCTGCTGTACTGCGCGATCACAGGGGGAGGTTTTGCTGGAACATGATACATCAAACATACACACTGACACGCCCATATAAAGAAAGACAGAACACAGCGGTATACTCTACCTGGTACTTCGTCACAACTACACCTGCTGGATCTCCCCTGCTAGCTGTGTGGTACGGGTCCTGCGCACGCATACTGGATACCACAGCCGCCACAAAGGCAACAATGTGAACAGCGGCTGCTACTGCGTGTTATACAGCTTCTTCTTCTGCTGTACTGCTGTGCTGTTTGATAAGTGGCGCCTTAGTTGCTTTGTAGTTTGAGGTCTAGACATGCACCCGTAACATCCAGCAGTACTCGTACGTAGTACTACTGCTGTACTAAAATATTCGTCCGCTTGTTGATCGGCCTATCGTTTTACGTAGATAGACTATGATATGCATGCATACGTACTCATCGTAAATCTGTGTATGTACGTGTACTGCACGTAGATTAGAAAATGTTGGGACCAAATTTGCAGATTTACATCAAATGCGCATGTACACAGCCCAGAGAGAGAGCAGACGCATGCAACGTGGTATCAACTACTACTGCTGCACGACGCTTTATGTGTGCCTCGTTCAATGTCAAGTCGGTGTGGTCCTTATTCTTGTCTCGTACGTGGTGCGTGCTGTGTGTGTTCCGTTCACGCGGTGGGTCAAAAACGACCAAAAACCAAGGACTATCATGGGAGTCAACGGGACGGGAATTCCCATAGAGAACGGGACGGGACGGGTATTCCCGTCCCGTCCCATCGTGAAATGTCTCCCGTCCACGACCTCCCGTCCCATCCCATCATGTTTTCCCTACCCATTTCCGTCCCATATGGCCGAATTAGTATCCTCCCGTCCTCCCGTCCCCACCTTGCTTCCCGTCCCATCGTCGGATACTTTCTCCCGTCCCATCACTTCCCATCCCGTTGGCAGGATACTTTCTCCCGTCCCATCACTTCCCATCCCGTTGGCAGGATAACTTATCCCGTCCCACCTGCTTCCCGTCCCACTATCCCACGTACTCCCCTTCCCATTACCATTGTGGACATGCTGCTCCCATTGTCAGTTCCCATCTTCCTCCCATTTGCGCTTCCCACTCAACCTCCCAAATCTCCCTTTTGCACTTCGCACTTACGCGTACTGTAGTTTCGTTGTTTCGGTGGAGGGAGAAAGACGCAAGTGCGAAGATAATGAATGGGATGGGAAAAAAAAAGAAAAAAAGTGGAAGTTGTATATATTCAATTTTTTTTATGTGAACCCAAGGTGAATCTTGGATTTAATTATTTAATGTTGTGGTACGCTGTCAGCTCTCCTATTTTATTTTATTTTTCTTCATTTTTGGAGAGAGACGCACCACACACGCACCACACACACACATTCCTCATGGCGGAATCGGCCCGTGGTGGCTCGGCGGCTGAGCCTCCGGCACAGCCAAGTCGGTCATTTGCGATCAGTGGTACTCCCGTGAATAAAATGGGTGCAGGCGTTGGGAGAAACAAGCAGACGTCAGGGATTTGGAAGTATTGCGTGGAGTTCGAGCCAACTGTGGGCAAGAAGAACGTGAAGTGTGCCGGTGTACACGGCGGTAGGCACTACTATTAATAGTTCGTAACGAGGCTTGGGGGAGGTGGGGTGTACGTCCCGTTGAGCATCTATATCCCGTTGAGAACGTCCCACATATCCCCAGTGGGCTTCCCTTTGTCCTTCTCATCGACACTGGCAATTTTCCCATTGCCTTTCCCGTTGTCTTTCCCATCGACAATGGCAATTTTCCCATTGTTTCCAGTCCCACTATAGAACGTGATAGTCCCATCCCATCTCGTCTGAAAGATCGGAGCCATATTCGATTCCCATCCCGTCCCCATCAATGAAAAACTCCCATCTTCCCGTCCCGTTCCCGTCCCGTCTAGAAATCATGTGGACATTTCCTGTCCCGTTCCCGTCCCGTCTAGAACGCATGGGACATTTCCCGTTCCGTTCCCGTCCCGTCTAGACGAACATTGTCCCGTCCCGTCCCGTCACAACGGGAGCAGAAAAACTGACGATGGGATCCCGTCCCGTTGACAACGAACGAGAGCCCAAATTGTTTCCGCCTGCGGCGGGCTAAGGACTCCCGTCCCGTCCCACACGGTGCCTGCGGCACCATGATAGTCCTTGCCAAAAACCAGTCGTACGTCGTACGATAGGTTTTGCATGATAGTTGCGAGGCGGTGTCAAGTTGGAACGTCTCCCCTGAGTTATTTGCCAGAATTCGCGACTTTGAAGGCCCAGAGCACGCCCCACGGGCCTCGGCCGGGACCCGCACTTGCGCCGTGGTGTACACGCGGCCCCGCTGCGTGCCCCGCAGCCGACAGCGCGAGAAAAGACCCGCGGCCGGAGGGGAAAAGTGAAAGTATTCCGGGAAAATGTCCATTTGGTACCTATACGTCTTATATGTATGCATGTGTATGTATGTAACAGAACAATGCCGGTGGGTTATATTTCCGGGTTTCATCAGTTTTTTTTCAGTTGCAATCGTGCACTATAATTAATTCTGGTATAATTCCGACCGTTCATTTTTAATTCATTTTTCATTTTTCACGCAGCTGGATTGCTAGCAGGGTAGGTCGTGCCTGTCGTATACCTATGTATGGCATTGCGGTGTCTGCTTTGCTCACTGCATTGCAGCCTATCATGGTATATCTGTGTGGTCACAGAACTGGTACATATCTATATTAAAAAAATTAAAAAACAACAGCTGTGGTGTGAGCTCGAGGATTTAGTCGAAGCTCATCTTTGCTAGCTGAGTGTAATACTTCGATCGCGCGTACTTACGGATTTTATATGTCCTCATGTAGGATGTACATCCCGTATGAGGGGGACACAATCTGAGGCTGTAGAATTCAGGAAGTGTGTGTCTATTTGTGGGGGAAGAAATAAGTAAAATTAAAATTAAATTAAAATTTAACAGTCTGAAATAAACGTACTAGGTATACTATAGTGTTCCGACGAGTTGACGTGATAGACTGGTTCTACTATTTGTAGCCATGTATGGTATATAAGAAGAGGTGTGCGAGGACAGGTTATGGAGTAAAACTTAAAAGCACCTGGATGAATTTAATTAATTAGTGATTTGGGTTTTTAATAGTGTGCATTATTTATTTGTACCTATAAGGTATATTTAGTGGCAATTTGTAGGTAGGGTTTTTCCTCAACCGTTATATATGTGTGTGTGTGTGTGTTCTTCACATTAAGCCTTCCTTTCTACCCGTCGACATCCAGCACACCCAGTGTCCGTGCCGATTCTTCATCCTAAAAAGGTACCAGTTCTGTGGTCACAAAACTACGACACAGAGATACTACACTCAGTGCAGTAAGCAGAGCAGACAATGCAACGCCATATACGACAGGCAAGACCTACCCTGCTAGCAATCCAGGTGCATGCAAGAGAAAAAAAGAGAAAAAAGAAAAAAGCGAAAAGAAAAAATAATAAAAAGTAAATATACTGAAGCAAATCAATAATCAAGCAACCAAATAAAAAGCATGACAAAAAAAGAAAGAAAGTGTCGTGCTTCTCCCAGAGGAGATGCGACCTCCAATAAAAAACCAAATGAAATGAAAGAAAATAAAATGGACCGAAACAGCGCCAACAGAGCAAGACTGAGAACGACAGGATAGGACAGCCAGCCGGAGCACACCGAAGGCCAGCCGAGGCAGGTTTGTGCCCATAGTACAGGCAGGTTCTACCAGCTAGTCGGTCTGGCACCTACTCTGTTTGCCGTCTCTTTCCTGCTTTCGTCCGTCCTGGTTTCCCTATGACTACCCCCACCCTCCGTCTCCCTTCCCTTGGGCGCCACCCATACAACGGGTACGTGGCACTTCCAACTCAATTCCGTTTCGTTCTCGTGTAACACACGAGAGTCCCGGAAAGAGAACGGGGAATGACAAAACCAAAATTAATACGTACGTAGCTAAGCCACCAAAGAAAGTCCTAGGACAAATACGGAAGGCGGAGAAACAAAGGCAAAAGCGATCACGGTAACATAAATAAGTGAAACAAAGTAAACGAAGCAAATGATGCGAGGGGTTGTAGCATCGCTGTCGTGCCCCCCTTGAGAAGCAACAACAGGCAATACAACAAGCAAAAAGAAAAATGAAAAAAAGAAAAATAAGAAAAAAAATCAAACAAACAAACAAACAAAGTATACCACAGAACTGGTACGAGTATCTGTCTATTAATAAGTAATAGAATGCACGGACACTGGGTGGGCTGGATGTCGACGGGGAGAACAGACGGTTTAATGTGAAGAACACACACAAGAAGAACACACGCACATGACTCTTAATATCGCGCATCCCGATTAATCGCGGTATTCGATATTCGGGCACACAGCGGTGCTCTAGCGACTAGCGAGGCAACCGTGACAAAAAGAGGAAGCCGTCGATCGGGCGGGACTTAAAACTTTGAATACCAGCATATTTGGTGAACGTTGGATTGAAAGATGGGCTCCATTTTGTCAGAGGGACGACGAAATAGGAAACAAAATGTTATCCTTAACCTTACTCATATATTCACTATTATTATTATTTATATATTTATTATTTGTTTATTTTTAGTGTTTCACAGAGGTTTCAAAGGCGTTTTCGTATTTCAACATAACTTCTGTAAGATATGTACGGCCCGTGCCATAATACCCGGGGTACGGGTATAACACTTTTATACCTACGTACTACACGGAACTTCTGTGAGTCCGTGAGTCCTGTACGCCCGTGTCACAATACGTGGAACTTCTGTGAGTTCTGTAACGCTTTCATACCCGTACCCGGAACTTCTGGGCGTTCTGTACGACATCCATCCATACCCGTACCCGGAATTTCTGTAAGTTCTGTACGCCCCGTGCCACAATACCCGGGGTAAGGGTATACCTTTGTCACAATACTGTACCTGGAGTGCCGGTACCTGTTTGGGTTTAGACGTTTAGACCATACCTTACCCTTTTACCTTTTACGGTTATGATTCGTACAACTTTATTATTGGTATTTTTTTTTTGCATATTTCGCTGCCCAATAATAAGGCTGACATTGTAAGACTGACTGCTGTGCATGTAGCAGGTGCGTATGACGAAAAATATATATTATCCGTATAATATGTATTGTACGTATTGTACGTATCATAATCGTATATTATACTCGTACTCGTACACGAGGTAGGTTCCAGTCATACGTACGTATCATATTGTACGTACCGGATCTACCAAGTCACCAGGAGGTATTAAAAACATGCCGTACAGGGCATTAATTAGGTGTTGCGCCGAGGGCGTCCAGAAAAAAAAGAAAACGACACACCACACCCCCAGAGGTCTGAATAGAAAACCGTTGCAACCGTTGTGATCACATGATGAAATAAGAAAACGGAAAAAATATATATCCTTATTTCCATTTTTTTTCACTTGGTTTTAGTAACCCCCCCCCCCCCCCCCCTTAACGAACAAAAAAATTCGTGAGATGTCGAAAACTAAAATCGACCACTCCTGGTTGCGCTGTTGCGCTGGCTCAACATTAACATTTATTTGGTCAAAATCGTAACCGTTTTGCGCAACAGTCGCCGCGAGGCCAATTGCGGGCAGCGCAACACGCGTTTTTGGGCGCGCAACATTTTCCGCCGCAGGCGTTTTTTTTTGTCGCGCGTTTATTTGTCGCCGAAGGCTGCCGGAGGCGACGTTTTTTTGGGAGCCTTTTTTCTTTATAAGTAGTCGTAATTGGACATATTTTAGGCCCCTTGTCCTATTCGCCATACTCGTAGTCGAAAACAAAAAGTAGGCATGTTTTGGTATTCGCCGTAGGCTCTGATTCTTTTTGAGGCACTTTTTTCTATTCGCCCGTAGCCAAAAGTAATTAAAAAGGCTTTTTACTTAGTTTTGAGTCGTATATTCGCGCATAGATCGTATTTTATTTTTGCGGAACAGACGCCGAACCACTAATTAATGCCCTGATGCCGTACATGTTAATATACTTCGAAGTATATCGTATATGTTCTGGCGTCGTACCTGACCCGTCAAATTCCGACAGCGGTGATGGAGCCTGTATCGATCAAGTAGTCGTGCCGACGGCTCTCCTGCTTCCCCTGGGTGCCCGCAACAAAGGCGGTGCGGTTCGCCACCAACGTGTGGTGAACGAGCGCGGACGTCCTAGTGATGAATGAGTGTGTTGGGGTGTCGTTTAAACACATATTTTCGCCCATACTTCGGACAACCTTCCTCGTTTGTAAAAATAACCGGGGTTAAGCGCGGTACCGCTTCTTTAGGCGGACTCAGGTGGGGCGGTATTGCAATACAGCATGTGCGAGGGAATGCCGGCAAGCCTTCCCGTTAGTTTTTCGTTTGTTGGCGGTGCCGACTTTGGCAGTTCCCGGTACTACAAAATCTGGCGGTATTGTTTCGACGGTAATGTAATGCAACGCGGCGGTATTCTGTTTGACGGTAGGCGTTTTTTTCGCTTTTCGGCGTTAAATTCGGCGAGAATTGCGGTGCCTAGCAATGGTTTTTTCCGCCCTTGTTCGGGCCCTTGAAACGGTTGGTTTGTACGGCGATTTCAACGAGAAATCGAGGCAAAACCAACGGGCAAAACGGCGATCTACTTCATTTTTGAACGAGAAATAAAAAAACAAAAAATTGAGCAGCCTCATGCAAAACGCTCGAACACCTGAAGCCACATTTTTTTTTTTTTTTTTTTTTTTTTTTTGTCCATCCCATTTATTATCTTCGCCCTTCCTTTCTCTCTCCTTCCTGGACGTAACTCAGATCCGGGGTCACAAAGTAGGCTCTTCTCCCTCCCCCCCCACTACGGTTCTTGCCTTGCATTTTTATCGCGAGAAGATTTCAGCACTTTCTTCCCTCGTCGACTTGCGTCGGATTCCGCCTACCCACGCCACGAAGGCGCTCTCAGCAATTGGTTCCTTTTTATTTTTTCAAATAAAGACAAAATCTCTCACCACGGTGGGATTCGATCCTGGGTACCAATGGTAGTAGTCTTTGAAGCTGACCACTACACTACCGGGGCGATAAACAATAATAATCGACTGCCTTGATGTATTAATGTTTTATCAACAATATATACTTCCCTCCCGAAAAACAAAAAACAAAAAATAAAACACACACATATGATATATATATCCATCTCGGAACTTGGGTCGAGTATTCTGAGGTATAGACTCATCAGTCACGTCTGAGTCTGGACCCCCCTCCCATTTTCTCCCTAAACTATTACGAATTCTCCCCGCCTCGCCCACAAGAGCTGCCAGCCTGCACGACGCCAGAAACTGATGATTTTGAGTAGTCTAAGGATTTTAGTTATCACGCCTTGATTTATCGCTTGGGATATATACCCCCAGCCTCGTCTAAATCCCCCTTCCCGTTTTCAACCTAAACTATTACGAGTTCCCCCCGCCTCGCCCACAAACGCTGCCCGCCTACGCGACGCCAGGAACTGGTGATTGTGAATAGTTGCTAAGGATCCTAGACTACTACGAGTTGTCCCCGCCTCGCCAACAACCGCTGCCCGCGTACGCGACGCCAGCAACTAACTGATGATTGTGAATAGTCTAAGGATAGTTATCACGCATACTAACACTTCGTGATATCTCCTTGGCAAGGTCAACCATGTTTGACCTCTCCTCCTGCGCCGCCTCCAACGCCTGTGCAGCCTTGGCTGCTCTAGCTCGCACCGGTGCGTTTGCGGCGTCCAACTCGTGGGCCTCGTTGACCATGGGCCTGTTAAGCCGAATGAATATCATGCGCTCGACTTGCATGTTGCTGCGCAGGTCACGAATGAGGTGGGCGAGCGCGGAAAAGTTGCGCTCGGCCTGACAGCTGGTGGCCTCGACCCCATGATACAACCGAGCCAAAAACGCTAGATACGGCTTTTCCGCCGGAGACGTGGCCTTGCCCGTCGTCGGGCATACTCTGGCACTTCCCCGCCGACTCTAAAACCCCAGACGGTTGAATGAAGCCATCCACGTCCATCTGGTCCGGCTCCGCCAAAAGTACACTAACGTCTCTCTCGCGATCAGCACGCGCCGCCCGGCAACGGAAGCCTGAGACTGTACCCCACCGCTGCCAATACCAGCAACAACTGCGGCCACACGTGCCTCGTGCCGCTCCTCCATCCTCGAAGGCTTCTTCCTCTTGGGCGCAGGTTCCGCGAACACCTCCTCTACCGGCGCAGGCAGGGGCGCAGGCAGAGACGCAGGCAGCAGCTTGTGCCCTTCCGCGAACTGCTCGATCAGTGCCTTCAAGTCATCTTCGGCGCTGGTTCCGAGGGCTGCAGCGTCGTTCACGAAGTGATCGTCATCGAGCGACTTCCGCCTCGGGTCCAGCAATGCGCACATACGCTCCACCTTCAGCGAGGCCTGCCACACGCCCCTGTCTTCCATCACCTCCAGCTGGGCACCCCGCACGTCTTGTGCCTCCGAGGTAAGGTCTAGCACGTCGATCGTTTCCGTGGGGATGCCGCCCGCTGGGACCGGCGTCACGGTGGCGTCTGGCACCCGGACGGATCGGCTGCTTGTCCTCTTTCAGCATGTCGATCACCTCGCGTATGAGGAACATCACCTGGCTGATGTGGGCTGATGTGAGTGTCGTTGGCCCCTTGCATCCGTATCGTGGCCTCGGAGACGTCGTCCAGGATGCTGCACACCTCGTTCTCGTGACGGTCCACTCGTATGATGTCAGCCTTCGCGCGTTGTTCTGAGCTCGTTGCCGGAAGTACTCGGTGATCGCCTTCTTCGAGCCCAGAAGGCGCACCATCATCTTGACCTGGCTGGTCCACCTTGTTTTGCAAGGGGAGAGGTCGTGGGGGGTGGAAAGGGTGCGGGCCGGCATTGCAGAGAGCGGAGGTGTCGAGTTTGTTGTTTTTTCTACGCGATGATATCCGACTCAGACAAGGACACCCGGAGCATCAGGCCTTGAGCAGTACCAGGCATTGAGTATATATACTATAAGCAAAGTTTTATTTTCAAACACAATGTAAAGCCGGACTTTCAACGTACAATGCCATGAAAAACACACCACGATTTCTACAACAAATAAATTAACAAGGGATTGAAACTGAAGATAAAACAAAGCAACAGCAATACTGCAAATAAAATGCCAAAACGCATGTCCAAAGAACGAATTAGATGCAAGCAAAACGAGTACTCGTACAAGTACCAGAGAAGCCGACCGAGCACAACACGAATACTTGCAACATGCAAAGTTCAAATTACTGTTAACCTCGTGTCGTTTCTCCTGATGAGCTCGTACTTCGTGGAAGTACGAGCTCAAGCTTCCTTTGGATATCCTTCACCTTGTCGTTGTTGACGGCGGAGTGGCTCCAGACACGACAGACAACGACACATCTTCATGAGCTCGCCCATCGATTTGTTGTTGCAACGCCGCACAACCCGCAATGCCCAGACTCAACAAGACCGCGGAGTTGACGCGGTGGCAGTTGCACTTGATGACCTCCACGCCCAACGCCTCGCACGCGTTCACAACGGTTCCTAATTGATCCACCGTGAACGCGAAGAAGACGTCAATTTTTTTTTGTTTTTTTTTTCCCATCCCATTTATTATCTTCGCACTTCCGTCTTTCTCCCTCCCTAGTCGTAACTCACATCCGGGGTCACAAAGTAGGCTCCTCTCCCTCCTCCCCCACTACGGTTCTTGCCTTGATTTTTTATCGCAGAGGGTTCAGCCTTCCCAACGCTCGTCGATTTTCATCGAATTTTGCTAACTCACGCTCTCGCGCTTTCCGCTATAGTCAAGATTTTGCGAGAAAAAGTCCCTACGAGCGTGCACTCGGGGGGGCTCGAACTCGTGACCTTGACGCTAACAGGCTTCGTGGTTACCTGCTAGCCCACCGGGGCGAATATGGTAGGCTCCACTGACTCCGCCATAAGCTCCGCGAAGTACTCCTGCGTCAGCTGCGAATTAATGATTTACAAATTTACGACCATGAAGACAAAACCGGGGGACCGTGAACAAATCGGAAATTGGAGAAAATGAAAACAGAAACAGCCTACGAATCTCAGCAGAAGAATATAAAATATTACGGGTAGTAAGTATATAGAGGGCCACTCAAAAAAATTCAATTTGGGCACGAGATTCGAAGCAACGAAAACAATGGTAAAATGAAACAGCAGAAAACAAACAAAAAGCAAAGAAACACAACAAAGAGAACGTCAACATCTTCTCCTCACCGATTGCCGCGGCCACTGGCGCTTTCTTCTCCGCCGTTGGTTGTGCTTTTTTCGTCCTTCATGGCCTCTTCGCACCGGTCGGGATGCTCGTTCTTGACGCGTGTTTGCTCATCTGCCAGTTGTTCCCGTCCCTTTCTTCTTGCCCTCTGATGGCTCCCAATTCAAGAGGTATTTGCAAGAAAGGAGTCCCATCCTTTTTCTTCACCAGGCTCACAACGTTTGTTTTGTTGTTGATGGTTGGGGTGAATCTACTCTACATACCGCCAACACCAAGTTGTCAACTTACTCCTGCCGTTAATAGGCGGCTCGAGTGTGACCTCAAAGCGCTTTTGTTGTTGCTGCTGATCGTGGTTTCCGCGCCTTGTGGGGGTTGCAGCACCGAAGGCTCACCCTCAACCACCGGATCGTCGGAACCAGGGGCTGGCGGAGCAGCAGGCTATGGCGTGCTCGCGGGGAAAGCAAGTCACTCATCCCTCCACACCCACACTCCTGTACTCAGCAGGAGCCCAGGGCCAGCATCGCTGTAACACCCGGCTCGGTGGATGGACCCACTCAATAACAGAGTGTCAATATTATGCGTCGTAGTCGGCGACGTTCCCATATATAGCGGTTACAGCCTCACTACTATATTAATAGTACATAGCACTTGGATTCCCCTCTATTTTATACACTGCTTATTGTTCTTCTGGACCGCGGCTCAGCGTGGTGTGGGCAGGTGTGGGAGCAGGGCGTGGCGCCTCTCTGTCCACACGTACAAAAAATGCAGGGTTTGTCCATTAGTCCGGGCCAGGACGGGCCGGGCCGATCTGAAAATTGTGACGCGCCGGAGCGGGCCGGGCCGTCAACATTTGAAAATGTGATGGGCTGGGCCGGGCCGTGGCCCATGCCTTGAAACATTGATGGGCCGGGCCGCGCCGCAGCCCATCCTCTGATAATTTGATGGGCTGGGCCGGGCCGCAGCCCATCCTCTCGAAATTTGATTGGCCGGGCCGGGCCGCGGCCCATGAGATGTGGGCTCTACATGGGCCGCTCCGCCCGGCCCATGAGGCGGCCCATGTGTTTTGACGGGCATGCCCGGACCGCTGCCCATGAGATATATATAGTGTGCTACCGATACTGCTACTACGACCTCCACTATACCCATGAGGCGGGCCACGTCTTTTGACGGGCCCGCCCGGGCCGCGGCATATGATATGTGGTGTAATACTACTACTTGTACTACTGCTATAGCTACGACTTTTTGGGTGTGCTTGGGTCGCTGTCCGCCAAAAACAGCTAGGTTCGTACGATGCATCTCTGGCAAATCGCCTCGGGTACTATGATGCCTTGTGCAAATAAATGTCGGATGAAAGCCTTGATAACGTAGTGGGTGTACGGACGACACTTCTCACCATCTCCGCGACGCAGGCAGCATGACGCTCTTGCCCTGGCTCGCCCCGCGGCAGCGGAACGTATTGCAGCAGTAGTACCGGGTGTTGGAGCAGCATGTACTATTGCAGCAGTACTGGGTATTGCAGCATGTATCGAAGCTGCTGCATGCAGTCGTAGCGGGTGTAGCAGCACGTGCTGCTGCTGTTGCTGCTGCTGCGGGTGTTTTGCAGCAGCACGAGGAAGTGGTGGTCCACAGTCGGGACGGAAGCCATCCGACAAAGTCGTTGATGGGGCACAATTGTGTGAGTGGTGGGTACTGGTCTGTACTAAAGTTGTATGGGTCGAAAACAGCTGTCCCTCCAAATCCAGACGGGAAAATACAACGAAAAATCAACAATTAAATGTAGGCAAATCACCTGAGCGTACGCTCGTGCACCTTTTAGTACGGCACAGGACATGGGCCGGGCCATGGGGTGGCCCGTCAAATTCACGGGCCGGCCCTTGAAAATTGTCGGGCCGACCCATATAGAGCCCGTGTCTCATGGGCCTCGCTGACATGTGATGGGCCGGGCCGGGCCGAGACTTCTGGGAAAACGGTGGGCCGGGCTGAGCCGGACCGTGAATCTTTGAAAATGTGATGGGCTGGGCCGGGCCGCGGCCCACTCTCTGAAAAAATGGTGGGCCGGGCCGGGGCGCGGCCCATCCTCTGAAAAATTGCCGGGCCGGGCCGGGCCGCGGCCCACCATATCGAAAATTGACGGGCCGGCCCAGCCCGGCCCAACCCCGGGCCGGACCATCAGCGTCGGCCCATGACAAGCCCTGAATAATACTCGTAGACAAATAGATTCTACCGAAAAGGAAACCGAGAACCACATACATGTATGAATACGCACAGAACACAGAACAGCGCACAGAACACATATCGTACATGAAGAAAGTTCGGAACTTTTTCGGCGGTATCCAGTGTTGGCGGTGCCTGCGGTTATCGAGAGTTGGCGGTATTTTCTGGGTGGTATCGAGAGTTGGCGGCACTGTTTCGCCGGCAAATCTGGCGGTAACGAATACGGCGGTATTTTTTTGGCGGTTCCGTTTTTTGTTTTTGTTTTTTGGCAGTACCGACTTTGGTGATTACCGGTATTTACGAAATCCGGCGGTAAACCGCCAAAGTATCGGGGCCGTCCCCCAGGGCGGTATTTTCCAAGGACTATCATGGGAGTCAACGGGACGGGAATTCCCATAGAGAACGGGACGGGACGGGTATTCCCGTCCCGTCCCATCGTGAAATCTCTCCCGTTCACGACCTCCCGTCCCATCCCATCATGTTTTCCCTACCCATTTCCGTCCCATATGGCCGAATTAGTATCCTCCCGTCCTCCCGTCCCCACCTTGCTTCCCATCCCATCGTCGGATACTTTCTCCCGTCCCATCAATTCCCATCCCGTTGGCAGGTTACATTATCCCGTCCCATCACTTCCCATCCCGTTGGCAGGACAATTTATCCCGTCCCACTTGCTTCCCGTCCCACTATCCCCGTACTCCCGTTCCCATGACCATTGTGGACATGCTGCTCCCATTGTCAGTTCCCATCTTCCTCCCATTTGTGCTTCCCACTCAACCTCCCAAATCTCCCATTTGCACTTCCCACTTACGTGTAGTTTCGTAGTTTCAGTGGAAGTTGTATATATTCATATTTTTTATATGTGAATCCAAGGTGAATCTTGGATTTAATTATTTAATGTTGTGGTACGCTGTCAGCTCTCCTATTTTATTTTATTTTTCTTCACTTTTGGAGAGAGACGCACCACACACGCACCACACACACGTTCCTCATGGCGGAATCGGCGCGTGGTGGCTCGGCTGCTGAGCCTCCGGCACAGCCAAGTCGGTCATTTGCGATCAGTGGTACTCCCGGGAATAAGATGGGTGCAGGCGTTGGGAGAAACAAGCAGACGTCAGGGATTTGGAAGTATTGCGTGGAGTTAGAGCCAGCTGTGGACAAGAAGAACGTGAAGTGTGTAGGTGTACACGCGTAGACACTACTAGTTCGTAACGAGGCTTGGGGGGGGTGGGGTGTACGTCCCGTTGAGCATCTATGTCCCGTTGAGAACGTCCCACATATCCCCAGTGGGCTTCCCGTTGTCTTTCCCATCGACACTGGCAATTTTCCCATTGCCTTTCCCGTTGTCTTTCCCAGCGGCAATGACAATTTTCCAATTGTTTCCCGTCCCACTACGAGTATAGAGCGTGATAGTCCCATCCCATCCCGTCTGAAAGATCGGAGTCATATTCGATTCCCATCCCGTCCCCATCAATAAAAAACTCCCATCTTCCCGTCCCGTTCCCGTCCCGTCTAGAAAGCATGTGGACATTTCCCGTCCCGTTCCCGTCCCGTCTAGAAAGCATGGGACGTTTCCCGTCCCGTTCCCGTCCCGTCTAGACGAAAATTGTCCCGTCCCATCCCGTCACAACGGGAGCAGAAAAACTGACGATGGGATCCCGTCCCGTTGACAACGGGTGCCCAAATTTTTTCCGCCTGCGGCGGGCTAAGGACTCCCGTCCCGTCCCACACGGTGCCTGCGGCACCATGATAGTCCTTGGTATTTTCATGACGAGAAGAGTACCGCCCTTATCCCTGAAATTTATGAAAATCGCGGTACGCACATATCAAGAGCGAGCTCTTGAAGTCCGCTGTCAGAATTCGAATTGTTGTGCGGTGGGTCACTATTTAATATTAACTTTTGATCCCAAATATGGAGGTCGCCTCCTCAGATGATGTCGACCGTGTCGGGTTCGTGGGCAGGTTGGGCCGAGGCCTTGATGCGCACGTTTGTTTCTTATGTGAGGCTCGGAGGGGTGCCTCCGCGAAACCTCCCTCGCATCTCGCAAGGAGACATCTCATAGATAGGTAAGAGTGTTGGAGTGGGGGTCGTTCTCGTCGTAGAGGACCCTTCACTCCCTCTACCTCGTATGATATACGTATGTATTATATACGTACATATCATACGTATCTTTCTGGGTTTGTTTGTATCCCCTAACGTCAACCGCATGGAGACCCACCAATAATAGTGTGGCAGGTCTCTCACGTAGACCAGACACATTACGTATCTTCATCGCTGGCATTTGCGATCAGAAGTTGGCGATGTCTACGTACGTACCCCTATCCTCCACACAAACGCGTATATTCGATTCCCGGAAAAAATAAAAAATGGAAAAATAGCAGTTTCTCCGGCGGTTAATTACCCTGGTACCAGATAGGTATTCTACTATTTTTTACGTACCAGGTACGTATCAGGTTATGAATACGACGTATGTATATATGTAAAACCGACGTATCGTAGTTTGGTGACCACAGCAGCACTGGTACTAGAATGAACAATCGGCACGGACACAGGGTGTGCTGGATGTCGAGGGGTACAAAGAAAGGGTTTCATGCAAATGTGAAGAGCACACACACAACATCGACAGATTTTTTCACGTACGACAGGCACACCATAGACACAGCATACGAAGTGCGTGTCCTAGGACTTCCATGATGTGTTAACTGCGAGAAGAGCGACACTGCAGCAGGTCACCACCGATACCCACGCGCCCCAGCGACAGAGGTATGTTGATTGCTGAGTACATCAGCAGGGAGGTGCCTTTAGGCAGCGTGTGTCCACCGCACAAAGCAGAGAGAGCGCACAAAGTTAGAACACCCCCGATCCCACTTGGTACACCGTCCCACCCAAAGACTTAGTGGGCCCACCCCGGTTACCAAAACGTGGACCAGGTACGCGTACAAATGGGATATTAAAAAGGACTACGTGTAGCGCGCAGCGCCTAACCCCACCTTGGACCTGTCTATTAATAGTGGCTGAAGGCCCTCTTCAAACCGAAACTCCCACCAACAATGTCTCGTATATATGCACTTGAAGTTCGTACTGCTATTCGCTGTTCACCCATCTATTATGCACTACTCGTACGAGTACTCCGGGTTGGGGAAAATATAGGTTTTATAATTACTGCTGTAGTATGGAAACGGAAACCTGTGCCAAGCAATTTCACGCAACCGGCAACCGGCGCTATAGAGGGACCACTACTACTGCTGTACTGCTGTTGTACCATCTTTCAAAAAAAGGGGAAAAAATGGCCGCGATTATTGTGTTTTACTAACGAGTCCAACTCCCATGCAGTTCTTGATCTTGTCCTCGAGATCAGTCACGCTGACTCAATTTAGGATCGAGTTTCTAACTTAACATCAACAATCAAAACCAGCTATTAATATCAACTTCTTACAACACACGCAGCTGGGTTGCTATAATAGCAGGGTAAGTAGGTCGTGCCTGTCGTATAGGCATTGCATTGTCTGCCCTGCTGCATTTTTTGTTTTGTTTTGTTTTGTCCATCCCATTTATATCCTTCGCCCTTCTTTTCTCTATCCCTGTTTAGTCGTAACTCAGATCCGGGGTCACTGAGTAGGTTGTTCTCCTCCCTCCCCACTACGTACGGTTCTTGCCTTGCATTTTTTATCGCGAGAAGATTTCAGCACTTTCTTCCCTCGTCGATTTGCGTCGGATTCCGCCTACCCACGCCGCGAAGGCGCTTTTAGCAATTGGTTCCTTTTTATTTTGTTCAAATAAAGTCAAAATCTCACCACGGTAGGATTTGAACCCCCGGGTACCAATGCTATATAGTAGCCTTTAAAGCTGACCACTAGTCTACCCGGGGCGGCCGGTGCAGCGCAGTATATAAACGAGCTGGTTCAGGCATATCACCCAAAATTTCGTCAAGTCACGAATGCCGCATGCAATAGCAACTCCAATGCCACATATTTGGTATAATACTGACCGCCATGAACAGTGGAAGAGGGTGACATCGCCAGTTTTTTTTTCAAGGACCTAGAACTGGCGCTACCGCCGAAAATGTGGCCCGACCAATCACAGGCCTTCAAAGTGGTCAACAATAGTCGGGCGTTTCCGTAGGAAAACATATTTTCCCCCATTTTTTTTTCTGATCGAGCTGCTTCCAGGTGGTCCAAGGCATGTTTGTACAAAGTTTCACGCAAATATCCGAAGATCTGACAGCGTTGTTTGATCATATTAAGTCATATTTATCGCCCAAAATCGTAAAATCGATTATATGCTGAAACTAAGTAATTACGAGGCGACGCCTATTTTTGCACTTTCACCGCATAAAAGTCCAAATGTCCACGCCGTTTTTTGGAGATAGACCCTGAAATTTGGTACACGTGTTTTATGCGCCCTACCCGAGCCTTGTACGAATGGGTTTGCTTTTGTTTTTTTCGCCGGAAATTTCGGATCTCTTAAGACCCAAATTTTCCAAAAAAACTACAAAACAAGCATATCTGACGGGGAAAAAAAAAAAAAAAA
>MEHQ01002215.1:0-94585 GCA_008828725.1 Saccharina japonica | reverse complement strand
CCATTTGAAAAAGCGGCGTAATTCAACCGCCTGGAACCACATTTTCAAACTTCAGCGACGTAGTCGCTGTTCGTAGAGAACGCGAAAACTGCTGCCGCTTTGCCACACAGTAGTGAGAGCACCAAAGAGCCCATCGCAGGGTGGTGGACTTTTTGATTAGCTGTGAGGCTGGAGCTAGAGCAGAATTACAAAATGTCCTATGGGAAAAAATACAGTGGTAGAGGTTCTTCCAGACGTTAGGCTGAAATACATAGAGCCAGAATCGAAGTTTTTTTGTGGGGAGAGCAACACAGGTGGTTATTATAACTGGTATGATATATACCAGTACTTACCTACCTCATGAACGAGATATATTATCGCAAACGCAACATGGGACTTTTACAGCTCGAATCGTGAGCTTTCAAGCGATGCCAAATACGCATCTTTCCTCGCGGAATGTGGGTCGGAACCCGCTCCTTTCCTATAATACGTAATACCAGAATGTGGGTCGGAATGCGCTCCGCCTTTCGTAAAAATAGTACCTGGTATGTTTTTGAGGACCGAGTTTTACCCGTCTCTTCTATTCTTAGAACCCCAGACTTTCGGCTACTCGTACGGCGTACACGTAGGGTCGTTGGAAAGCCAAACAAAGTCTTCAGGTTTCTGTCGAACCTACCCACACGGGTACACATATACTGTATATAGAAAGGACGGTTTCGTGAAGAACACACACAGACACTGCTTGTCGACGAGTAGAAAGGAAGGTTTAACATGAAGAACACACACACACCACACCCTGGTTTGTGCGTCGGTGTGGCGATTCCTGGTCCAGCTGCAATTAAATACATAAATACATACGTTCCTTCATATCAGATATAAAACATACAGCAGTAAAGTACCAGGTAGTGAAACTATCAATATTTGAGCCAAAAATAATTATTCCGAGGCCAATAAATTAACGTGTCACAGCAGGGCAATGGGCCACCGTAATATTACTAGTTTTGTTTTGGGAAATAACCAAAAACGGGTACACCCACTCCGGTTGGAGTCAAAAACGGGTACATCATGGAATCGAGTCAAAAAGACACATCCCACGAGCCATCACGGGACAGATTGGCCAAAACCACATTGTGCCCGTTTCTGAGGGATAGTGACAGCCAGGCACACTACGACTCGGCGCCCAACTATACACTTACACGTGTCCACATTATGTTTGGAGGGCTCAGGTCCGGGTGGGATCGGAAGCAGGGCCGGAGGTTAGGGGTATTTAGAGGCCGAGGGTTCTGTCGGCAAGCATGTATGTATGTGTGTTTTACTTGATCTCAGCGTCTATTAATAGCTGAAGTGCACCCTATACCCTATACTACAGCAAAGCAGTCGTATTACAGTAAAAACACATAACTGTACCAGGTACAGTATGTTGATACTGCTGGGCATACATACGACAGCATATCATACATATTGGTGGATGGTCGTATATATCACTCTGAAGAAGTACGTGCCCAGATGCGTTAAATGTTGAATAAAGTTCAAGTGAATTGTGAAAAGGCTTGAAAGAAAATGAAACAACGAAAGAGCGGGCGCAGACGGAGTGGAGAGCGAGGCACACTGTAGGCAAGTGGTTTTAGCAAAAATAATAACCAAAAACGGTTGAAAGCCAAGCATAATAGACATTTACAGTTAGTTGTACCCGGGACATTATCTCTCAAAAATGGGTACAATTTTGTTTTGGCCAATCGCGTGGCTCGCTGGGTGTGTTTTTTACTTGGTTCCAGGGTGGATCCGTTTTCGAGTGAAAACCGACCGGGTATACCCGTTTTTGGTTATCGCTTTTTTTTGTTTTCCATCCCATTTATTATCTTTGCACTTCTGTCTTTCTCCCTCCCTCGTAGTCGTAACTCAGATCCGGGGTCACAAAGTAGGCTCCTCTCCCTCCTCCCCCACTACGGTTCTTGGCTTGCATTTTTATCGCGAGAAGACTTCAGCTTTTTCTTCCCTCGTCGACTCGCATCGAATTGTGCCTACCCACGCTACTAGGCGCTCTCTCAGCAGTTGATTCCGTTTTTTATTTATTTTTGCAAATAAACTCGAAAGTCCGACCCACGTGAGATTCGAACTCCAGACATCAACGCGTTCGATGTTACTGCTATTATCACGTTATATTATTAATAGACCATCGGGGCGATCGAGTACCAGGTATATAATAGGAATAGAATACTCGAGTATGTATACTCGTACGAGTAGTCCATGCAGTTGAAGAATCCCAAAAAAATCGACCACGACAGCTGTACACATTTTCTATAGGTGAGAGCATATTAGTTCTGACGTTCTGACTCCAAAAAACACCCCTGTAACGCCCGTCTCCTCGCGAAGGGGAAGATGGATTCATTTTTATTTTATTATTATTGTTCTTCGACTCTTCTCCCTTTGTTTCCGCCCTATGCCGGTGTCTTCCTCCTTTTCGTGTTGCCTTGCTGCTCGCCCGTGCAGAAGTTCTCTGTTCCTCTTGGGCACGTGTGCTTTTCTTCTATTAATATGGGCGCTTCTGTCTCCCTGTGTCATTTGTATTCTGTTTCATTTCAGAATTTTTTTTTTCAAACTCTATCTGAGGGCGGATTTCGGATTTCGATGGGTTTTTGAAATCGAGGTGGAACTTTTTCCCGTTTGAAAAAATAATAATTTTTAACGAAGAAAACTGACAAAAACTGTGTCCGGGTCGTCACACGCAAGATCAAAATGTTTTTGTATTATTACGCTTGAATAAAAAAATATATAAATACGTCAGCTGTGAGTAAGTATTCTGGGCCCAGATTTTCACGTTCTAGCAGCAAGAGGCGAAATAGTAGCATTCACATTATTATTATCTTTGCCATCCGACAATAATGTGCAACATGATCTTCAGCGTTGATCACTCATAAAATTCCCAAAAGCAGAAAACCACGGAAACCAAGGAAACCTATGCGTACAGTCTATAACACCCTTCTATGTCTGCTTCCCGCCAAGATTTATATCTTCACATTCATATCGATATGTTTTAAAGGTGTGATCGTCTTCTGCGCAATGAGACAGACGTTCGTTTGGGTTTCAAAAAGCTTGAAACAGCCAGAGAAATGTTTACCTGGGTGCTGGGGGGATTTTGCGATATTCGAGGTAGATGGCTCCGTCCTCCGCCCGTACCCGGAACTTCTGTGGTTATAAACGATATTCATATATACATACCCGCACCCGGAACTTCTGTGAGTTACGTAGTTCTGCAAGACTGCTATATACCCGTACCCAGAATTGCTTCGAGTATGGATTGCAACGCGCTCGGGGTTGAAAAAACGAGAAAACAGGCAGTATGAGAACAGTCTGTCATTGGTTTTGTGGCAATCGATCAGAAGAGTAACGCGGTAACACGGTGTTACACGCATGTCAGCGAACGTTACACACGTTTCTACTCGTCGGCTGTGGTACGGGTAACATCGCGTTCCGCCGTGACCGGTAAGTGTACTATGAACAACATCGGAACACAATGAATGTTAGGATCTGTCCAGACTCACTCGTCGTACATTGCCAACCTAACATACACTGCTGCTGTGGTCACAATTCGCTACCTTCCTAACATAATGTTACGATGTAGCAGGCTCTAGGCATAACAGCACCCTGATATGTACCTGGTATATGCGTTGGGGTTGAGGGCACGCGTAGGGTTAGGCATACCGCACTACGCTAACATCACGTTATAATAGCGATTATTGTGTTTTCCGTAACACAAACATTGATTGTGTTATTTGAACTTTATTCCTTGCCCCCCTTATTCTTGGATAACGTATATACGAGTGCATTTAACGTAGTAAGTAAGTCAGGCAAGTTATCCTCCCATGATACCTGGTCGCGATGTAAAACTATGTTCAACATGTTTGTTAAATGCCGAGGGATGTGTAACTTTATGTTAGCATGTTACTCGCATTGACGATCTGACTGCTGTATGTAGCGTTACGTCAACACTATACCATAAATAAATGACAACTGGACGTAACACCATTATACTACGTCACGGTTGTACCTACCTGTCATTGCTTCACCATAATGTTCCTATGTTACCGTTTTCGTCTATATGGGGTACGTAACACGTGTTACCAGCGTGACGATTGGGCCTGTCACTGCTGTATGTAGCATAATGTTGATGTGTTGCCGTTTTGGTCTGTTGTATATATATAACGTGTGTTACGGGGTCGCGGAGTAAAGTAATTTTCATCACGTACTGGAATTCAGTAAACCCTCTCGCACGCGGGGACACCTTCACCCATAATATCCCCGAGAGGGGAGGAAAACATACCATCCCCGGTATTGGAGGATAACATGATAACATAGCATCCTCGGTAAAAAACACCTCCATATTTTGAAACCCCAAAACAGTGGACATTTGGGAGGGATCCCCGCAAAAAACGCCGCCCAAAAATCCGAAACCCCGCCTGTACGTTATCCATCTATACTCCTAATGCGTTACAACAAATCGGCATACTCGCACATACGAGCTAACACAGCAGTAACGGATTGTTGATGTATCATTCGGGATGTACGTTATCAGCTAACTTTAGCTACTCGCACTATTAATATATAATTTGCATACAAGGTATCACATTAACATAATACCTGGTATTGTTGCTATTGTTTTATCGATCATGTACGATACACTACCGGCCTTCTCACAAGAAAGCGCCCCACGAGAAACTCAGCCTAAACATTACGGGGGAAATAAGAAAGTCGACATATAATATACTGAAGTTAGTGTTGGACACACCCCTTTCTCAAATAAAAAAGTCAGCCTAAGCCCGATTTCTGGTTTCTTATGAGCGGGCCGTTACTGTATTAACCTAACGTATTTTACGATACTAATACATAGCATCTCGGCTAACATCCTGTTACTCGCAATGAGGCACAGACTATAACAAATGACAAAGTAGTACTATAGTGTTGTCAGTACTTATTATAGCTACTACTGTAATAAGACATTAACATTGTGTTACGTAATCGTCCGCCAATATCGTAACGTACTACTCGTACGTGATGTTCGAAATAAATCCGCGGAACCCTAACATTGATGATGTGGAACATTTTAAGTGTTACATTTTCCGAGGTGTGGAATTCTCTCAAGAACCCTCCAGCAGCGCTCTCTATTACTCGCGATAGAGAGCACTTCATCAGCAAGTAGATTTTGCAGCGACACTTAAGGTGTTGATTGTGGCCAGCTCGGAACCGGTGGGTGGCTGCGCGGGAATCTTTTACGCTGCATGCTGAACAAGAAGTCCGTCGGCTTCTTTGTGAAATATGAAATATAGCACGATACCTCTCGAACAGAGGGGTTTCCACTCAAGAATCTAATATTCCAAGGTTGTGTTCTGTAGGGTACCTACTAAAAACCATACACGGGGTATTTACCTGGGTATTACCCTACAAAAGAACTTCTGTAAGATCTGTACGCATTTATACCCGTACCCGGAACTTCTGTGAGTTATGTACGACATCTATACCCGTGCCACAATACCCGGAACTTCTGTACCAGTAAGGAACCATACGAGCCCGGGTTTTTTCCCGGGTATTATCACCCTACAAAGAACGTCTGTGAGTTATGTGCGACACTCATACCCGTACCCGGAACTCCTGCAAGTTCTGTACGCCCGTGCCACAATTCCCGGGGTACGGGTACAACGTTTTTACACCCGTACGGAATTTCTGTGAGTTTTGTACGCCCGTGCCACAATACCCGGAACTTCTGTGAGTTATGTAACACTCTCATACCAAAACCAGGAACTTCTGGAAGCTATGTACGATATTTATACCCGTACCCGGAACTTCTGTATGTTCTGTATGCCCCGTGCTACAATACCCGGGGACGAATGCTACGATAGAGGTGCACCATGTTTTTTTCTGAGCTCCTCGCTTAAGGAGCGTCATACCTCACCGAAAAAATGATTTTGGAGGAAAATAAACGTGCTGCCGGATGAGAAATATCACGACCGAAGTATACTCGGAAACATTATTCGTCACAAAAATGAAAGTCCGACGAATTTGGGTTAAGGAGCCCGATCGTTCAGAAAACGATTCAGCCAAAAAGTGCTACCTCTACCGTAGCACGCGTCCGGGGGTAAGGGTACAACTACTTTATACCCGCACGGAACTTCTGTGAGTTCTGTACGCCTTTGTCACAATACCCGGAACTTCTGTGAGTTCTGTATCATAGCACTTTCATACCCGTACCCGGAACTTATGTGAGTTCTGTGACACTCCCATACCCGTACCCTAAATCCACAAACCCTACAGAACATAACCTTGAAATGTTTCATGTATGTGTTGAACTTTCGGTTTCATTTTGTGTAACCGTCATGTTAACACCACACAGCACGGTTACGACCTGTTGCTGCTAATGATGCGTTGCTGGAGGTAGGTGGGTTTTAGGACAGCTCATCCGCTACATATTATGTCCGCCAGAGCAATAGGTCTTGCGCCGGTCCTGCTGCTGTGCTGCTGCTGCCGAGATTTCTGAATGGTCGCGTGTGGTGTGTGGGTGGGAGGCTTGTGGATCACGTGCAGGGTTGGATTGCCTAGTGCAATTTGGAAAGGTTTCCACCGTGCACACGGACGGGAAAACCCTACGAATAGTAATTACTTCCACACTAAGTCTTATATACGGCCTCGCTTCGTGGAAACATTTTACGTCTGTGCCGCCCCCCCCCAACGTGAATCAAGATCCAGCAGGCAGGATACAAGAAGCAGGGTCCAAGTGGGCCCAAGAGGCAGGATCCAATATTCAAGATCGAAAAGGCAACATCTAAGAAGGTCCAAGAGGCAGGATCCAATAGGGTCCAAGAGGCAGGGTCCAAAAGGGTTCAAGAGGCCAGACATAAACATCAAGATCCAAGAAACCAAGATCCAAAAGGCAAGATCCATTACCTTAGCGACACAAATGTTAATGGTTGGCACACCGTCTCGGTTTGTGGTTGTGGTTATACGAAGATACGAAGGGCCTGGTATACATTTTACTCGTGAATAGATCAAACGTCAAACGACTCGAGTTTTTTTTGCAAAGCACTTGGCGCACCACACCCGTCCAACGACTGCCACGCAGACGCAGGGGAGAGGAACCACGCAACTGCAAGGAGAATAAGCCGAGCACGAGCGCCGGTACGTGTTGCAGTACTATGTTGACCCGCGCCGTTGGTTCGCGCCGCGTGTGTTTTGGCTTGAGCAAGTGGTGTGTTGTCCCACGCCTGGATGACCAACAACAAGGGAGCAGGGACGTAGGCCCCACCTGTTGCTCGCAGCAGTGCACACGAAGTACCACCGAATGGAGGCAGCCAGTCTCCGGTGGTGACGAATATCTCGCAGCTGACGAGTATGACGATGGTGCTTGCAAAGTACACCAGAGTTGGAAAGCGCAGTGGTCGCGTTAGCTGTGTGGCGGGCAGGTAATAATAACTCGAGGTAGCACACGGCTACAACAGCACGTAGCATCAACATCAAAAACGAAAAACCACAAGCAAAAAGCAGACGAGGCAAACAAAGAAGAGCCACGACCACGACCACGACACCAACCGAAAACGTAATGAGGCTGAAGCTTCTGCTGCTTGCTACTGCTGTGGCTCCTGCTGGTATAGCGGCGAGAGCGCCCTCCCGTCAATCGAACGCGCGTCGAATGGCAAAAGTGGCACAGGCGCAAAGGCTAGGAAGCAAGGGGATAAAATGCATGCTGTTTACGTAGGTAAATATAGCTCGACATAGCCGGGGCGATCTGTTATAATATCATACTTGTAGTTCTTGTACGGTGTACCAGGTACCGGTAAGCATATTTGTGGTGCTTTCAGCCGCAACGAATAAGACCCATTGCGCCCTTCGCTTGATGTATCACATGCTTGATATATCACATACCCCGATAAGCTGAGCTGATCTAAAACATACACCTGTAGCACTCGTGATGACGGCGTTGCGGAGTGCACCTCAAGGAGTCAAACTCGAAAATCTAAATATCGATAGCTACAGCGGTCACCCGTGTCGAAAACGCCGGGACGCTATGATATTAATAGATTTTGTTCTAATCGCCGCCGGGGGGCAAGACAACTGATGCATTGTTCTACCACTATGATACTGTTGTACGTAAAAAATGCGTTGGAATGAGACCTCCAGCCGTCGCTGGAGACTCGCATCCCGTAGTATCGCCTACCTTCGAGCGTCGTGCTACATGCCCCTGGGAGGGTAACAACCCGCAAAAGGCGATTTCCCTGTTTGAAGGTTTTGCCTTTCCGATGACATTTTGCTTTCTTTGTGTTTTAGGAGATGTATGTCCCTTGCAGTTAAAAATTGCAGCTATAAAATATTGTCATAGACAGCAGTATATTATATGTGACGGCTGTCGATCAAACTGCTAAAGTCCGAATGATCAGCATTTGGCAGTCTCGAGGTATCAAAGATCCAAGAAAATCGGAATTTTCGGCGGAGGCGCCTCCCCCTATAAATACAATTCTGCGTGTATCCTCTGTTCTACGACCCTGTCAAGGGCGAGTTTGATTCATGTTCAGTAGAATCGACACCTATCATCAACATATATATATTATACGTATCATTCGAGGGCGCCCGGGGATTTTGATATCATACACCTAACTACAGCAGTACCCCCCCCCCCCCCCGTAGGTTTCGAAAAATATGTGTTTTGCACCGTTTTTGCGTGTGTGCTTTGTGTAACAGTACCGGAGAGGCCTATACCCGCACATCAAGTCCAATAACGTAAATAAAATATGGCAATTCTCAATTCAGGATATTCGACTGTTTTAGATGTAAAAGACATTGATACATTCCATATCTCGCAATGTCAATGGTACTGGTGTAACATGTTAAAGCTGGGAGAGCTGGACGGTCGGGCTTTTTGGGCTCCTTCTCTTCCGATTTCGTTGTAGATTTTTCGGGGCCTTTCTCCAAGCAGACTGGGAAGTTGAGGTTGATTTCTTACATCTACTTGTTCCAACCATTTTGAACCCCTCTCGCTCCGCGTTTGGTTCCGTGCATTGAACACCTAAATTACGCAATGCATCTCGTTGTTGCCATGCCCACCACGAGAGCGGGTTAGAGAGTTCCAGCAAAGAGCACGGAAGATGTGGTACTGCACACGGTAGCCGGCGCCCGTGGGAATCCGGAACCGAATCTCCATCAGGCAGACTATTATAAATTCCCAGGCCATAATAAATTTCCGACACACGGACGAAGCTACAGCCGAGCCCCGGTGCTTATTAAACCCCGTGCCATACAATAACACGGCATGCACATCGTCTGTTGGCGAGTTCAGGCCCCTTGCGCTTACATCCATGATTGGGTTTAGGTCTGCAAGTTGTGATAAACCAGTAGAGAGCATCCTTCGGGGACATGGTTAGGCGTCCAGCCGCGATAGATGCCCTTGCTGTGGTAAACAATCGTTTTGGGCTAAAAAAGGCCGGGTACTCTGTACCGCAGCCCTGCTCACTATCACGGCTCGTCGACTAGCCATAATCCCTGAGGACGACCGTTAACGCAGCTGATCACTCACGCCTATAAGCGTCACCAAATAAAAAACGGCACCCAAGTGCCGTGAGTGCGCTACCAGGTTGACTACGTATACTTGATTGTCCCGACCTGCTTGTTGAGTTGCCGTTGCTGCCTATGTCCGGCTTCGCTTCCAGCGGCTCGAAGCTTCTAAAGACGCTTTTTATAACATCGTACATCGCATTCGTATTCGCAGCAGCTTTAAAATTGACCTGATGTTAATTTGCCCATCGCCCATCGTACCATGGAATTCTTCCCTTGAACAGTGAACAGGCAAGCTTCTGACGAGCTGCTCCCTCGAACAACTTTGGTGTCAACTGAGTCTTGCATATTACACCGCCCGGCTCAGCGCACCTCGCGAGAGGGAAACGGTGAGACTATTGACCAGGCGTAGATCATGAACATAATTGGTTGTTGGTGGGGTTTGATGGTAGTGCGCGACGCTTCTCCACAGCCAGCAGGGCCCTCCACTACGCAGCTTGTGTTTTGAATGGCACACGCAGCAACTCTTGCAGTCATGCGCAAACAGAGCGAGTGGCGTAATCCAAAGCTCTGACCGTGTTCCGTTTGCACGGTGGGTCGACCACTCACTATGCCGACATTAGGTCCGAATCGATCGCAGTTTGATATGTTTCTGCCATGCACAGCATACTGTTGATAGAAGTGGCATACGGCCAAATGACAAGAGAGGGTCGGTAGCAGCAGTAGCCCTCGTCTAAGCTAACGGGGACAGTGCCACGTACGCCAGACGGTCGACCATACCGTGGCCTAGCGCTCATTTTAACTCCGTGGACATACCGTATGATATGTCAACATAATATCAGTACGTAGGCTTTTCGGTAAAGAAACTCAAGCTGGTTGCTATCAGGATATGATTCCCCGAATCCCCACCGCCGGCCCAGGGACTGTACGAAAGGGAGCTAAATCCATCCATCTTTCTCGCTGTCCTGCGTTTTGTGTAGATTGCGCCCGTCGACATCCGCGAGCCGACGATAAAGGATGAAGCTAACCCTGCGGTGGAGCGCTGCTGCCTGCGTGGTTCTTTGCAACCGGGCGGTATTTGGGACTGCCTCGGAATCCTCGTCGGTGGAAGCGAGGCCATTAAGGGAGATGGAAGTAGCAAACGAAGCTTCGTGTGGCGACTGGGCGTCGTGGTTACCGGCCCGGACATCTCCCGCGGTCGTGATGCAAATTGTCACCGAAAGCTACGCGGACCTGCAACGCAATTTCATCCGGCTGATGGAGCTGAACTCAAGTTTCACACGCGAAAACCTTTATCTCATGTGCCTGGACGATGCGTCGGTGCCTATTTTCGCGGCTTTAGGGATCCGCTGCGTGCCGCTGGCCGGGCTACAGTTGAGCTCCGAAAGAGACTTGTGGGAGACGAGGGTCAGAGCCTTGTCTTGTTTAGTGACGGAGGGCCACGACGTCATTATGTCCGATTCGGACGCCCTTTGGCTCCGCGATCCCATGGAATATATTGACTTGAGCAGCAACAGCAACGTGATCGCCTCGCGTGGGAGTTACCCTCCTGAGCTTCGGATGGAGTGGGGTTCAACCATATGCATGGGATTCGTCATGTTTCGAGCGACGGGCGCAGCTATGGACATATTCCTGGGCGTCATGGCACGTATCGTCTTGGATACTGGCGATGATCAAGTCGCAGTCAACAGAGCGGCAGTCGAACTGGGCATTGTCTGGGATACCAGCAGCGACATGCGCCACATACGTAGCAAGGGGATTGGGAAGGGGACCATTGCCGGTCTATCTAGCCCTTATGGCGATTCCTTCGAGATTGCCTTGCTTCCGCACAACAAGTTCACGCGCATTTGCCAAGGCACACCTGTAACTAACGAAACCATGGTCGCGCACTGCTTCCATGACAAAGTTCCAAGTGCGAAAACGGGTTGGATGAAAGAACTGAACCTTTGGGCCCCGGATCAAATCAGTTCCTGATTTTCGAAGCAGGCTCGCTTTTTATGTGTCCATGTACAAATTGTTTGTCGAGGTGATTTCTCTACCAAAAGAGATACAAAGGCACCGTAGTGCAAAGCGACTGCTGTAGAGAGTACACTTTATATGTTGTGAGATACCGCCGTAATGACGTAAATTAAAATAACGCCCACTAGGCGAAATAGCGGCGATGGCGTGAAGGCACCAGTATTCTCTCTTTGACCTCGCACGTTACGCGGTGATACCAAGTATCTGAAACGTTTCCTGGCTGATCCCTGGAATATCTAGGACGGGCCTGAGTTGAAGAATGTCGATGTGGTGCTCTGCTGATTCGAGGCTCAGAACATGTATGGGATGGTGCGTATCGAAGCTCTGTCGATTTGCAGAGCTACGCAGGCATGGCACCAGACGTGACGTTGAGTGCCTTCGTCGGGATGATTGAGGGAAGATGCTTTGAAAACTGTGCGTGCTATTTGGCGGAAAGGATGGAAGCTAAGGAGGAGGTTTAGGAGAATGGTCGAGGTTCGGGCGGTATTGATAGCGTTGGAGGCCGTGTCGGGTTTTACGAATCGGAAATCGTATCGGTAAACGTATCCCGATAATGAAGCATCAATAATCCGAATTCCCAGTGGGGCAGCAGATAGATATATAGGTGGCCGACAAGTAGAGCGATGGTCTTCGGTTATAATCCTGCATCTGTTGCCTTTGTTTTCTTCCTCGCAAGAAGATAAACGTGTGTACGAATATGAATATTGCGTTTCTTTGTTGGGAGCGCACCGCACCTCGGGGGGTTTTCACAGGATTTCAAGTGGTTAATTTTGCTGGAGCTACGTAGTTTGTTGTTGTTGCAGGCTTGTCCAAGCTTGTTGTCGCAATAAGTTTAGGCGTCGAAAGTCTACACCACGTTTTTGAAACGGATCCAATTGTTTGCACTCGTGTTCAGCGACCCCCTGCCAACCCGTTAACAAATAGGTTCTTGTTGGGTTGTTTTCGCCAAGTATTTGTGTTGCGTGGTGTTCTTGTTTGAATATTTTTGTGGAGAGGGTCCCAAATAGCCGGTGGAAAAAACACCCATTGAAGCCGAAAGTAGGGATGCATCTCCAAAACATGGCGTGAATTTTGCCACCGTTGTGCGGTAAAAAAGAAACATCTACCGCATTGATTGCCTCGTGCTTTTTCTCAGTTTCAAAATAGGATCAACTCTAAATTGATATGGATCCTACGGGAGCAATCCTTCCTACAGATGCGCGAATCGATTCACAGACATGCTTTGGGCTTTGAGAGTACCCGGAACCGACTCGTTCACAAACAAATGTGAAATAGTAGTTTACGCCATTTGGTGTCCAGTTTTCAATAAATAGTTCAAGCTATTTGGCGTCCAGTTTTCAAGTCGTTTCGCACAAATCAATTGACCGAGTTGTAAAACTGGAACCGCCCATCTGTAACTCTTTCCATGAGAAGCGTTGTCTCTCTCCGGGCATGGCCAAGACGTAAACGGACGTTTCGGCCACGTTATTCGAACGTGAGTTATAGTAGGATGGGTGACAGAGTATGCAAGAAGCGTCGTCCTGCTCGAGACCCTCTGGATTATCTCGAACCAGCCCCCGGTTGTTAAGCGGGAGAAGATCTTGCACAACAAGGCGGTTAGAGAGGATTTACCCTGGGTTAATTGTGCGGTCATCATGTGTGATACACGGTTGTACATTCTTCTGCTAGTATACTAAAGGTGTAGCACACAACATATGTTTGGCGCAGGCAGGCAGGGAGGGGGCGGAATACCACAAGGGGCCGAGGTCGAAGGTTCTGTTTCGCATGTACCTATATATAGCACGCTGTTTGCGTCGCCGGAGGAGTTGCAAGCCTCAGATTTTCTGTCGCTCTGTGCTTCGATTTTGCTACCGGTACAAAGCACGCACAAATGCAACAATGCACACACATATTATAAATCCCTTGAGCGTTTAGTTTCTGTTTCGGCTCAAAAAAAACTCTTATCTTTTCTTGACCGTGTTTATTTCTCAAGTGTTTTTTTTACCGCTTTCGCCGCCGGGCGAACATCCAGTCTCAAGCAAGCCACGACCGCGCGCTCGCGGCGGTGCCTTCACACATGTCACCCCCCGCTCCGTGGCAAGTCTCGTGGATCTGCTCGGTAACCTCGGCGAGGAATCCCTATCCCTGTAAAAAAATGTCGTTATTCACTTGATTAAATACTTAAAAGTCACTATTTCCAAGACGATAGGAAGGAAAACGAGGGGAAACGTGTTGATTGTTCGTTTTCACGCTTGATTACAACAGTACAGAGTAGGAATAATCCAAGGGTACGCGCGGTTAAGGTCGGGACGGGAAAATGTGGTCGGGACGGGAACGGTACGGTACGGGAATGGGAAACCGTCAGATTTTTCGTTCCCGACCGCGATTTCCCGACCGGTACCATCGTCAGTTTATGTTCCCGAGCTCTACCGTCCCGCGGTAATGGGCGTGTTCCCGTTCCCGACTGTTTCCCATCCCACTGTCTGCCCATTCCCGACTATTCCCGTCCCGCTGTCCGCCAAGTCCCGACTATTCCCATCCCACTGCCATAAGTGATTCCCGTCCCATCCCGACCATGGGGCACAGCTTCTCCCATCCCGCTTCTCACTATTGGGGCAGATATTCCCATTCCATTTACCGCCGATTTTTTCGTTTTCCCATCGCATGACTATGGATGGATGCAAGTGCATGTACTGCATATTTTACTTGTATATTTCCGAACTATAAAAACAAATCGTCTACGCCGAGTCTACGCGCGAATACATATTTCCTTTTTTTCCCCTCTCGTTTTTATTTTTTTAATTTTAAACACGAACTTAAAATTTGTATCAACCATTCAATTGGCCCCCCTCACACTTCGCTATTTGAAAAAATGGTACGGATGTGCTTCGGCGCTTCAAGCAGCGCCAAAGCAATCAGCCCCGGTTCCTGCTCCTATTGGTAGTGTTCTCGCGAATGTTATACTCGTCTATCGTAGCATATCAATACGTCGAAGTCACAAGTCGGTAATAATATAACTAGACACGTAGAAGCTACGAGGAGTACTATTAATAGTACTCGTACTCGAAGAAGACTTTTGATTATATTTCGCTCTTTTCAGCCGTTGTCTCCAGCCTGTGTTCCCGACCGTGTTCCCAACCATTCCCGACTGCGTTTCCCGACCGTATTCCCGACCCGGTTCCCGACCTATTCCCGACCTATTCCCGACCCATTCCCGACCTATTCCCGACCTATTCCCGTCCCGTTCACCGATCATTTCCCGTACCGCCGAAAAATGGTTCCCGTACCGTACCGTACCGCCAAAAATCGGTTCCCGTCCCGTCCCGTACCGCCAAAGAATCGTGTCTTCCCGTCCAATCCCGTCAACCAAATGGTTTCCCACCTTCCCGTCCCATTCCCGTCCCACAATAAACAGACGGGAACATTTTCCCATACCGCCCCTCGGGAAGACCCAAAACATTTTCCGCCTGCGGCGGGCAAACGGTCCCATCCCGTACCGCGCGGTGCCTTCGGCACCGCGCGTACCCTTGGAATAATCCTCGTAATCTTGATTATTATTAGACATGATTATATATTCATTCATGATTTCTGAATATATTCATGACTGGTTGTAAACAACTGTGTTTCCATAAATCGGCTCGTCTTGTACTCCTGTGTGTTGTTTCCCGGACAGCTCGGTGGTTATTGAAAATCTGCCGACAAAGCTCGAGTTTTGCAAGATCACCCTAGGCCGATCAAGACTACTTTTTTGCACCAGCCGTATAATTGCATGTACGTGCTGGGGGCTGTTAGATATGCAAGTACTTTTGCACCATATTTACCCTTGCTCCCACCCGGATCTGATCCCATTTGGCACCCTGCTCCCACCCACAAGGTGCAAAAATATGATCAGCCTTCCGCAGGAGCAGCCGGAGGCCCACCTGGCACCTCGATCCCATTTGGTACACATGTAGGCCATATATATCTACAACAATTCCTGCTATACATATAACCGTCTTGAATGTACGTGCAGATTCGTTAGACTCCCACGTACGTGCAAGTTCTCCGGAGCCGTACTTTTTGTGGCAGTTACTGGGCCCGCGATTCCTGCATGCAAGCACTATCGTGTGCCTACTACTCATGAGGCCGCCGGGCCAGGCGAGTAGCGCTTGTTTGTGTTCTCTTGTGCGTGATGGTTTAGCCAGCTCGGTGGTCTTGATAAACTGATCCTATCTATGCAACTTTTCCCCAGTCCCATACTTCGGCTCTCGTCTTGTACTGCTGTGTATTGTTTCCCGTGGACAACTAGCTCGGTGGTACGTGACGAAACAAAATCAGTACGTACGTATCATCCTATCTATGACCAACCGAGACCAGAAACACCACACAACAGTACGCGTACGTGCCTCTCTGCTGTCATCGCCATCATTGACCTACACCACCACACCACGCGCTGACCAGTTTCTCTCTGCTGCTGTTCGGTTGGACTGCGCTTCTCTGCTGGCTGGCATGTTTTTTGTACCACCGCGATAAGATAACTTCGTGTGTGGTGCTGGTCCTGCAGGCAGCAGCAAAGCAGCAGCAGCAGCAGTGTGGTTTCCGCACCCAGCCGAGAGGGCAGCAGTATGATACTAATAATAGTAGTGCGTTTTTGTTTTTGTCATCGTGTTTGCGTCCACCACGCTCTCTGCTGTGTCTCTTGCTGTGCACACGGCAGCGCTGTCCTCTGCTGATGTTCGGTTAGACTGCGCTTCTGTGCTGGCTGGCATATTTTTCGTACCACCGGGTTGTCATACTCGTACAATTCGATGCGAGTCGACGAGGGAAGAAAAAGCTGAAATATCCTCGCGATAAAAATGCAAGGCAAGAACCGCAGCGGGGGAGAGGAGGGAGAGGAGCCTACTTTGTGACCCCGGATCTGAGTTACGACTACAGTAGTAACCATTTGAGAACGTGCTATTTTTTTGTGGGTTCTGCCGATGGCTGTACTGAAAGAACCAAGGCGACAATTCACACGCCGGTTGTGTCCAACAATGCCCTGAGTGAAAATGAAAATTCGCGTTCACGTCGATCTTTATATTTTTCAGTTTTGCTTTAGTTATAGCCTTGAAAGGCTATTTTCGGTAAGGATTGCAAATGGCCAATTTTCAATATATTTAATTTCGGCTGGCTCAGGAAACCATATTCTAGACCCGATATTGAAAATGTGTTCCCGGAGGATTGTGGTGATTAGCTATACGATCATCATACAAGTTGTATTGTAGTAAAATATCCATTTTTGATGGCGCTGAAAATTTTTCCGTTTTCGTTTTTTTTCCTTACTGACAGTAAGGAATTAACCCCAAAACGGAAAAATTTTCAGCGCCATCAAAAATGGATATTTTACTACAATACAACTTGTATGATGATCGTATAGCTAATCACCACAATCCTCCGGGAACACATTTTCAATATCGGGTCTAGAATATGGTTTCCTGAGCCAGCCGAAATTAAATATATTGCAAATTGGCCATTTGCAATCCTTACCGAAAATAGCCTTTCAAGGCTATAACTAAAGCAAAACTGAAAAATATAAAAATATAAAGATCGACGCGAACGCGAATTTTCATTTTCACTCAGGGCATTGTTGGGCACAACCGGCGTGTGAATGGTCGCCTTGGTTCTTTCAGTACAGCCATCGGCAGAACCCGCAAAAAAATAGCACGTTCTCAAATGGTTACTACTGTAGGAAGGAGAGATAAAGGAAGGGCGAAGATAATGAATGGGATGGGGGAAAAAAAAAAAAAAACAGGCTGGTTCAAGCATGTTGTTGTCTTCACATTAAACTCGTTTCAGTTGCTAATCCCTAGAGTCTGATCTCACAAGATCACGGCCCGTGGTCACAAAAGTGCTACGTAGAGCCATCAGAGAATCCTAAAGAACACGCACACTTATTAATAGGAGGGAAAGGGTACACAAGTCCGAAGAGGTGCACCTAAAATCCCTACAGCATGTTATGCGTGTCCAAACCTGAACTACATACCACCCAAAATTCATTCAGTGGCGAATGTCCACGCCGTTTTTTTGGAGATAGACCCTGAAATTTGGCACACGTGTTTGATGTTTTATGCGCCCTACCCGAGCCTTTAAGTGTTGTTGTTGTTGTCTTCACATTAAACTCGTTTCAGTTGCTAATCCCTATAGTCTGATCTATTAATAGCAAGATCACAGCCCGTGGTCACAAAAAAAGTGCTAGAGCCATCAGAGAATCCTAAAGAACACGCACACTTAGCAGGGAAAGGATACACCAGTCCGAAGAGGTACACCTAAAATCCCTCCAGCATGTTATGCGTGTCCAAAACTGAATTACACGCCCGCAATCTCCTTTCGACTACAGCAGCATCGCCCGCCCCCCCCCCCCTCCCACTCTTTCCCAATGAATTTGCCGACTACAGCGTAACTACTGTCTGAAGTGCTGCCGGAATGACAGTCCGCGGGCACACAGTGAAAAAGAACAGCCAACCAAAAAGCCATCACGTCAATTGACAATTGCCCGATCTATCCTGAACGTCTGTGTTAGGCACAGCATTATAAACGTCGACACTGATTAGGAATCGTTCCACATTGAAGGGGTCTTCCACGATCAGGCACACAATGAAGGCACCCGGGGTGTCCGCGCCATCTCTGCCGCGTCTCTCTACAAAACCAGTGACGTCATCCACACAGACCCAACAACAAAATTCAGGGGAAAAAACGAAAAAAAAAAAAAATGTCAACAAAAATAATTGTCGGTTCGTCACGGGTCGATGTCGTCCGTGCTCCGGATGGCTGCTCCGCGCTGCTGTGCTGCTGCTGCGGCGCGCTGCTGTGATCCGGCGCGCCGCTCCGGTGCCACTTGGCCAGTCCTAGCACGACCACACTCGACCTGCTCCGTCCGTACTCGCTCTCGTTGTTGTCCTTCCCAGTCGGCTCCTCGCTTTCTCCCTCGTTGCACTCAGGGTGCTTGGTCTGGAAAATAAAAATTCTCGCGCTGAAGGGATTGACCAGTCCAACAACAGCTCGTCGCCACACGCTCCCTCCTCCTTTGATGGCGAAGCCAGGTTACTGAGGCAGTACAGCTCCCTCTAGCAAACACACCTAGGGCCGTGTACATAGTGTCCGTCCACCTTTCTGATGGCGCCTGCCTCCGCGCACAAAAGTGAGATGGACATTGCTGTCTACACCGACGGCCAAAAAGGCCGTGCATCTGAACTTTTGCGCCTAACGCACCAGTGCCGATCCAACTCTACCGCTGCACACGCTTCGCGGCGGGTGCGCAGCAGCAAGAAGGTATCGGTCCACTTGAGGGTGAGCCTAGCCTTGCTCGCTAGAAAGACCCCCCCCCTCGCTATGGGCCATGTCAAAGCAAAAACTTTGCCGAGGCAGCGAGGGGAAGAAGGGTAATGGATTTTTTTTTTTTTTTTTCGTCAGGTATTGCTTGTTTAGGGTCGATCTTAACGAGGGGTGAATTTCGGGTTTTTCCAGAAATTTCTGTTTTTTTCTGTTTTTTTCTGGTTTCACCAGAAAAAGTTGATCCCCGAAAAAACTGGCCTCCAAGTTTTTCTGGTAATCACGTAAATTTCTGGTTTTTATGGGTACGATCGGGCAGCCCCACCGTGCCAGCCGTGCCACCCCTCACGAACACACAGGGCTGGCCAGGGTTGTCCCCGAGGTCCTCCACAGGCCATAGCCGAGCGCAGAAGGCGCAAAAGCTTTCTGAGCTCTCACAATTGAGTTGACACAGTGACCGCACCGAGGTGCCCGACCGACCGAGCTCGCGGAGGGCTGTAGCTCAAGCCTTTGTAGCGTTGGGCGTCGTAGCGCGACGAGTTGGTGATGGATTCCACTCTCCGAGGCACCGATACCTGCCTACGAACCAGGCCGACCGTTGTGGGACCACCACACGGATGGTTACCGAGAGGGCTGCTGCTGTAGTGACGATTTTGTGCCTGGTGGACGATTATTAGCGAGGCGACTGAAGCTCGTACTTGTTAAGGACCCATTTTTTAAAATACCGAAATTTCCGAGAAAACCAGAAAAATACTTTTCTCGTTAAGATCGACCCTTAGTGATTTTTTGGAAATTTGCAGGGGTTATACAAACAGGTCTCGAGAGATCCGAAATTTCCGGCGAAAAAAAAAAACGTTCGTAAAAGGCTCGGGTAGGACGCATAAAACACGTACCAAATTTCAGGGTCTATCTCCAAAAAACGGCGTGGATATAAGCAAGGTCAGGTTCTGTAGGTAACCCTACAGAACCATACCCGGGGTATTTACCCGGGAGGAACTTCTGTGAGTTCTGTACGCCCGTGCCACAATACCCGGAACTTCTGTGAGTTCTGTAAGGGTTTTATACCCTAACCCGGAACTTCTGTAAGTTCTGTACGACCTTCATACCCTACAGAGAACTTCTGTAAGTTCTGTACTCCCCGTTTCACAATACCCGGGGTACCGGTACAACGTGTTTGTACCTGCCCGGAACTTCTGTGAGTTCTGTACGCCCGTGCCACAATAACCGGAACTTCTGTGACTTCTGTAAGGGTTTCATACCCTGACCCGGAACTTCTGTAAGTTCTGGAAGACATCCATAACCGTACCCGGAAAAACACCTTGGGCACAAAACCCTGGGTAAGGGTATTCCCTCGGCAGAATACCCTGTGTGCCGGTACAGATTAGGGTATCGTTGAGGATGTCAGGAGACGGTTAGTCGAGGGAAAATGGGCATCGGTCAAGGGTGTGGATTCGAGTGTTCCACACTAAAACCTAGTATTTTGGCGTCAGTCAAGGATAAAAAATGAAAAATTGCCGTCAGTCAAGGGGTGAAAGTGCCGTCTCCTGGCATATTTTGAGGAGTGATGTCATGCGTTCTGACGTCATGTCTCATCAGTGACACACACCAAAAACGAAATTACGAGAATAAATTACACTGTACAACCCACCTCGCTCACAACCACGCATGAACCGAGCACACAAGTGCGTGGATTTTGATTTGGGGGGTAAATCCATGACCGCGGAAGTCATTCCCATGAAGTTGGAACGGTCCTTACCGTTAAAATCGTGAAAGACAGCTATAACATAAATTATCTACAATGGTACATGCATGGTATATACGCGTGAGTACCGGTGTAGTGTGTCATGTTTGAAGTACAACAATCGCAGTATTTCGAAATGCATTTTATGTACATTTTTTGAGGAGTACATTTGCAGTTTTTTTGCCGCCTTGAGGTGGGTATTTACCAGGGTATCACCGGAACTTCTGCAAGTTCTGTACGCCCGTGCCTCAATCGGAACTTCTGTGAGTTCTGTACGCCCGGGCAACTTCTGTGAGTTCTGTACGACCGGGCCACAATCGGAGCTTCTGTGAGTTCTGTACGCCCGTTCCACAACAAATACCCGGAACTTCTGTAAGTTCTGTGCGCCCGTGTCACAATACCCGGAATTTCTGTGAGTCATGTGCGACCTTTATACCCGTACCCGGAACTTCTGTAAGTTCTGTGCGACCGAGCCACAATACCCGGGGTACCGGTACAACGTGTTTATACCTGCCTGGAACTTCTGTGAGTTCTGTACGCCCGTGCCACAATACCCGGAACTTCTGTGAGCTCTGTAAGGGTTTTATACCCGTACCCGGAACTTCTGTAAGTTCTGTACGACCTTCATACCCTACAGAGAACTTCTGTAAGTTCTGTACTCCCCGTTTCACAATACCCGGGGTACCGGTACAACGTGTTTGTACCTGCCCGGAACTTCTGTGAGTTCTGTACGCCCGTGCCACAATACCCGGAACTTCTGTGAGTTCTGTAAGGGTTTTATACCCGTACCCGGAACTTCTGTAAGTTCTGTACGACCTTCATACCCTACAGAGAACTTCTGTAAGTTCTGTACTCCCCGTTTCACAATACCCGGGGTACCGGTACAACGTGTTTGTACCTGCCCGGAACTTCTGTGAGTTCTGTACGCCCGTGCCACAATACCCGGAACTTCTGTGAGTTCTGTAAGGGTTTTATACCCTAACCCGGATCTTCTGTAAGTTCTGTAAGACACCCATACCCTGACCCTAAATCCACAAACCCTACAGAACCTGACCTTGGATATTTGGACTTTTGTGCGGTAAAAGTGCAAAAATAGGCGTTGCCTCGTAATTACTTAGTTTCAGTATGTAATCGATTTTGGGCGTTAAATATGACTTAATATGATCATACGCAGTCAGATCCTCGAATATTCGCGTGAAACTTTGTACAAACATGCCTTGGACCACCTGGAAGCGGCTTGTTCAGAAAAAAAAATTGGGGGGGGGGAAATGTTTTCCTGCGGAAACGCCTGACTATTGTTGACCACTTTGAAGGCCTGTGATTGGTCGAGCCACATTCTCGGCGGTAGCGCCAGTTCTAGGCCCTTGAACAAAAACCTCACGATTTCACCCTCTTCCACTGTTCATGGTGGTCAACTGATACCAAACATGTGACATTGGGGTTGCTATCGCATGCGGCATTCGTGACTGACGAAATGGGTGATATGCCTGAACCAGCTCGTATCTCATCGCGTTCTTGCGTACAGCATAGTTTGTTGATTTTACGTCGACGACCTGCGACGGCTGTTATGTTTTTTCATAATATACATTGTATTCGCTCGAACTGATTTTGATGAAGATCCAGATCAGTCTGAAGTACAGTACAGGGCACATATTAATGTGATGGTATCACGTTCGCTGCGTCTCAGCTTGCGCTTGTAGTGGGTTTGCCACCGAGTTTTCCAGGTCCCTCTTTTGCAATCGGCCCCACGTTGTTGTCGGTGCACGCGTATTCAGTTACCGCCCCCCCCCCATGGTCTTGCTTTGCAGCACACTTCTCACTTTCGTAGCGCTTCAAGACTTCGCGTTTTTATTTTTCGTGTTTCCCTCCGGCCGGCGTCTGTTGTCTTTCCTCCAGTCCGACCCGTGGCCCCACGCTATGCAGTCATATTTCAAGCCCAAGTCCAAGTTCAGGGCTTTGCTTCTCTGCATAGCCGCGTGCGTTATTTCTTCTTGTGTGTGTTACATTCAGCATCCGGCTTTTAACTTCGTTTTTTTCTGCTTTGTTTTGCTTTGATACCTTCGTGCTCCGGTTTGTTTACTTGGCTTTTGTCTCCACCGTAGCCCGCTTGCCGTCGGCTTTTCGTAGGTATTTATTCGGGTACGGCGCGTTAGTTAACGTGTGAGGCGTCGTAGCCTCATTGCGAGGTGTGGGGTAGATGTATAGCCTCTTTTTTATTTGTTTCGAATAGCCGCACCTTCGACCTCCCTTCCCGATTTCTGGGATGAAACGGCCATCCCCTCCGATCGTCGTGTGATCTGCATATACGACTATTCAGGGTGGGCTAATGTGATGGTATCACGTACTACGGCTATAAAGCGGTGCAATACGTACCGGTATGAGTCACGTGGCGTACTAGTAACGGGAACGTCTCCTTAGAGAATAGCAGTATGAGTACACACGCGGATACGTACTACGAGTATGAGATCATGTTACGTGCTAGTAACGGAAACGTCTCCGGAGATAGTACATGTATGAAGATACATGCTCCAGGGGACAGTCTAGTTGTGGACTGGCCCCTCCCATGGCACTCTGTTCTTGTGCGCAATCGAGCTTCATGAGATAAGCAACAAGAAGAACTTTATTTAGAAGAAGAGTGCCTCTGGCTTGCGTCGACATTCCTGCGCCCTGGCCTTATTGGATTGCCTTTTCCTCACATTATTAGTAAGAAACCGGAAAGCTGGCACAGGCTAGATTTCTTATTTGAGAGAGGGCGCATTCTACACTAATTACAAAAAAACGACTCTTGAATTTTTTATTCCAGCCACCGCTGCCAAGGGGAGTAAAGAAGGGGGATTTAAGATCGAAGCTGGGGTTAGCCCACGCGATTATGTATATAATATGTATACTGCTGTATTCCCGGGGCGCCAGCAGGTGTCACACCGGGTATGATATGAGGTACGGGTTTTATATGTATGGCTTTTTTTGTGATTTCTCCAAATATAAATTCCTCCAGAAAAAATTCTAAAGGTTTCACACCTCGGACAACGTAACACTTAACGTTTTATGTTAATGTTACGCACCAGCGGAAAAAAATCGTAACATTACGTTACTACGTTATCTAAATTCCGGATTTTGTGATAACATAGTGTTAGTGCGTTACGATATTGGCGGGCGATCGCGTAACATTATGTTAGAGTGTTGCCTTGATCCCGTGATGACCGCAGTATAAGTGTTACGGTGTTAAGGTAGGCAGCCCATAGCGAGTAACACTATGTTAGTGTGTTACCGAAATTCCTAGTTGCCATCGTAACACACGTTATAGGGATAACGTACATGGTCAATGAAGCGTTAACATTATGTTACCGTGTTATCGATATCAGCCCGCAGCGAGTAACGTTATGTTAGTGTGTTAGCGGAATTCTTACTTGCTGCCGTAACACACTTTAGACGGATAACGTACATACATGGTCCAATAAACGTTTACATAACACTATGTGTTAGTGTGTTAGCGGAATTACCAATATTACGTTAACATTGTGTTACCGTGTTAGCGACACCAGCCCGTAGCGAGCAACATTATGTTGGCATGTTACCTTATTCTTACTTGCTACTTTGGCACACTTCAGACTGATAACGTACATTGACAATTAAACCCTTACATAACACTACAGTACGCGACACCAGTTAAGAATCTCTTAATTCTGATCAGACTGGAATTCTTATGTAAGGCGGGGTGTGCCCTACACTATTTTCAGTACAAAAGATATCATTTTCTTATTTTCGTCTGAAAATCCAGCCTTACATTCTTAACTGCCGAGTTCTTAAGGGTTGACGTAAGTATGTATATAGTCAATAAAACGTTGACATTATTATATGTTACCGTAGCAGCGGCAGCAGCAGTCCGTATCGAGCGACGTATTGCCAGGCCCACCCTCCTAATGATGAGGGGACGAAGAAGCTCTGCTGCTGTAAATATCCTACAGCAGTAAGAGTGTGGTGGCACCTATGTTACGAAAATATCTGTTGTCGTGGACAGGTACGAATCACAGGTGCAGAGTTTTCGTCTTCCAATTATGCCGAATATCAATACCGCTTTGGGGAACCAGGAGACACACAATAAATGAAACACTTGTACCGAGGGTTCAAGGGTTAGACCGACAAGCCGAGCGTAAAGTGACGTATACTGATGCTGCTGATGCTGCTGTTCTGCTGCTGCTGCTGTATAGTACAGGACACCTAATAAGAAACAGGAAATATTGTCCATGCTGGGTTTCTTATTCGAGAGAGGGTGCTTCCTACACTAATCTCAAGATAACGACTCCCGAATTTCTTATTTTACTCTAAATCTCAGCCTGGCTTTCTTATCAGCCTGTTTCTTATTAGGTGTCCTGTACTGTCTGCTGACGAAATGTTTTGCTTGAAATAAAAATAAATAACTCAGACAGCACGTATACGTAGATGTTCATTCGCGTTGGTTCAGAACAATCAGTATTCCCCCAGCGTGATGCATTGCAGATTTGACTACTGCAGGTACTGAGTTCGCGCCTCATATTTACTAGGAGTAAAATACTACAGTAGTAACTACTGTGTTACTGGGATGTCAGCAAAACTGGATAACACGGCTACATTACGTTACTCCGCGACGCCGCTTTACCCCTAACACAGGTAACACATGTTAGAGCGTGGGAAGATCCAAAGGGTAACGTAGTAACATTACGTTGGATTGACTCAGGCCCCCACGGTAGCTCAGTAACATAATGTTACGCCCGGATTGATTATTATGGTAACACAGTAACATAATGTTAAAATCAGATATTTACTGACAGTAACACCGTAACATAAGGTTAGGCAGACCTCGGCATTTAGGCTAACACCCTAACATAGTGTTACGTATCGGCCGGCTAAGACTGTAAAGTATCTAACGTATGTTAAATGTTACGTTATCCGACCTTAAGGCAATCAGACTGAGGGTCCGAATAACGTACCTGGTAGTGTTAGTAGTGCTGGACACTATGTTAGTGTTATGTTACAGTAGTAACCATCTGAGAACGGTACTTTTTTTTTGTGGGTTCTGCCGATGGCTGTACTGAAAGAACCAAGGCGACAATTCACACGCCGGTTGTGTCCAACAATGCCCTGAGTGAAAATGAAAATTCGCGTTCGCGTCGATTTTTATATTTTTCAGTTTTGCTTTAGTTAGAGCCTTGAAAGGCTATTTTTGGTAAGGATTGCAAATGGCCAATTTTCAATATATTTAATTTCGGCTGGCTCAGGAAACCATATTATAGACCCGATATTGAAAATGTGTTCCCGGAGGATTGTGGTGATTAGCTATACGATCATCATACAAGTTGTATTGTAGTAAAATATCCATTTTTGATGGCGCTGAAATTTTTTCCGTTTTGGGGTTAATTCCTTACTGTCAGTAAGGAAAAAAACCGAAAACGGAAAAATTTTCAGCGCCATCAAAAATGGATATTTTACTACAATACAACTTGTATGATGATCGTATAGCTAATCACCACAATCCTCCGGGAACACATTTTCAATATCGGGTCTATAATATGGTTTCCTGAGCCAGCCGAAATTAAATATATTGAAAATTGGCCATTTGCAATCCTTACCAAAAATAGCCTTTCAAGGCTATAACTAAAGCAAAACTGAAAAATATAAAAATCGACGCAAACGCGAATTTTCATTTTCACTCAGGGCATTGTTGGACACAACCGGCATGTGAATTGTCGCCTTGGTTCTTTCAGTACAGCCATCGGCAGAACCCACAAAAAAAAAGTACCGTTCTCAGATGGTTACTACTGTAGTGTGTTATTTGTAACACTCATTAGAAGGGTAACACAATGTTTGTGTGTTGTGTCTAACGCTCCGTGGACAGTAACATTATGTTATCGTGTTACGTGAATCTGCAGATATCGATCTGGGAATGTTAGAGTGATAACGTACGTGTTGGGCCAGAGCCTAACACTATGTTCGAGTGTTAGTTGAAGGACGGATCACCGTGTAACACGACGTTAAGGCGTGTGCACATTCCTGGGTTTCCAGTTAACACTGTGTTACCGCGTTACCGTGATTGCCCCTCCCCTGTTAACACTGTGTTACCGCGTTATCGTGATTGCCCCTCCAGTGTTAACACTATGTTAGTACGTTGCCAAGTCCTTGTGTTAGGCCCCATAACGTAGATAAGTGTTATCCGAGTGTTACGTTTTCCGAGGTGTGAAAGGTTTCCCAGGCGTGCCCCCGCTTCCACTCAGAAACCCCGAACCCGTGCCGAACCTGCCATTTTCTTTCCACAAATGATCCCGATGAAGACCGCTAAAGCCACCGCCGAGACGTTGACCATCGCTCATCATGTTACCCCCGCTCGAAAAGTTTTAGCTCGCTTGTCACTTGTCACCGCCTGTGTGATGTTGTGCTAATTATCTGTAACCTCGTCGGGCTAAACTTTCGGGTCTCCTGTGAACTTCGCTCGGCGTCAGTCTGTTTGCAAACATTATTATTAGATTAATGTATTTGTACATTCTGTGACCATCCTAATGCCCCTTATATTTAGGGCCGGGCTGGTGTCGGCAGTTCCCCACCGAAAAGCGCGTACCGGTATGTACAGTAGTTGTTGTTGTAATCTTCACATTAAACTCGTTTCAGTTGCTAATCCCTATAATCTGATCTAGCAAGATCACGGCCCGTGGTCACAAAAGTGCTAGAGCCATCAGAGAATCCTAAAGAACACGTACACTTAGCAGGGAAAGGATACACAAGTCCGAAGAGGTACACCTAAAATCCCTACAGCATGTTATGCGTGTCCAAAACTGAACTACACGTAGTAGGTAGTGACGGATACACGCGCGTTGAAATATCACAACCGACTGCTGCGCACTCGCGCCCTCGGCTCTTTTCGTGTGATGGACCGTCCCCGCCTCGCTCTCTGCCTCTCTTCTTCCCCCGGCGCCCCCCGCTTCCTCTCCCAGATTATCTTCCTCTCCGCGGCTGAGCTCTCTCCCCCTCTTCCGGATGAGTCAGCAGCTATGATAGCTGCTGCTGCTGCTGCTGCTAATAGGAAAGGTGAATACGAAGTGAATGGTCAATCGTTTCCCCAGAGGGCAGCAATCAACGGAGAAAACTATCGCTCATTGTATGCTAGACATGTATGTGTGTGTGTTGTTCATTTTTCTTGCTTTCTACCCGTCGACATCCAGCACACCCAGTGTCCCTGCCGATTCTCCATCCTATTTAATAGAGAGATGCACGCTCTGTGGTCACAAAACTACGACAGGTACTACGTTGCAACAATGCAGTGAGCATTATCCACGAAGACGCTGACCTCTCACTCGAAATCGAACGACGGATCCGTCTCATGTGGGCGTGCTTCAAACGGTTCGGACCAGAGTTGTACGACATGAAGACGGCTCGACTCAGTCTGAAAGTCCGCATGTTGAAGGCCGAGGTGATTGAGACCCTGCTGTACGGATGTGTGACGTGGACCCTCAGTGCACAACACTTCGCCAGGCTCCGATCGGTACACCACCAAATCCTCCTGCGTGTCATTGGCTTCCAGCGTCGGCAGCGTGGCGACTATAGGACCCTCTCGTACGCAAAGGCTCTCAAGCAGACACGATGCGAGAGCATCGAAACGACAATCCGTAAACGGCGTCTGTTCTTTGCGGGAGCCGTGGCACGGCAACCCAAGGGGCGACTACCCAGTCGGGTGATGTTCGGGACCATGACGGGTGGGGAGGGACGCAGACCGGGCGGACAACCAAAGTCCTGGCAGAAATGTCTCGCTGAAGACCTCAAGGTGTTTCAAGCCACCAAGGGGTCCACGGCACAGGTCCCGTTGGTGTTTGGAGTAGAGACCGCAGCGTGGACCGTTGCAGCATCTAAAGTGGGCAAGTGGTACAGAGGGTCCTCGAAGCGGCTGAACAGTTCATGGTCCGGTGGCACAAGGTCGAGGCGGAACTGAGTAGACAGCGCCACGCATCCGTCGCGGGGGGTGCACAAGGGAATGGGAAGGGAGGGGGCAACGGTCGTACAGAAACCGCGGTTGATGAAAGCAGGAGGGAGACAGCCGACAGGATAGCAAGGTACCAGGCTGACTAGTAAGTCCCGCCTAGACTACCCGTGCCGCACACCTCTGTAGCTGATTCGAACGCGGCTCTGTTGTGTTTTTTCGTTTCGTTTCGTCTTTTTTAGTTCCAGTTACTCTCGTTCTTATCACTGTGATGAAGAAGAAGTACTACCTGGCTGGGTGGATGGCGAACTGGGTGTTGTTTTCCTTGGTTATTTCTGGTGATCTTTCTCCCTTTATTTGTTTGTTTTATTTTTTATTATTCGTAGTTTTTCTTTATTTTTTGCTTGGTGTGCTGCCTGTTGTAGCGGGCACGACAGCGATGCTAAAATCCCTCGCATCATTCATTTATTTTGTTTTATTTTTATTTCTCCGTGATCGCTTTTGCCTTTGTCGCTCCGCCCCCCCGTATTTTCCTAGGACTTTCTTTGGCTGCTTAGCTACGTACGTACACTTTTGTTTTTTTGTTATTTCCTCTTCTCTTTCCTGGACTCTCGTGTGTAGCACGAGGACGAAACGGAACTGAGTACGTAGGAAGTGCCACGTATCCGTTGTATGGGTGGCGCCTAAGGGAATGGAGACAGAGGGTGTGGGGGTTCGTAGGGAAACCGCGGCGGACGAAAGCAGGAAAGAGACGGCAAACAGAGTAGGTACCAGTACCTGACCGACTAGCTGGTAGAACCTGTCTGTACTACCGGCCCAAACCTTCCTCAGCTGACTGGAAGGTACTTTTGGTGTGCTCTGGCTGTCTGTCTTTTCCTGTCGTTCTTAGTCTTGCTCTGTTGGCACTGTTGCTTCGGTTTATTCATTTCATTTCGTTTCATTTCATTTGGTTTCTTTTTAACGGGATGTCGCATCTCCTCTGGGACAAGCACGACAGTTTTTTCTTTTATGTTGTCATGCTTTTGTTTGGTTGCTTGATTGTCGATTGGCTTCAGTATGTTTACTTTCTATTGTTTTTCCTTTTCGCTTTTTCTTTATTTTCTCTTTTTCTCTTGTATGCACCTGGATTGCTAGCAGGGTAGGTCTTGCCTGTCGTATATGGCATTGCTCTGTCTGCTCTGCTTACTGCACCTCAAGGAGGATGTAGTCGTTGGAAAAGAGGTACCATTGGCATGCGTGCGAAGGGCTGTATGGGGTATGCTGTACGCCGATGATGCAGGAATTGTCTCAAAGTCTGCGGAGGGTCTCGCTAAAATGATGCAGTCACTCGTGACTGTCTTCGAAGCAGCAGGCCTCACGGTTTCAGAAAACGAAAATGGAAACGATGATTCCTACGAACACGGGACCAGACACCCCCTCCTCCGCCGCTCGTTATCGAAGCAGCTGGTCAGAGGTATAGACAAACGAGCCAGTTCTTGTACCTCGGCGGCATTATCCACGAAGACGCTGACCTCTCACTCGAAATCGAACGACGGATCCGTCTCATGTGGGCGTGCTTCAAACGGTTCGGACCAGAGTTGTACGACATGAAGACGGCTCGGACTKAGTCTGAAAGTCCGCATGTTGAAGGCCGAGGTGATTGAAGACCCTGCTTACGGATGTGTGACGTGGACTCTCAGTGCACAACACTTCGCCAGGCTCCGACGGTACACCACCAAATCCTCCTGCGGTGTCATTGGCTTCCAGCGCCGGCCGCGTGGCGACTACAGGACCCTCTCGTACGCAAAGGCTCTCAAGCAGACACGATGCGAGAGCATCGAAACGACGATCCGTAAACGACGGCTGTTCTTTGCGGGAGCCGTGGCACGGCAACCCAAGGGGCGACTACCCAGTCGGGTGATGTTCGGGACCATGACGGGTGGGGAGGGACGCAGACCGGGAGGACAACCAAAGTCCTGGCAGAAATGCATTGCTGAAGACCTCAAGGTGTTTCAAGCCACCAAGGGGTCCACGGCACAGGTCCCGTTGGTGTTTGGAGTAGAGACCGCAGCGTGGACCGTTGCAGCAACATAAAGTGGGCAAGTGGTACAGGGGGTCCTCGAAGTCGGCTGAACAGTTCATGGTCCGGTGGCACAAGGTCGAGGCGGAACTGAGTAGACAGCGCCACGCATCCGTCGCGGGGAGTGCACAAGGGAATGGGAAGGGGAGGGGGCAACAGTCGTACGAGAAACCGCGGTTGATGCAAGCAGGAGGGAGACAGCCGACAGGATAGCAAGGTACCAGGCTGACTAGAAGGTCCCCCTAGACTACCCGTGCCGCGCAACTCTTCTGTAGCTGCTTCGAACGCGGCTCTGTTGTGTTTTTTGTGTTTTTTTTTGTTTTTCGTTTCGTTTCGTCTTCTTTAGTTTCTTGTTACTCTCGTTCTTATCACTGTGATGAGGAAGAAGTGCTACCTCGGCTGGGTGGATGGCGAACTGGGTGTCTTATTTTTCTTTCCTTGGTTATTTCTGGTGTCTTCTTATCCCTTTTTTTCTATTGTTTTATTCTTTATTTTTCATTTGTTTTTGCTTGGTGTAACTGCCTGTTGTGCTGGCAATCGACAGCGATGCTACAATCCCTCGATCATCCATTTGTTTTGGTTTATTTTTTATTTTTGCCGTGATCGCTTTTGCCTTTGTCTCTCCGCCCCCCCGATTTTCCTAGGACTTTCTTTGGCTGCTTAGCTACGTACGTATATCATTTTGATTTTTGTTATTTCCTCTTCTCTTTCCTGGACTCTCGTGTGGGCACGAGAACGAAACGGAACTGAGTAGGAAGTGCCACGTATACCGTTGTATGGGTGGCGCCCAAGGGAATGGAGACAGGAGGGTGGGGGGGTTCGTAGGGAAACCGCGGCGGACGAAAGCAGGAAAGCGACGGCAAACAGAGTAGGTACCAGACCGACCGATAGCTGGTAGAACCTGCCTGTACTAAGGGCACAAACCTGCCGCAGCTGGCTGGAAGGTACTTTTGGTGTGCTCTGGCTGCCTGTCTTTTCCTGTCGTTCTTAGTCTTGCTTTGTTGGCACTGTTTTTTTTTTCGGTTCATTTCATTTCATTTGGTTTCTTTTAACTAGATGTCGCATCTCATCTGGGAGAAGCACGATATTTTTTTTTTTATTTATTTATTTTCATTTTGTCATGCTTTTGTTTGGTTGCTTGATTGTTGATTTGCTTCAGTATGTTTACTTTCTATTGTTTTTCCTTTTCGCTTTTTTCTTTCTTTTCTCTTTTTTTCTCTTGCATGCACCTGGATTGCTAGCAGGGTAGGTCTTGCCTGTCGCATATGGCATTGCATTGTCTGCTCTGCTTACTGCACTGAGCGTAGTATCTCTGCTGTGTCGTAGTTTTGTGACCACAGAACTGGTACCTTTTTAGGATGATGAATCGGCACGGACACTGGGTGTGCTGGATGTCGACGGGTAGAAAGGAAGGTTTAATGTGAAGAACACACACACACAGTGAGCAGAGCAGACGATGCAATGCCATTATACGACAGGCACGACCTACGTACCCTGCTCGCAATCCAGATGCGTGAAAGAGAGAAAACCGAAGAAAAAAAAAGCGAAAAGGAAATAAAAAATAATAAAAAATGGAAAAATGAACGCAGACCAACAAACAGACAAGCAAGCAAACAAACAAACAAAAACAAAGGAATAAAATAAGTGTCGTGCGTCCCGCGGAGGAGCTGTGAGACAACGAAAAAGAAAATAAAAAAATAAAAATAAAAATAAAGTAAAACAACGTAAAACAGATGAAGAAGACGGAGAACGAAACGAAAAGATAGGCAACCGAAGCACACCAAAAGCACCCTCCCGGCAGCCGAGGCAGTTTTTGTACCGGTACAGTAGTACAGACAGGTTTTACTGAAGAAAATACAAAAGGGCAGAGAACAAAGGCAAAAAACGACCAGGACCAAACATAATCAAAGGGCAGCGGCCAAAAACAGGTACAGTAGTATGCTGCTGCTGTACATGGTCCGTGTGGGGCAAAAAACAGGTGCATACTTTAAATCGAGTTAAAACCGTACCCCACGAGCCCTGCCATTGGACATGGTCCAAAACTCATTGTACCTGTTTTTGCCTCAGTAAAACCCAGGCAACTGAGTTTGTCTGCGTCGTACTCTGCTTGACGTTCACCTGTTTTTTGTCGTTTTTTTAGCCAATTAGAGGCCCTTCAGTGTCCGTGCCGATTCTTCATCCTAGAGAGATACGTACCGGTACCAGTTAGTTGTTCTAGACAAAGAAAAAAAAACTGTGGTCACAAAACCACAAAACCACGACACAGAGATAACAGATACGTTGCAATGCTTCGGTTACCTATCCTCTCCTTACGTTCTTACAGCAGTACGCAGTCTACCGCTGTTTACGTTGTTTTCATTTCATTTTATTTTATTTTGTATAGTCTGTCACATCTCCGGGAGAAGCACGACACTTTTTTCCTTTGTCTTTTGTCATCGTTTTTGTTTGTTTGTCTGTTTGTCTGTTTTATTTTATTATTTTGTTTTCGCTTTCCTTCTCGCTTTTTCTTTCTTTTTTTTGCTCTTTCGCGCAGCTGGATTGCTAGCAGGGCAGATCGTGTCTGTCGTATATGGCATATCATTACCTGCTCTATTTACTGCATTGCAGCGTAGCATCTCTGTGTCGTATGTTTTGTGACCACAAAAGAACCGGTATCTCTCTAGGATGAAGAATCGGCCCGGACACTGGGTTTGCTGGATGTCGAAGGGTAGAAAGGAAGAACACACACAATGCAGTAAGCATAGAGCAGATAATGGCCATGCACGACAGGCACGATCTACCGTGCTAGTAATCCATAGGCGTGAGAAAGAAAAAAAAAACGAAACGAAACGAACAAGAAGAAAACAAAAAGCGAACTATTAATGACCGCGTAGCCTATACCTAAGATTCTTTACAGAAATATCAGTTACGAGGGGGCTGCCACTCGCCAGGTGAAAAAAACAAGTATCTTCCGTTGCAAGGAACGGCAGGTTCGTGGGATGCGTTTTAACTCGATTGTATGTAGTTTTATATCTGCTTTTGGCCTCAAACGGAACAGGTATGCCGTACGTACCTGTTTTTGGCCGCTGCCCTTAATACTACGTTGTGGTGATCACTTCTCGCGTTTGTGCTGAAGTGTTGAGGCATTAGTTCGTTGGGCTACTTGTGAACGGTTATCCAATCACCCATCCAATCTAAGCCTTATAACACCCCCCCCCCCCCCCTTCAGAACAGCGGGGTCTTAAACCAAGTAAAAAATCGTAATTTCTTTGTTTTTGGTCGTTTTCTCGATTCGTTGTACAGGAATCCCAACGCTCCGATGATTAGTTTTTATGTTTGTCGTTTATACTGTCGGAGTGTGGCTCCGTTCTCTCCTTGGTTCGTGCTCGCACGTTTATTTTGTGTACCTGCAAGCAGTACAGGACAACTTTCGATCGATATTAAGAAAACAAAGCCAGGATGAGATTTTTCAGAAAGATAATAAGAACTACAGAGTACTACTGCCGCATCGCAGAGTAAGGCCACGGGTAGATGCCTCGAGCACCTCTTGAAATGAATACCAGGCCAGCGAGGGACAGAATGCCCCCTTTCCCACGGGGAGAGGGGGCATGAGGGAGCGGCCGAGGGCACCAGATGGGCAGACAAAGAGGAACCTCCCAGAGCATGGATGAATCGTGACGCAATACAGCACACACGGAACAAGATGCAGCAGCAAGCACGAGTATAGTAGACTGGTAAAAAAAAGCATAGTACACGACGTGGGGCGTGGTCGAGCTTTCTGCCAGAGCACGGAGCGCATGGAAACGGGGCCGCACAAAACAAAAGCCCCTTCCGGGTCTGTCACATATGTTTCTCCCATACAAAAAAACCAGACTGCTTCCAGCCCTGCCAACGTTCGGAGCCCCCCGTGTGGGGAAATCACTCGTACCAACCAAAGGTGGGGGGGGAGGGGGGGGCGAACACCGATCGTTTGACCAGCAACTGCAATTTACCGGCGGCGGGGGGGGGGTGGCGGAAGAGCAACCGCGCCACGGTGATACAGTGTGGGCGGTGTTGTGCAAAGACGGGCAGGCCACGCAGTAAGATTCGGAAGACACCATCAACACGATCACCCGCAACGTTTTTCGTGGACGGAGAAGAGGGAGTACAACAGTACATTGCGCTCTGGAAAATCGATCTATGTAAGAAACTACTCGCAAAAGGACCTGACTAGCATGGGGAAAGGAGAGTTTGCACGTGCCTCTGGACCACCGAGTGGAGGCGCTGTTCTCCCTACCCGTACCCCTCTCGCAGTACGTAGTAGACGGCACCCATGGGTTCCCAGCAGGCGTCGTTATGCGCCGGCCGGGTGACCAGACGAAACCCCTCTACAACGCGGGAAAGGTAACCCGGGCGTTCCACGCACGGAGCATGCCGTTGACGGCCTCGATGACGTTCAAGCTTCCGTGATTACCGCACCCGCCGTGACCACATTGAGCGGCGTACGTGCGTGCGTGCGTGCGTGCGTTTTTCACGAGATCAGGAAGGGGTTACCCTGCCGGTACATGCACGACGGCAGTTACAGAAACGAAAGAAAGATGCGTGTAAGCAACCGACAAATGTACTACGGTAAAAAACACGGGGACCGGGACAGGGGGTTCGGATAGACACTTCTGTAACCTGCGGGGAAGCCCACTATGAGGTCGGTGGCTCGTTTGGCAGCACAAGGTACAACAACCTACAGTGCCTCCCCACGTGTAGAGAAGAACGGGCGTTGATGGGTGGTGCAGCGGTTCTTAGGCAAAGTGGCACGGGGAGGCAGCGAGTATGGCGCAGTTAATTCCTTTTCTTGCTTCAACGCGGATTGCATGGCGTGAACAGTTACTCGGAGAGGGTGGGGGGGGTCTCGCCCCAATCGGGAACGGGAGAGGCGTCGCAGTCGCCGCAGTTCTATGTACGGCGTTGGGCCCGGGGGGGTGGGGGGGTGTACTCATGTCGTGCACGGCCGCAGTCGTATGACCATAGACCCTCGCATTCCTACAATGCCGGGACGGAGCGCGTTGGGTTTTCATCAGCCAGGCAGACATTGCCTGCATGAAGCGCGAAGCCGTGAGGTATTCGGCGACTCGCATGGAGGGTGAGCTGAATCCTGCTAAGAACCGCCCGTGAGGCGGACTTGCACCACCGATCCCCTTGTAGAGAACGCCTCGTCGGCGCTATAGGGGAGGGGGAGGGGAGGGGGGGGGGCGTACTCATTTGTTGCTTGCCTTAGTCATTTGACCATCGACCACGCACCCCTTTGGAGACGGAGCGGAGGGGGGGGTATACTTCATTTTCATGCATGGCCGTAGTCGTATGACCATAGACCCTCGCATCCCTACAATGCCGGGACGGAGCATGTCGGGTTTTCACCGACCAGGCGGAGCGGGGGGGGGGGGGTAGAATAGGTAGTTAAATGGCTGGGAGGGTTGTTGATGCGCACGACACATGAATCCCGATCACGTTAAGGCATTCTAAGGGGACGCCCCGTGGCTTTCAACAACCAATACGTTATTGGAGATCGTGCGCGTCGGAGTACCGGAAGCGTGTGTGCGGCCTGGGTAGAGGTCCAGAGGTCTTGACAAAAGCGCTTGCGTACGATAACAATTACAACGCGGTCGCCGACGTGGCTCGTGGACTAACGATCGTTGTTCCCAAGGCACAGGCGAGACAGGAGGTCCATGGCTGGGTGTGTCACCAGTAGGAGGGTGTGTCACCAGTAGGAGTAGTAGAATCGCGCGGAGAGGTACACCTCCTTCGCGGCATGAATGTTGAATTCAGAGACAGGCACGGGGGGGGGCGTACTCATTTGTTTCTTGCCTTAGTCATTTGACCATTGACCACGCATCCCTTTCGAGACGGAGCACCGTTCCTACTCCTAATAGAGACACCTCCAACACTTGGGCGCTCATTACGTTGTTTCCATATATTACAAAGAAACCTTTTGCTAATCTTATCCCCTTCCTGCTTCGCCGCCTGTGGCCACCATCTATCTCCCAAGATAGCGATCGTTTTCTCGCTACTATTTAGTGTACCAAACTGCTCCATGTCACACTCGTCTATTTTCCTCATCTCCTCCTCAAGCACATCCCTTTCCTCCTTGTACCTTTCACATTTCCCCACTATGTGAACTCTACTCTCTATGGCTTTGCCACATGGGCACATCTGTGCATCTACTTCCTCCTCGTCCCTGCTACTGGTATACCTCCTTCTCTTTCTGGCAGGTCCAGGTCCCCTACACGAAATCGCAGTTTCAGCTTTTTCGCGAAGTCCATTGGGCCGTGCAGATACCCTTTCATTCCTATTCCTTCTCTCAACCCCCCGTATATCTCTAAGTGTTCTTCCCCTTCCACCTTCTTTCTCAGCGCTAGCCTTTCCCTTCTTTCTATCCTTTCTTTTACTTCTGTCTTGTATCCGCTAAATTTCTCTATGGCCAGCGTCTCTTTTTGGTTTCCTATATCCTTCCATACTTTCTCGACTACGCTATCCCACCTTATTCCAGCTCGCCCTTTGGTTACTTTCTCCCATACAGCTTTATCAGCTATGGCTGGCAACCTCTTATTTGGCATGTTCTTTACTTTATATTGCCATTTCAACTTACGCACGTCTCTATTTGTCTTAAGTGGGTACATTCCCAGTTCTGCTCTCAATACTGTATTACTCGTCGTACTTGAGCATCCTAGTACTTTTTTAGCTGCTGTCATCTGTACTGTTTCCAGCTGTTTTACGAGCTTCGCGTTCCCTTCCCATACTTCTCCTGCATATTCTAGCTTTGGTACAATCACATTCATCAGTATACATCTCTTAATTCTAGTATCAAGGTGCGAGTCTGTTAGGACTGCTTCCATCTTGCCTACGTGTGCCTTACCTTTGCCTATTATTTTATTTATGTGTGCGTCCCAAGAGCAATCTTTTGAGATCTCTACGCCAAGGTACGTATACTGGTCTACGATCGGTAATTCATCTTCTCCCCACTTCCACTTACAAATTACCGGACTCTCCTTATCTTCGTTACATACAACTACTGCGCACTTTTTTACGTTCGCCGTCACTCTCCACTTCCTGGTGTACTCCATTGCCTTCTCTATTTGTTTCTGCAGTCCTTCGGGTGTTTCTGATATGCAGACGAAATCATCAGCAAACATCAATCCCGACACCGTATCTTCCCCCACCGTGACCCCCTGCGATGCTGCTTCTACTGCTACTATCATGTCATTAATGTATACCTTGAATAGGTTAGGTGATAGCGTACATCCCTGGGCAACTCCCTGTAAGATATCAACGTACTTCGATATTTCCCCGTCCAACATCACAGCACTTCTCGCACATTCCGTCATCTTCTTCATCATTCTCCACATCTTTCCTCTTATCCCCATTTCCCACAACTTTTTCCACAGCCCATTTCTCCATACTGTATCGTAGGCCTTCTGTACATCTAAAAAGAAACAGTACGTTGTTAGCCCCGCGTCTTTCCTGCCTTGGATTATCTTACCTAATGTGTACACATGGTCGACGCAGCTACGGTTTGGCCTAAATCCTGCTTGCCCTTCGCTAATCTTTTCTTTCTTCTCCATCATTGTTCCCATTCTATCGTTCAAAATCTGACAGAACGTTTTACCTACAGTGCTTAGTAGCGTTATTCCCCTATAGTTACCCGGGTCAGCCTTGTCTCCTTTCTTAAACAAGTCTACTACTACTCCTTCTCTCCATCTCTTAGGTGCGTACTCGTTCTTCCATATCCAGTTATATAACTTACCCAGCATGGTACGCATTCCTTCTGACCCGTACTGCATAAATTCATTAACTATTTGGTCTGCCCCTGCTGCCTTTCTATTCTTAAGTTTAGCTACACACTTCTTTACTTCTTCTCTTGTGAACTCTCCCTGTAACCCTTCTGAGCCACTGTCTTCCCTTTCTGATGCATCTACGTTCGCCTCCGCCCACGCGTTGATATCTTTATCAAATTCTTCGTCGAACGTTTCGTTGGTTGTGGGCGTCCCTAGCTTGCGGTAATGCTCTACAAGTACTTCCCTTTTCCCCTTCGAACTACTAACCATTTTACCGTTCTGTGCTCTTAATGTAGCTATTCCCGTATCTGCCTCTCCCGCTTATTTGCCTAGTATCCCTTTTATCTCTACCCACATCTGCTTCACCCCGCCATCAAAGTCTTCATTCGTTTTATTAACTACGTCTTTCCATACCCCTTTCTTCTTCTTCTCAACCACATTTTTTACTTTCTTTCTATTAATAGCAATACCATACTCCTCCCATTCTGACGTAGTTTTGCTCGATGCGTATCTTGCGTGTGCCTTTCTCCTTACTCCGAGAGCCTCTTTTACTTCTTCACCCCACCATTTTACTGCTCTATTGCATATTATCAACTTCTTCCCTATTTATTTACTTGCTGTGGTCTTGACCAATTGCTCCCATCCTTCTATTATCCTCGCTCCTGCACTATCTCTCTCTATATTGTTCTTTGTCGTACCTATGCTTTCCAGCAGATCGGAAAAATGCTCTGCATTTTTAGTCATCTCTTCTTGGAACTCTTCCCGTTTTTCCTTTACTTCTAGTTTATCTATTCGCCATCTGTACAATTTCCTACCGCGCCTATTTTTGATAACTCTCGTCTGCTGGCTGTCTGTCCATATTAGGCAGTGATCCGTAGTTCCTACGTCCGCCGCGCATACATGTATGTTAGTTTCCTTACTACTTCCGTTTTCTACCACTAAAAAGTCAAGAACGGAGCTTTCTCCCTTTTGTATGCACTGTCTAGTCCATTCTGGCTCCGGCTTTTTTACTCTACCGTTCAGAGTCTTCATCTCATTGTTCTTAAGGAACTTCAGCATCTCTTCCCCATTATTATTCTTAGTTACTTCCCCATACTGTCCAATGCTATCGTTCGAGTTGCTTGCCTTCCCAATTCTTGAGTTAAATCTCCGACTAGTACTACTTCTCCTTGTCTTTTATATTTTTGTACATCTACTGCTATTTCTCCGAACTTCTTCTGTATATCGTTTACCGTACTCTTCGACTCTGGGGGCGTATAGATGTTTCCTAAGAAATAATATTTCGCTCCCCTCTCCCCTGGTATCGTTATCCAGATGCTTTCGTCGAATTTCGTGTCTTTGATCACTTCTATTATGTCACACAGGTATTCTTTGACTAGGAACCCTACTCCCCCCGCCCCCCTATTCTTCTTGTTCTGTCCCTTTCTCTTTTTCCCTATCCATGCGTACTCTCCAATTGTGCATCCTATTTCGCCCCCCTCTTTTTCCCACGACTCTTGAATTCCCACTATGTCTAAGTCGCGCTCACTTGTTTGTTCGGCTATCTCTATCCTCTTGCGCTCTTCCGTGGCGAATCCACATACGTTCCATGACCCTATTCTCAGCTTCTTCTTCGTCTCACTGTTCGCTCGACTCTTGTCTTTCGTTTTTTCTCCTTCGTTGCTACTTCTGTGTTCTTTTCTTTGAGCTTTCTTACTGTTTCCGTTTCTGGTTTTGTCTTCTTGCTCTACGCNGCATTTGTTTCATGAGTTCAATAGGCCTGACTTAATGTCATGCATCATCCACCCCTCCCCTTCATTTGGCGCATGGTATGTGCACCAAGTTTCAGGGGTTCAGGACGATGACAGACCAGATTTCCACCGCCCAATGGAAATCGGTAAGTTTTTCCGGGTATCTCACCACGAGACCCCAACCTTCATGTGAATTGAACATGTCGGGGTGACCTTGCTGTATCTATGTGCGTGCATGTAAGGTGGTCCTCCTTCATGCTAGGTTTTTTGTCTATGTTTCAAGGTTTTGCTGTTCTTACCTGGTACGATATGGGAGAAGATATACACTAAGTGTGTGGTTTGGGTTTTGATATGTGGAAAACAAAACTGGTTAGTTTAGTAATTTAATGTCTATGTCCGGTTTGTGTTTTGATATGAGAAAAAAAAACTGGTTAGTTGAGTAGTTTCATGTCTATGTCTGGTTTGTGTTTTGATATGGGGGAAAAAAAACTGGTTAGTTTAGTATTTTCATGTCTATTTCCGGTTTGTGTTTTGATATGAGAAAAAAAACTGGTTAGTTTAGTAATTTCATGCCTATATCCGGTTTGTGTTTTGATATGAGGAAAAAAAACTGGTTAGTTTAGTAATTTCATGTCTATTGTCCGGTTTGTGTTTTGGTATGAGGAAAAAAAACTGATTAGCTCAGTAGTTTCATGTCTAAGGTCTGGTGGCTTGTTTTACAGCGTCGTTGCCACTCGACGCCAACCCATAGTTGTCTAGCAGAATCTATTTGTTAGGGGGGGTCGGCAAATGTGACGACGGATTGGGGTGATGCATCAGTGCGCGCGGTAATAAGAAACCGGCGTGGCGTATGGGCTTTCGCAGCGGCCACTCGGGTTAAGGGTCAACGTTGGGGAACGGGTGTTAAAGATACCACCAGATGGTACTTCGCAGTAGGCTGCAAAGGCTGGTGCTGGTAGTCGTTAGACTGACCGAGCAGACACGCTGTGTTAAGGATGTGAGAAGTTGATAACGCTTAGAAGGTTCGCTTCACTCCACTTCATATAAATTAAGTTGATGATACTAGCGATGACGCTCGTCCTGTGTCAATGCAGTAGAGCCGCCTGGTAGAGCTAGACGTCGCAACCAGGGAAGGGGTAGACAAACCACGCCACAATCACAGGGAAGCCAGACGAAGAACTGAGCTAGGATATCCGCCTACGAACTCTGTACTCGTGGATATCCGGTAGGTACGTTACACAAAGAAATGCGGCGCAACCTGAAATAACGCGGTGGAACCTAAACCAATCAGCTTCAACATATATAGATAATCTGTACAAGTGTAACATTCCAACACACCCGCCAAGCACACTGTTGCCGTATTGTCCAGAATAACCTTGTACCTGATACCTGGAAGGTTTTGCCTATGATACGATACGCATTGACTTCGCAGTGTTCCTATCCGCTACGAGTATAAGATGACATTGTCGTACTGATGAGCAACTCTGTAGGTTACGTGCTACTGCTGTGGCGCTGCAGCAAGAGCTAACATGGAGCTGAACATTCGCTACAGAACATTGATAATGACAAGAAACGGATTTCATCCATTTCTTAACACTCCCCCTCAATGGATGTCGAGTCTCAAATACAGCTGCAATGCCTCAAATCAATGGCCTTGTTACCTAAACCCTCCACCCAGCTTATGGCTTCTGCAACAAAATCTCGTTGTAACTGATGTCTTCTTTCACTGGTGAGTTTGACAATGCAAAGTAATGCATGTATATACAACAAAGTCACTCTGAATCAAGAAAAAAAGCATCGATCGAAACGTATTAAGGGCCATATCAATCGAAGCGCACTAAAGGCCCATTCAAGCCATTCGTTCGGATAACTGCATTTCAGAAGGCGAACGGAATGGTTGAAAGTATGTCGTGTGCAACACTGACTCTCGAACAACTCGCCCATTCGCGCGAACGTAGCAAGAAAAAACAAACAATATACAATAAAATTAAATAAATAAAATAAACCAGGGTTACCTACTTCAGACCTTGAACTACTGTAGTTGACCAGCTCGAGGAGGTAGCGGTGCCTATGCTTGCTGAGATACTTGGTGCCGATGTCAGCGAGTTTGTCTCCCGTCTTCACGTAGTAGTGGATGGAGATTATTCCCTGCTTGACCAGCTCCTGGATGAAAAAATACCGCAGGGCGACGTGCTTGACTCTCGAGCTGTAAGTTCGGATCCCGGCCACGTGCAGAGCCGAGGTGTTGTAGATGTACAGTGGTACGCAGTGCGCGTGCCGAACTCCAGCTTCTTCATCATGTTTGAACAAAACACCGCCTTCTTCATCACTAGTGCTACGGCCGCGAACTCTGCCTCCATAGTGGACTGCGCCGTCATCCCTTGCATCCCCACCTTAAAGCTCACAGGGGCATTTGAAAAGAAGACAACGTATGAAGACATCGACTTGCGGTTATCCGGATTGTTGCCCCAGTTTGCATCCGAAACAAAAAGCTGCCAACTTGAAACCCTCTCGCTTTTATGCGATGGAGAAATCCGCCGTCCCGGCCAGGTAGCGAAGTAGGTGTTCTGCCGCTGCCATGTGAGCTTTGGACGGTTTGGAAATCACCCTCGCTAATTGGTTGACGGCGTACAAAATGTCATAGTGAGTCACCTGCTCGAGGTACATTACACTGCCCTTGATGGCCTGGAAAAGCTGTTTTTCCTCCTTATTTAAAAGCTTCTCGTCCGGTTGATCCAGTGAAAGCTCTTTTCTCACGCCAGGTGTGTACGTAGGATTGCAACTTGCCATGGACTTAATGTATTTGTCCCGGGTAATGGTCACCGTCCCCTTGTCGCGATCACGTATGACGCCCATTCCGAGCACGAGTGACACGTCTCCCATGTCCGTCATTGAAAAACGGCTCATCAGCTTCTGCATGATCCGCCTGAGTACCGTCAGGTATTTTCCAAGCAGTAGAACATCGTCGACGTACAGGGTTAGGATGATGATGTCGCCGCCCTGCGAGTAGGTGAAGACACACGGGTCCGACTTGAGGCGTTTGAAGTTGATTTCCACCAAATGTCCGTCGATTGTGTTCCACCAGCTGGTTGGGCTCTGGCGAAGGCCGTACAGGCTTTGAAGAAATCTCATCATCATTGGAACTCTGTTTTCGTCGAACTCTTCGTATCCGGGTGCCATCTTGACATATACTCCTTCCGTGATATCCGCATTCAGAAATGCGGTGATGTAATCTAGCTGCCCATACTTCAGATTGTACTCCGCCGCTATCGCTAGCACCATGCGGATGCTCTGAAGGCTGCAAACGGGGGCAAACGTACTGCTGCAATCAACACCAGGTAACTGACCCCACCCAAATACAATAACGCGTCCCTTGTGTGAGGTGTCGGCCTTGACGTTATAGACCCATCGACTGCCGATAATCTTGTGTTCTGTGGGGACAGCAGTCATCGGCACGAGGGTGTAGACATTGCTATTTTTGAGACTTTCCACTTCCTTGTCTGAGGCTGCCTTCCACTGCGCCTTGGCCAGTAGAGTCATGGCTTCTTTGAAAGTGTTCGGGATTATTTCCGCATTCTCCCCCGCCGAACAGTTTCGAACGTTGCAACTTGCCATGCCGTACCGCTCTAGCATGGACTTAATGTATTTGTCCCGGCTAATGGTCACCGTCCCCTTGTCGCGATCACGTATGACGCCCATTCCGAGCACGAGTGACACGCCTCCCATGTCTGTCATTGAAAAACGGCTCATCAGCTTCTGCATGATCCGCCTGAGTACCGTCAGGTCTTTTCTAAGCAGTAGAACATCGTCGACGTACAGGGTTAGGATGAAGATGTCGCCACCCTCCGAGTAGGTGAAGACACACGGGTCCGACTTGAGGCGTTTGAAGTTGATTTCCACCAGATGTCCGTCGATTGTGTTCCACCAGTTGGTTGGGCTCTGGCGAAGGCCGTACAGGCTTTTAAGAAATCTCATCACCATTGGAACTCTGTTTTCGTCGAACTCTTCGTATCCGGGTGCCATCTTGACATATACTTCTTCCGTGATATCCGCATTCATAAATGCGGTGCTGTAATCTAGCTGCCCGTACTTCAGATTGTACTCCGCCGCTATCGCTAGCACCATGCGGATGCTCTGAAGGCTGCAAACGGGGGCAAACGTACTTCTGCAATCAACACCAGGTAACTGACCCCACCCAAATACAATAACGCGTCCCTTGTGTGAGTTGTCGGCCTTGACTTTATAGACCCATCGACTGCCGATAATCTTGTGTTTTGTGGGGACAGCAGTCATCGGCAAGAGGGTGTAGACATTGCTATTTTTGAGGCTTTCCACTTCCTTGTCTGAGGCCGCCTTCCACTGCGCCTTGGCCGGTAGAGTCATGGCTTCTTTGAAAGTGTTCGGGATTATTTCCGCATTCTCCCCCGCCGAACAGTTTCGAACGTTGATCGCGGCATAGGCGTACTCCACGGCTGACTCTTCTGCGTATGTCTCGTGCGCAATATCTGGCAGGGTCATCCTGGTGTAGGGCTTCAGTCCTCGAAGCTCGGACAGCGCGGACCTGGTGACAATTGTTGCTAGATGGGCAGAATTTGAACTGTTGTTGGTGTTACGCTTCACAAAGGATTTTGCTGCAGTGCCAGCACGCGTAACCGCAGGCATCACCTCCAGCCGCGAATGGCCCCTCTGTTGGAGCGGCGATGATGCAGCCGGCGATGACTCCAGGGAGGCTCCACCAGGTGACACTGGTTGCTCCAGCTGTTCGAAAACGCCCCCCTGCGGAGCTCCCTCTGGCGATGCTGCACCTTGCCTCCTTCTAGGACGCTCTTCAGCGGCGCTCCCCCGGACACAAAACCCTCGTACGGTGATATTACGGCTCCTTCGTCCAGTATGTCCCTCCGGGTGATGTCGCTGATTCGGCCCAAGAGGTCGGCCACCGGTGGGTTCACCGAGAGCCCATCTGCGGCGATAGGACCAGCCGTGAGAGTCGATCCTTTCTCCGTGCGGGTAATTCCCTTAAACATTTCTGGCTGCGCATTGGTGTTCGTCGAGACCATGCGGGCATAAAGGGAGTCTCCGAATAAAAACCACATATAGTGAAATATGGCCACTATCACTAGAGCACGGGTGATCGCAGTCAAAACCACGAGGACGCGGCCTCGAAGCTGCAGTTTCTGGACTGGTCCTTCCTTGATCATGAAAGCCGATCCGTTAGTTTCTTCTCCGCCGATACCGCCGATATATCCAAACCGCCCGTTAGTGTCGACTAATTCGTCCGTTGGCCCGAAAGGCCAGAAAGCCTCCTCCTCCACCGGCGCTTTCACCGCGGAAAATGAGATAGGGTGGTTGGGGTCACAAGAACCGACATAATTGGCGCTCCCGTTGTTTGCACTGTTGTTGCGCTGCTGATGCCGCATACGACAATCTGCGTCGCTGTGTGTTGTGGACTTATGGAAAGAACACCACTGTTTTCCATTGCCTCCTCTCCTCCCGTTTCCGGGTGGTTCTTTTGCGTGGCTAGGCGCGTGCTGTGATCGTTGAATTTGTTGGCCCCATTGATTTCGCCCACGCCGGTGCTCCTTGTCCTTCAGGACGGCGCAGTCTTGTATGGTGTGTCCGACTCGTTTGCAGTAGGCGCACTGCACGTCCCTACCGTTGTGTCCTGCCACCTGCGTGGCGATGCCGCGACCTGCGACCGGCTTGACGCTGGACGGGCGTGAAAGGTGGTCGACGTACATGGTGTGTACCATGTGCCGGATGTCTTCTAAACCAAAATCCCGCCTCTCGTAGCTGGCGGTTAGTACTCTCTCGTATTCAATGGGAAGAGCACGTAATACAATGTCCTCGTACCTCTCGTCGTGGACCGTCTGGTCCATTTCCTGGAGTCGGTCACGGCATTCGTCTAGGGCGAAGAAGAAGTCGTCCGGATCTTGCCCGGACTCCATCTTGATGTTGACGAGCTTCTCATGGCACGCTCTTCTGGCCTCCTTAGTGTGGCCGTTGTACTTTGCAGTGAGAGCTTCCCACGCCACCTGTCCGTGCCCCGCTCCATCTTCCGGCCGCTTGCCCTCAAACCTTTTAATAGTGTTGTTGGCAGAGCCGGATGTGGTGAGGAGTAGCACACACCAGAGGTCTTGGTTTGTTTGAATCCATGTCCGCTCGGCAGTGACATTAAGCGACGATGTGTTGGCGCTGCCCAGTATAGATGACGGCTTGAGCTTACCTTGAAACACTTCGAGGACGGGTTTGCTGTAGAGCGCAAGACAGACGCGAAGCTTGGTCTTGTATTCGTAGAAAGCATCCTTGTTCCTGCCGGCGAAGACCGGGCAGTTCTTGATAACTGCCTGAGTGTTGTTGGACGCCACGCTCTCCATGGCGAATACTCGCACTTAGCCTCCTTCGGCGATATATAGATACCTAAAAAACGCGAACCCGAGTCTCGGTCGAGGTGTTGAAAAAACCCACGTGCCCGAGCTTGTGCCAGGTTGCTATAATCACGCTGGACTGCTGTGTGTAACAGTGCTGATCACGTTGAACTGCTGTGTGTGACAGTGATAATCACGCTGAACTGCTGTGTGTAGCAGTGTCAGTGTTAAAAATAAGCCGAGAGGCTGAATTTACGGAAACCGAGCTGGGTCGGGCCGCTGATAAAATAAACAAACGAAACTCACCCCGAACTGCTGTGAGTGAAATCCTTAGCTGCTGCTGTAAAGCTCCGGGTTCGCGAAGGTTCCCGATGCGCGCACCACGCGTAAACCGAGGCTCATAAAACCTGTTAAAGATACCACCAGATGGTACTTCGCAGTGTTCCTATCCGCTACGAGTATAAGATGACATTGTCGTACTGATGAGCAACTCTGTAGGTTACGTGCTACTGCTGTGGCGCTGCAGCAAGAGCTAACATGGAGCTGGACATTCGCTACAGAACATTGATAATGACAAGAAACGGATTTCATCCATTTCTTAACAACGGGCGCAGATATTTCTTCAAGAACACAACAGATATTCCAGTAGAGCCTGACGGTGCGTGCAGCGGCTTTTGGATTTAGGGGTGGGGCTTTTCGCCGGTTAGCCCTCGCGGTTTGGGGCATCGCTTCGGCTGAAATGCAGCGTACGTAAGCTTAGACCACAAGAACGCCCGCGCCATGCTCGCAGGCGGGGAAAATGACCCGAAGATAGCGCCAAACACAGGGCGACTAGTAGTGTGCAGGCCAGCAGAATATATGTGTCCGGCAGAAAGCAAAGTAGGGAGTGGCGAAAACACGAGATGAGAGAGACCGGGCAGGGAGGAGGAAGTAGTGCCGGTGAGAGCGTGCATTGAGGCAATTGTTGTGCGGGCAAAGAGGTGCCAGCTAAATAAGCAAGGGGGAGTCGGGGCGTTATTGCCAATGACAGAGGTATTGGAAGTCAGTTGGGGGATTGGGGGGGTGGGGGGTCCACAAACAAGGCCCGTATAAACGGCGGATCGATCACAGGCCACAGATATATATACGAAGTATATATACAAGGCCTTCCTACGAAGTGGTCTTAATATAGTAAGGGCGACGCAAGAAAAACGGGTTCCCTCGCCAGCAGCAGAGCGTCAACATATTGCACAGCAGCAGCAGCAGCAGCAGCAGCAAAAAAAAACAGAAGCAACAACTGCACTGCTGCAGCTTCACCTAAAACCGAGGAGTGGGGACAAAGCGTGTATTATGTAGACGAAGAAGGAAACCAATAATAATACTCGTGCACATTGTGTACGTACGTATGTACGAACTCTCGTTTTATGTTTTACCATTCTGCCGCCTGCTGTTCGAATATACACGTGCACAGTACCTCCTACAAAATTAGTACGTACTTCTATGCCAGTGTCTTCCTCTTCTTCGTGTTGCTTCGCCCGTGCAGCAGTTATCTGTTCTCTTGGGCACGCATGTTTTTCTTCTAGGGGCGCTTCTGACTCCGTGCATCATTAGTATTATGTTTCATTTCATAATTCGTTTTTATTGTCTTTTTTTCCTTACTCTTTGGTTTTTGGCTCGTGTCGTTGTGTTTTCGTACCCGGTACGTTGGCATTTCACTTGTTTTACCCACTCATTTGCGTATATTTTGTTTGGTCTTTCTCTGTCTCACAGTCGTGACCACATCATTTGTATCTCTCTAAGATTAGGAATCAGGACAGACAATGGGGGTACTGATGTAGTTGGGTTGTAAAACGCATTACAGGGTAGAAAGAACGGGTTTCATGTGAAAACAACACACACTGCTGTTTCATACATATAAGTAGTGGTACCCCGAACTATGTCAGGGCAGCGCCGGTATAGCGGACAAAAACAAAAACACGAAATAACAACTGGGCCACCATCCACACCCTATAACGCGATCCATTGATCAGGTAAATTGACGCACTATATATAAGCCGGCATCCACGCGGAGCCCTTGTAGAAGACAAACAAAATACAAAACGAAAAAACAGGGGCCGTGCAGCAGTAGCAAGCAGCAGCAGGCAGCAGGAGGCAGCAGAGGAGAGCACCTGAGCAGGACCTCCCCCCTTGCCCCCATGTTCTTGTCTCCCTGTGCTACTCTGTCTTGTGTTGTACAGATCACAATGTCGAGATTTGCTTGAAAGTATCCATATTGCTGACTAAATAAAAGTATTACAAAAAATACGTCAGCTGTGAGTTCAACCGACTGAATAGTTGATACTCAACTTTGCGAGCTGCGTAGAATATTTGTTCTATGTGTTATTTGTGGTGTTCGTGTGGGATTCGTGATGTATGCCGTGTTGTATGATACGAGTACCCCAGAACTTTCTTCGTACGGATACGACTTGTTTACTTTCTATAATAGGAGCAATTTTTTCCAGAGGATTTCCTGAAAAAAGCGTGCCTCTTGGGGAAGTGCAAAAAACAGCAAGTTATTCGCCGGGCAAGTAACCATGGTACAGCAACACAGTATACTATGTGTGATGTCAAGTGAGGAACAATTTTTTTTTTTGTTTTTTACATGGTCGTACTTGGCGGTTGAACAAAACAGCAGCAGCTACTACTGTGTATCGAAATACACTCGGACAGCAGCACATAGCAGCAGCGGCAGCAGCAGCAGTAGTGGCAAGCAGCAGCACCAGCTTTACCGCTGCTGCCAACACCAAAAGCGATGTTAACAGGAGCAGCTTCGCCGCTGCCGACACCAGTAGCTTTTCCGCCAACTGGGGTTGGCGAGGCAGCTGCTTTGACGTCAGCGGCTTTCTTCGAACGGCGAATAGTTGTAGTTCTCTTTGCGGCAGCGGCGGTGGTGTTCATAATGTGTGCTTTGCAAGAGAGGTCGAGGGTGTTTGTGAAGGTGGGGCTTGTGACTCGCTGAGACAACTTGTGTCAGGCGGGTAAAAGCGGAGACGAGCGGGTCAAACGAGTTAAACAATAGAAGAAGCTTCTGGAACATCAGTTGTTAAAGAGCTGGGGTGTTTCGAATCGACAGCTGTTGAAGGTCTGGACTGAACTGTTTATCAAAAGTCGGGCAGAAAGTTGGGCCGTTTGTCGCGAGAAAGAGCTGTCTTACAGTCCGCTCGTAACGACCGACCCCGGTTTACGTAAAAACGTACAGTTGTTTATATTGTTTGGAAACGGTGTGGGAGTATCAGAGGACTCAAAACCAAACGCATAACGTCCCGCTGTTGATCGGCGGGTGCAGGATCTGGGGAGAGGCGAGCGGGACACGCATTCGAAGACATAGCGCGATGGGTTCACGTTTGGGAGAGTTACAACTTCGGCCCGAAAGGCGTTTGGGGGAGGGACTGCCCTTCCCCCTTCCCCAGCTTGCCTACGCTTCCCGTACACCTCAAACAATAGACACGGGTGGGAGAGGGGCAGCACGAACCCCTTTTCCCGCCTGCTTGCGCGCGCCCTAACACATGACATACAACGAAACGCGGCCGACTTGCCAACTGGTCGCACACTCCGCAAGCGGACCGCCCCTCATGAGTTCGCGGTTTATGAAACAACTAGCTTTTGTGAGCTCCATCTTGTTGTTTTATTGTCCCGTTGTGTCCTTCGAATCCCCCTACTCCATCTCTTAGCACCTCCCGTACTTACTAGTACATCGTACGGGATGCTCCATGCTCCATGGATGGCTCAATTTACACCATGAACGCGTCCGGCGCCCACAGTTATTCCTGGTAAAAGTCACTGCCGCTAGAATGCGGTTCGCGGCCAGCCTTCCTTATTTCTTACCCTCTCTATCCGCCCCGAATTCAACACGCATTCTTCCTGGACCACTCTCACCCCCCCTCCCCTCCCTTACTCCCTCCACCTCCACCCCACGGTTGCAATTCCATTCCTTTAAAGTTCAGGTGTCTACCTCCTAGATCATACCCCCAAACCGTTGACGAGGAAGTTTTCTCCGCCAACACTCCGACAGCGCACATGCTAACATGTCCGCATTCTTCTTCTGGCCCTTCGCCCCGTCGCTCTAACTTATTGCCTAATGCCACGTTCCTCCCCCGCGGGCAACACGTCTTAGGTATAGAGCACCCCCTATCTCCCCGATGAACAGCTTCGATGCCCGCAACACACACCCATAGGGCGATTGTAAAGGCCTACCCATACCCCTCTTTCCCTCACCCCCCATGAAGGATCGCCCTCCCGCGTCCCTTTCAACGTACCCCTCGTCAATGGCCTCCTCTTCATTATTTGCTGAACACGCCCCTTCTACGTGTGCCCGTCTTGAAACCTTGTTTCGCCGACTTCAATCAACGGGCTACCTCTAAGTGCACCTTCAACCCCACGAAACTGAACATGGTGAAGTAATGTCGTCAGAAATGTACCTGCGATGGTCGACTCGTTGTTGCTCCCGTTCTCAAAGCAACAGGACCCAAACATTTCGTTGAACTGTGCCACTAGCTCCACCCCCCCCCCAGTCACCTTCTACGACCAGCATCCCTTTCTCGAAACGAGCGGTCTCTAAACCGCTTACATCCTTCATCTTACCACCTCAAAGAATCCAAGAATCTTTCGTGGGAGGGATAACCAAGCTACCCTACCGGTACTGCAGTAAACACGATATAACTGATCACACAAATCGTGTTGCACATCCAAACTTCGTACGTAACAGAGGGGAATACTCAACGGCATCAACATTGCGCCCATTTTTCGCGTGCATGCCGTTCTGAAAAACAAAATACCATGAGACATCAGGAAAACAACCCACGTTTTCGCAAATAGGGGGAGAGCACCACTGTGGCCCTACGATATTTAGTACAGTCGTCCAGCTCCAGCAACCTCTCTGTGAAGTCTCTGGGCCCTAAATAAAGTGGTGCCACGTACAGTAACTCTAAATCATGGGCGTATAATGAAAACATAGCAAACGCACATACTTGGTACAGTAAAGGTAGCCGCACTCCTCGCCCCCTTTATCCATGTAGGAAGTGTAGCTCACGCGTTCGAAAAAACACACAACTACACACCACACACCCTGATAAAAAGTATACGGTGTTCGATAAGTTCGAATGTAGAAAGAAACCTGAAATCAAGAACCTGTTATTTGCGTACCAAACGCAGGACCGACGTGTCGAAGATACAGAGGCCTCCGCAACAAAAACAAGGGTGAAACAATACGTATATTATACCAACCAACATCCAAAAAGGCATAATTCCAATGTCGTACAAAACACCGATCAAGGACTTCTGAGGGTTTACATAGAGGGCCGCCACACCGCCCCCCCCCTCGCTCCGTCTCGAAAGGGATACATGGTCAAGAGGCTAAGGAAATCAACGAAAGACTTCTCCCCCACCCCCCTCCACCCCCTCGTCCCTGCATGTAGAGACTGGCGTGGCGGAACCATCTAAATAAACAAACTCCTTATAGGTTTTTCCTTGCACGAAAGGTAAACTGTGAGCACAGACGGCTATATGTCAGCACCCTACACCACCACACGCATCGGAACGTTTGCGTTTCTGTGGCAGTCAAGGACTCCTGCTACTGCTGCTGCTGTTGTTGTTACTGCCGCTGCTGATGTTGCAGTCTGGGGACCAAAGATGTGCGTGTCGCATCCAGGCCTCCTTAACTCCTGTCTCCTTTGGGCCGTAGTAGCAGTGCGCTACCGTGGTATCGCTCGATATTGGCGTGGAGGTGCAGATGCGGGTGAACTTATCGTGCGGGAGCAAGGTGATCTCGAACGGCTCGCCATCGGCACCCGATAGATCGGCGATGGTCCCCTTCGCGACCCCCGTGCTGCTTTCGTAGCGCATGTCGCTGCTGGTATCCCACACAATGCCCAGCTCGAGCGCCGCTGTGTTGACCGCGACTTGATCGTCGCCCGTCTCCAAGACGATACGTTCCATGGCGTCCTGGAAAATGTCCATGGCCGCGCCCTTTGCTCGAAACATGATGAACCCCATGCATATGGTTGTACCCCACTTCATCCCAATCTCCCGGGGGTAACTTCCACGCGAGGCGATCACGCTGCTGCTGATGCTCAAGCTTAAATATTTCATGGGATCGCCGAGCCAAAGGGCGTCCGAATCGGACATTATGACGTCGTAGCCCTCAGCCACTAAACAAGACACGACTCTGACCCTCGTCTTCCACAGGTGTATGTGGGAGTGCAACTGTAGCGCGGCCAGCGGCACGCAGCGGATCCCCAAAGCCGCGAAAATAGGCACGGACATTTCGTCCAGGCACATGAGAAATAGGTGCTGGCGGGTGATGGCCGAGTTCAGCTCCATCAGCCGGATGAAATTCCGTTGCAAGTCTGCGTAGGGCTCGCTCACAACTTGCATCACAACCGCGGGGTCCGTCCGGGGAGGTATCCACGACGCCCAGTCGCTGCACGTGGCTTCTTGGGTTATTTCCGACGGGGTCGCCGCCACAGACACCAATGTCGCCTCCCTTCGTGCCTCCTGTGACGGTGATGGTGATGATGATTGTGATGATGTCACCGCCAACCGTGGCGTCGCCATCGTTGTTGCCGCCACCTCCGCGGGTGAACTTTGCGGGGGAAGCGAACCTTTCGTGTACTTCTTGACCACTAGCACGAAGCCGGCCAGAGCAATGAGGCTGGCGGGTAGGCTCAGGCGCAGTGATATCTTCATGATATTTGTTTATTTGCGTCCCAATTCTCGGCGGCTGGCGGGCGTTCTCTGCAGTGGGTCGGTGGACTTGGACCGCCTAAAACATGAGGCAAGCGGACGATTTAACTTGGAGTAAAATGTCGCTTGTTTTCGGAAAATATGCTGCGCTTACCTCGGGCGATGGCCTCCGCATCACAGTCAGCTCGCCGTTACAACGTTTGATTTATTCAGTATTTGGTGGTAGACTTGTGAGATATTAAAGCTGTGCGCGCAACGTTCGCCGGAAACTAGAGTAAAACAACACTGTGTTACGTGAGTGAAAGATGGGAGTTAAACCCCACGAAGTGGACGAGGCTCTGTAGTAGGTAGTGCCCCCTCCGCCAGCACTCGCAACACTCAAAACTGCCGCTGTCTACCCCAACTAATGGTTTTAGTCGCATGCACTGTATACCATCAAACAAAGTGGAAGGACGCTTCCGAACCAATTGGGGAATATAACCAATGTTTCGGCCAACACTCGTACACCGTGCTGACGGAGACCGGAGACCGGACGGAAGATCGTCGGTATCGCAGGCAACGCGGCTCGCATCGTTTACTAAGACCGACCAACTCAAGCCCCTTTCGTCTGCGGCAATCTAAAGAGGAAACCCTGCCCAGCAAATGAAACGCTCTGCCGGCTGCGGATGAGGCATGAGCCACGGGTAAAGCTCGCATCGCGATGAATGAACGCTGACCACACTCGTTTCGCGTCTACTTGGTGGATGTGTGCCCACTGAATCATCTGTCTCACCGCTCCTTCAAAGGGTTGTGGCGGTGGCGCCGAAGAAAAAGTAGACGGTGGTTGCGGCGATAGCTGTGGCGTTCTCGGAAGGGAAGCTTACGAGAAGCGTGCCGGTCCGGGGAAGTATTGAGTCGCAGTCGAAACCAAACGGTGTCCGACGGAGTAGCCCGTCTGCACAAGGACAGAGAGCAATGGGTCACAGATCGAAATTGATGACATTGTGGTCGTGGAGACGTATACACTAGAAGGTGTCAAGGACACACATTGGTGGGGACGAATCGTAACCGTGAACCCTTGATTCGAGGAATCGTCGAACGTTTTGCCAGCGCGCGTGAGGTTTTGCCAAACACAAAAACGTTGAGTTCAAGATAACGGTTGAGCACAGCACGAGCAACCGTGTAAACGCAAAGTTCGAGTATGCTCCCTTTCTTCTAGGTTGGTCCAAACACTTTGCCCAAAGTTGAAAGCAAGAAGGCATATCATGGGCTGACTTGAGAGAATAGCCGCACAGCAGCTAAACTTTTTTCTGTTATCAGCGAGTTCCAGACCATGTCGAAAGGATGGGATATGTACGGCACGAGTCTTGCACACACGTTTCCCGGGTAGGGTCTGCATGCTACGGCTTTTGCACCACATCTCACAAGGGAAAATGGGGAATCTAGATAAACCTAGATCGCGTACTGTCCGACACTTGTACCGCTGTCGTCTGCAGCCCGTGGGCGGATAATGCGGGAAGGCGACGGAAACTCCAGCTAAATGATAACATACCCCTGCAAGCCATCATGCCAAATTTGGCGGGATGCTAGTGACGGTAACAATGAAGCGGGACGGGAAAGAACGGGGCGGGGCGGGGCGGGGCGGGGTGGGATGCGATAGTAATTGGTGAAAATATGCACGGTCGTCCCGTATCATCCCGTTCCATCTAGATATCATATTATCGTCGTTCTTTCCATCCGTTCCCGTCAAGAATACGCTTATCGCTGGAAACCGCCTTCTCTTCCCGTCTAGAATATGTATTACACTGGAAATTGCCGTCTCTTTCGGTCAAGAAATCATTTGCGGTGGGAAAGTACCATCCCATCCCACCAAGACAGAAACTACCATTCCTTCCCACTGCTTCCTATCAAGAAAACCTACTGAAGTATACCACCGGAAGTTACCATCCATTACGTCAAGAAAAGATTCACCTCCGGAAATGATCATCCCTGCCTTTCCAAAGTATGTTTGCCATCGTCCATTTTACCGTGGTTCTCCCCCCAAGCCAAGAGCATACTGCCCGTCGTCCCGTCCCACCCCCCGTCCCACCGAAAGTTCCCTAGAGCCTCGATGTATGTTTTCCATCTTATCTCGTCACACCCTTCATTCTTGTATTTACAGTAAGCGGGATCTTCAAACCCACCCCACCTTGTCCCGCCGCGATTTATAGGACCCCCCTTTCATTAAGCCTTGATATCACATATATACGACAAGGGGAGAAGGTTTGTTTATCACTCTAGTGCACGGGTATTTGACGGGCCGCCTCGCTTGAGTACGAGGAGCTGGGGGGTGGAAACCCCGGACGTCATGCGGAGACTGAAGAAGATAGATAAAATGTCGGAGTCCCCGGTGTACCAGAGGTCAGGTAGAAGTGGAAGCAGCAGGAGAGTCAGGAGACGGCATACTTGTAAGCCTCCTGCGACCCTAATATATCGGTTACCCTTCGCGAAACATATACCTGGTACGTACGAGTAGTCTGGGAAAGTCAAATTCCGATCAACAATCTAAATCCCCGCAGATCGCTTTGGTAGTTACACCTACTGTAGTCGATCTTGACACAAATACACCATGAAATTATACAGCCTCCCTGCTCTCGACATTGCTATACTACCGTAAGTATATAGTATATCCCGTAATACTGTAGATCCAAAACTATCCAAGTCATAAATCATCATGACGTGACTCGACAAGTAATACGAGTAGTGCTATTACGAGTAGTGCTATTACGAGTAGTGCTATCAATTCCGAAAACAGAAATTCCGAAACCCACCTAACCCGGCCTGCCTCCCTGCTGAGGTAGGCCGAGGTCCGTAAGTGGACTTAAACCTCGAAAGACCACCCAACCCAGACGGATACACGGTCCCTAGCACCGTTCAGAGGGGGATCCTGAGTCTGGCAGTCGGGAGTTACCGCTATCGTGAGATCAGGGTAACTCGCGACACAGCTATTAATAGCTCGGGTGGCTGCAGATGGGGTTAAACCCTAACGCCCCGGCTTGGACACCGGGGCCATGCAGCAGCAGAGAGCACGGAGAGGGTGGCGGAGTGACCGCACACCGTGTGGGTATGCACCAGAGAGAGGAAGGAGGAGAATCCAGAGCTGGAGGGTCGAGCCGCTCCGGGATGAGGCGTATCTCTGGTACAACAGACACGCACCGGGTTAACTTTTTTTACTATACCCCGAGAGTGCGCAAAGCAACAGAAAAAAAAACAGATAAAAAGGGCACGAAGGAGGAAAAGGAGGGGACGGGCGAAGCGTAGGCTGGCTAGGAAGGCACCACGCATCGCCCGGGAGAGGCAGCAGAGTACACTTGTTAGGGTAGCAACCTGGAATGTGCGGACTCTGGCTGTAAAAGGGGCTAACGGCTATGGGAGAGCCTGCAGCATCCTGTACGAGGCAGCGAGACAAAACGTTTCGGTGTTAGGGCTACAGGAGACAAGGAGGGCAGGCCGAACGGAATTCGCAGCAGCAGGGTTTCGGGTGTTCTGCTGTGGCACGGAGACAGGTGGAACACACGGTGTGGGAATAGCCGTTAAAGAGTCAATGTGCAGGAACTCTGCGTACACCACCGAATATATCGATGAACGCCTTATGGCCATGAGGTTTGAGATAACGGGCAACCGCGGAGCGGTCAACTTCGTAGCTGCGTACGCCCCAACAGAGGTCGCAACCGCCGACAGCAAGCATAGGTTCTGGGAAAAACTTGACAGCCTCGTGCGGGGGATCCCTGCCAAGGAGTGTGTCTACGTACTGATGGACGCCAATGCGCGGACGGGAGAGAGGGTGGATGGAGAGGACGAACGTATCATGGGCGAGCACGGGCGTGATAAGCTGAACGACAATGGCAGGCTACTGCTGACCTTCGCAACGGACAACAGACTAGCAATCACGAACACCTTCTTCCCCACACGTAAGGGTGGGATATGGCACACATACAACGGCGTATCGGGGGACGAATGCCGGCGCATCGATTACATCCTCACGCGACAGGCACACCGCGGCCGAGTGTCCAACGTAGTCGTCGTTCCCCAACCGGTACGCCCAGTAAAGGCGGACTCAGACCACAACATGGTGGTAGCCACCGTCGACCTCGGTGGCAGACTCGCCCACAACCGAGCAGTGCGGACCAAACCGAAACAGCAGCAGTTCAGCCGACAGGAATTGCAGGTCGAAACAGCACGACGGGCGGTGAGCGAGCGGTTCATCCACAACCTCGATCAACAACCAGGTGAGCCAGCGACCACCACAGCGGGGATGGCGACGTTGTTTACCAATGCCCTCCTCGACGCGGCGCAGACAGTACTACCCGAGGAACCGCGGAGACGACGCACGCAGGAGTGGTGTGAGACCCCAGCGACGAGAGCAGCTTTGGAGGAGGCCCTTGCCAAGCGGCGGGAAGCGCGCCGCGCGATGAGGGGCAATTGGACCACAGCGACATGGAGGACCCTCAAAGCAGCATGTAAGGGAGTGACCGCAGCAGTCGAAACGGGCATTTATGCCCACCTCGATAAGTACGTGGCGGAGCTCGAAGCGGTCTACAAGGACCGCGACATGAGAGGGCTGTACAAACACCTTAAGAGATCAGTGGGCCTCAGCGGGAGACAAGCGGGGGGACAGCAGTTCGTCACGGACGAGAAAGGCGTGCTGCTCCGGAACAAGGAAGACATCCTCCAGCGGTGGGCGGGATTCTTCGGCACCCTCCTCAACACCAAGTCCCCCACCCTGAACCCAGACATCGCCGAAAAAGTGACGCAACGACCAGCGACGCGAGCCACCCGACGGTTGGGAGCGGCGCCAGACCTCGAGGAGGTGGAACGGGCAACGAAAGGCCTGCAGAACTGGAAGGCACCCGGCCATGACTCCCTCCCTGCCGAGTTGCTCAAGATCGATGACGACGAACCCGTCGTCCTGGAGCGCCTTCATGCCATCCTTGTCGACGTGTGGAACGGAGGAGAGATCCCGCAAGAGTGGAAGGATGCAACCATCAAAGTGCTGTACAAGAAGGGCGACCGGTCCAACTGCAACAACTTCAGGGGGATCTCGCTACTATCGCACGTAGGCAAAGTCCCCGCCAAACTCATCACCAACCGCCTAAGCGCCTTCTGCGAAGCCAACAACATCCTTCCGGAGGAACAGTGCGGCTTCCGACCTGGTCGATCCACAGTATGCATGCTGTTCGTCGTGCGCCGACTCCAGGAACTAGGGCGGAGAAGGAGAATACCGCTCTACATGTGCTTCGTCGACCTACAGAAGGCCTATGACTCGGTGGACCGAGAGCTGCTATGGAAGGTGCTGGCCAGGGCCGGGGTTCCTGCGGAGATGGTCGCCGTCATCCGCCAATTCCACGACGGAATGCGGGCCCGGGTGCGCATGGACGATGGAGAACTGTCGGACTGGTTCTTGGTCACGCAAGGCTTGCGACAAGGGTGTGTGCTGTCCCCACTGCTGTTCAACGTTTTCTTCGCCGCGGCCCTAGAGGTCGTTATCGTACGATTCAGCGAGGACGATGGTATCATGCAGAACCTAGTGTTCCTGAAGGAGGAGACGGGAGCGGGGACGGAGACACCACTCGACCGCGTACGGAGGGCGGTGTGGGGGATGCTGTATGCCGATGACGCCGGCGTTGTATCGAGGTCCGCCGACGGACTGGCGAGGATGATGACCATTATCGTGCAGGTGTTTGGGGAGTTCGGGCTGACGGTGTCGGAGAAGAAGACGGAGACTCTCCTGATGCGCGTAAAGGAGAAGCAGCCAACACCGCCCCCGCCGCCGCTGATAATCGAAGCAGCGGGGCAGAAATACACCCAAACCCACGAGTTCCGGTACCTGGGCGGCCTCGTCAACGAACATGGCGACCTCACCCGGGAGATCAACTTCAGGAGCAGAGCAGCGTCGGCGTGCGTCAGGAGGTATGGCCCGGAGCTCTTCGATAGGCCGGGAGCACCGTTTCGACTCAAGGCCCGCCTGCTTCAAGCGGAGGCGATGGAGGCACTGCTGTACGGTTGCATGACATGGGCCCCACGTCGCGACCACTACCGACTGCTGCGGACGATACACCACCGGCTGCTGCTGCGAGTTATTGGGTACCAGCGCAAGCAAGGCACCTACCGGCAGCTGTCCTACGCCCAGGCCCTGAAGAGGGTCGGGTGCCAGAGCGTGGAAGCCACTGTCCGGCAACGGCGCCTACTGTTCGCGGGGGCCGTGGCAAGGCAGCCAGACGGGCGACTCCCGAAACGACTGATGTTCGGGGAGCTGGTGGGGGGGAAGGACCCGGGCGCGGGGTGCCCGGAGCGGAACTGGCAGACGTGCCTGAAGGACGACTTCAAAGCGTTCGGAGCTACGCACGGCTCTACGGACGACCAGAGACGTGTCTTCGGAGTCCCGAATTCAGTTTGGGCGGAAGCAGCGAAGGTGAAGGGAGGAAGGCAGTGGTACAAGGGAGTGCTGCAGGGAGCTGAGAGGTTTATGACCTCCTGGCACAAGGAAGAAGAGGAGGCTAGCCGGAAACGAGCGACCAAGCGAGAAAAAGAGCGCAGCAACAATAAAGAGACACCAAGAACCAACGGGACGGGAGGGGTGCGGAAGAAGGGCGAATCGGCGAGGGAAGGAAACAAGCGAGAAATGGCGGACCGAGTGGCGCGATATGTGCCGGATTGACTGTCCTGGACTGTTTGTTTGTTTGTTTGTTTGTTTTGTTATTTTTCCCCCTCCCCCCCACCGCCGCACCATTGCACCACCCCCTCGGGATGACGTGTCAATGTGTTGTCTCTGCGGTCTTGTTTGTGTGAGTGTTTGCTTGTACTTTTGACTTGTCTCTTTGTCTTTGTCTTCGTCTTTTTCCCTTCGTTGCTTTTGACCTTTTGCAGTTACACTGCTCGCAGGCCGGGGGTATATCAGTCACACGGGACCATAGTTCCCTTCCCCCGTATCATGTCTGCGTTTATAATCGGGGTGGAGGACTCGATTTGTTTGCCTGACCGGTGTGAACCCGGCACGGAACACCCCGGCATTATAGGGGCACCAAGATAGAATCAGGGGGCGTGTACCCCCGATTGGTGATGTTGACTTTTCCATTTTTATTTTTACCTTCACATAGCGTGTAGAGGGGAGCGGAGGGCTCCAGACTATCTGTTTTTGACTGGCTTTGATCGCTTTGCGGACCCTTCGGGTTCCACTTTTATTTCAGTATACCTTTTTTGGGTAAGTTAGCCTGTGACCACGGGAATCGACCGTGTCAAGTGTTGGATTAGTACGGACAGATGGAGGTACTGGATAGAGAGACCGGCACGGTTTTTAATGTGAAGACAACAACAACAACAACCTATGGAACCGAACAGCTGCCTCCCTGCTGGAGAAATAACAAAGTCATTTAAATTCCGAAAGCTCCAATCAAAGATAATTTATAAACTGTACCTGGTGCTGGGTTTAACTTCCAACTTCTTCCAGGTATAATCAATACAACGCCGTCGAAACTACGTAGGACCTATTTGACACGGCAATCAGATGGAAATCGGTGCGTGAAGCAGGGTCAAAAGAATACACGCAACTGACACATCACGCAGATGTTTCGTCGTATCGTTAAGCCATATGGGGTTGTTCATCGGGTGTATAGCACTTTTAGTTTTGCCCAAAATCATGATTGTTTCTTATTATTAGTATAAAGCTCCTCAAGTGAGGAGCCTCAGAAAAAACATGGTTTTCAACTCTCTCTATATACCGTAGCATGCGCCATACATGGGCATTGTTTAACTCTACTTCATTGTTTAAGTCTACTTCATTGTTTAGTGGGCATTGGTGGAACTGTATATGTCTAAGCATAAAAACGTCAGCTTTGAGGTCGAGAGTTTCGTCGAAACTCGTATGTATGTTGCAAAATGTGCATGCATGTGATATTTTGATCGAGCGTATATAATATGTAATGTATGGGTTTTCTATGTATCGGGAGCATTGCTGCCTGTAGGACCGTAGCTTGTAACAAACAAAGTAAATGTAAAACGCTGGGCCTCGTGATATTAGTGAGTGTTATTCGGCATGCAGTGTGTTCTGAGAGCAACGCAGTGCAGGGCAATGGGGCATACATACGTGTTCAATTAGGAGCATAATGTTCCTCTGAGATGCGTGAGGTGTACGTTGTGAGATATACTGGCATACTGCACCTGGAAGATCGAATAAAAAGTTACCCCGCAGAAGCTTCGGAGAGAACAACATTTATCATACGATATCGCACATATGTCAACCCCCGAATAAACCCAAGTTAAAAGGTCAGACGCATAGGTGTATACACACCGTGGGGGGGGGCGGGCATCGCGACGCAACCGCTATATAGGGAGTGCACTCATGTCATGCATGGTCGCAGTCGTATATATGGCCACAGAGGGGGGGGGGGTACTTCATTTTCATGCATGGCCGTAGTCGTACGACCATAGAGGGGGGGGGTGTACTCATGTTGTGCACGGCCGTAGTCATATGACCATAGACCCTCGCATCCCTACAATGCCGGGACGGAGCGCGTTGGGTTTTCACCAACCAGGCAGACATTGCTTGCACCAAGCGCGAAACGCCGTGAGGTATTGGGCGAGTCGCATGGAGGGTGAGCTGCATCCTGCTAAGAACCGCCTCTGAGGCGGACTTGCATATGGACGACAGCTTCAATGAGTTAATTTAATTTCTGGTGTGGCCACTTCCGGAGACAGCAATGGGTTTTACTATGTAACTGCCTCGCGGACGCCTTACCATATTAACACTACGTGGTACGACCATTCCCCTTGTGCGGAGCAAAGGTTCTCCACCCCGCACAAATGATCTACTCGACCGCCAGCTTTGGTGACCGCCAAAAAAAAATAACAAAAAAAAACGGCACCCTGGTTGTCTAGCTCACGCAGCGAGTGGCGTGTTTTACAGCGTCGTTGCCAACCGACGCCAACCCAACCTATAAATATAATATATTTATAGGGGGGGGGGTACCTGGCACCACCCGTGTTATACGAGCGTCGAAACGAAAAATAGTCATAATGATTAAGCAAGTGCTAAGAAGTAAAATATCAGGTGGGTATCCTTATTCCTACCTGCTGCGGCTGTATATGAGGGATCGAGATTTTGAGCTTGGTCAGCAGCGTCAGAGAGCGAGTGCACTATATATTTTTTTTAATTTTAATATACCAAGCGCTCAGAGACGGCCCCACGTGGTAGCCTGAGTGACCCGAAATTTGAAGGGCGAACACGTTGCTTATGCTAGTAGGTTCACTTTATCACGTCAACTCTTCGGAACCTTTGACCTATCCGGGTATGACTTTACTATACCCCTTCGAAATTGTCGGAGTCACTTAGGATATCTAAAGGATTGTCAAAAAGCGTTTTGATGTTGGTAACGCGTTGAATTTCATAACTTCAGATTTTGTCATCTTCATTTTTTATAATACCAAGATTTACGTATGTTTATATCATAAGTATAGTATGTTTACTTCAGACTATATGACATTAGTGGCGAAGTTACGTGCAAACTCAGTTTTAATTTCATATTATTTTATTTGTTTTTTTATTTATTTTTTATTTATTTATTTATTTATTTTATTTGCATATTTGATGTGTATCATGCACGAGGCTTGAGCCGGTTAATGCGCGATCAAAATATCACACACAGCTGGCAAAGACGAGTCCCAACGAAATCTCTGACCTTACAGCAATTTTTAGACATATTTCGAATGCGTGGAGACGGCTCATACATATAAAACCCATAGTACGCAAGATAAAAATACCCCATACAGATATATAATGGCGACAGGTGGCTTTCGCTTTAAAATACAGTAGACCCAATTTATCACGTCAACTCGTCGGAACACTTAAGTATATGTTTATTTCAGAATATTTATTTTTTATTGTATTTATTTAATTTTCCGCCCCACAAATAGACACGCGCTTCCTTAACTCTACAGCCTCAGATTGTGTCCCCCTCATACGGGATGTACATCCTGCATGAGGACATATAAAACCCGTACGTAAGTACGCGCGATCGAAGTATTACACTCAGCTAGCAGAGATGAATTTCGACAAAATCCTCGATCTCACAGCTGTTTTTTTATTTTATTTTATATATATATATATATATCTATGTAGCAGTAAGCAATACCAGTACCTGGTATCACGTATAGGGTAAGGGTGAAGATAATGAAGTAATGATATGAGTTGAATTACGGGGGGCGATAGCATTCAGGTCTGACGATGGAACCCAAAAGCATACCTGGTGTAATACCAGTACTTCGAAGTATCCCTCCCTCTATGTCAGCAGCGTCAGAGAGCGAGTGCACTATATGTATGTAGCCGTAAGTAATAGCATATGTACGTATAAGGTAGGGGTGGGTGAAATGAATGAAGTCGTAATGATTGGAGTTTCATTACGAGGGGCGATAATAGCATTCAAGTCCGACGATGGACTCCACAAGCACTTCGAAGTATCCCTCCCTCTATTTCTATTCACCATACGTAGATATTAATAGTGACAAATGTTATCACGAGCGAATGCGAGTTTCTAATTTTGACCAAGCCTCTCGTGATAGGGACCCCTTGCAAGATGGGCATCGCCGTTTTCTTACTTGATTAAAGTTTTGTTTTTGTCCGCACTTTTCATCAGATTCTCCTAATAATTTTATTTTGTCTACTACTTTTGTTTTTACACTTTTCCCCACCAATGCACACCAGATGACGACAGTTACCACTGTAATATCCTGCTGCGCGAGTTCCTAGCGGCAGCTTCGTATACTATCTTATGTACCACGGTAGTAGGGGTGGCGGCTAATTTTCTGGGCTCCTCCCTCACGTACGTACTGAGGAGCTCAATCAATATCTCACCCGAATCATGCCTTCGAAGTACAGTAGGTTTGTTCGCATAAAACCCGACCAACACTACGAGTATAGTATACTGATTGTGGTGCAGGAGCTATTTACAGCAGTTCCAAAACAAGTACTCACACACGAGCAGAGTTATCGTTCTTCTGTTGTTGTAAGCCGGTAGTTACTCTTCGCTTGGGAAGCTCAGCAGCTTGGTCAGAATTATATCGCCTCAGAAGGAACGACTATTAATAACTGCATCCCCTATATACCACCGCCGCCGTGAGATGGGTCTGGTGTTGGCTTATTATGAGACTTGCATGTACTACGATAGAGGCAGCACGTTTTGGCTGGAATGTTCTAGAATAACGAGGCTCCGTATTAACCCGCGATCGTCGGGAGTTCCATGTTTGCATTGTATACTTGGGGCCATGGGGGTCGCCCATCATCGGGTACGAGTACGAGCCCTTGTATTTTCCTCCAAAATCAGTGTGCAGGCTACTGCAGGTATAGAGGCATAGAGGTCCGCAAGTGACTTAACCACCCTCAGAAAAAACACGGGTGCACCTGCATGCAGGCTGCCGTAGCATCCATCATCAATGATTCCTATTATTGCTGTGTATATGTTCCCCCGGAATAATAGTGCCAATGCATGCATGCATATACGTTAGCGTCATATACGCTTGCCCAGCGCATACTAAGTAGCAGCGCAACGCAGCGCACATGGCATCGAAGGCGTGCTGCCCCCAAATGCCTGCCTGGTTGGGGGAAACCCGACATGCTCCGTCCCGGCATTGTAGGGATGCGAGGGTCTATGGTCATACGGCTACGGCCACGCATGCATATGAAGTACACCCCCCCTCCCCATCAGGGAGTACCGGGGGGTCCTTGGACGGGGCCCTGGAGAATGCTTGAAGAATCCTTGGAAATTCGAAGTAGGCGTTGACAACCACTGAGCTACAAACAGTAATGTTCGAGATACACGATAACCATTGAGCTACGTTGTGTAGCAATCAGCGTCGTGACTGCTTGCTGTTGTTGCTGTAGTAGCTCGATAGTTACGGCTGATTGCTACGTACTTGATAAGTAGCTCAATGGCTAGTATGGTGTCTCTCTTACAGCGCTGGAGGGTCGGCCAGAGGCCGAGACCCGCTCATGCGCAGGGCCGCTATACATATATAAATACATGTACAAAATTGCAGCTGCTGCTCGGAGAGAGCTCGACAGCTTTTCTTAGACGTAGATTTTTGCCCTTTTCGCGATAACTGGCGATGACGTCCACCCGGCGACACGCAACTCCCTCATCGTGCTCGCCGACCCCTGCTCTGCCTACTCTGCCAAGGGCGGTCTCGGCCGTGCCCAACTCATGTCTCACGGGGCTGCGATTTTTCCAGGATTCCATGCCCTTTTTGTCACGTGGACATACCATACCAACCAGTACATGTCATGCTTTTTTGTTCTACACGCAAACCGCATTATGCAAGATTCCGTTTTTTTATGTACGAGTAGACGACCAACCCGGATTTTTATCGTACCGGCTCCTTTTACTGCGGATATACACGTACATATTATATGAACGAGTACCAGTACCGCTGCAAGCAGTAACAGAGTATCATATACCAGGTAACTTTTAATATGCGGTGATATCTGTACAGTATTCATGCGTGCGTGGTATTCAGCAGTACGATAGTGGTCGGTGTGTGCGTGGATATAGTACCGGGCAGGGCCTCGCGTGCGCTCGCGGGCGTGGACATGAGGGCGGTGGGCGCTGCAGCAACGTTTACCAAGAATATGGTGATGGAGAGCGCACATACAAAACACACACGCTCTTTTTTTTTACACGCAGCTACTACTGTACATGCATATACCCGTACGTACGTACGTACGTACGTATTATAACACCTCCGAAGTACCATAGGGTGATATTTACAGGAAATAAGAAATTCGGAAGCCGTTATATTGAAGCTAGTATAAAACGCATCTTCTCCTCTCATGTAAATAAGAAACCTAGCCTCCGTTTGTGAGTGTTTTTCATTATTAGGTGTCATGTACTACTGCTGTACACTCCTTGGCAGTACAGAGTCGCTTTGTTCGCCCTAAGCTTAGCTACCAATCTACCTCAGTAGGCTACTCCTCGCCGTTACGGGCATTGCGCGTAGCCGCAGGCGGCGTCAGCCCGCCGCGGCGAAGCCCCCCTTGTATATATATAATACTAGAGTATATGAGATAGCCCGCTAGGAGGTCAGCCGGTCGTAGGCAGGTTTTTTTGCAGATGTATACTATGCTGCAGTAGCACGCACATGTAGCTTACCCGCGGGAAGACGAGGAGAGGGGTTTGTACAGCAGTATCAAAATATCAAAATCTCCCATGCACCCATGAAGTATGCAACGCGCGTAAATCCGCCCTGCAGGGCGGATTTACGAGATCTGCCTCGCTTTTCTTTGTACTGTTTTTAGTGGGGGATTTTTTTTACATTTTTTTTTAATTCAACACTAACCCTAACTCTAACCCCTTAACCACGACATCGATTGGTATATCGTGGGTTGGGGTTAGGGTTAGGGTTAGGGTTAATAGTAATAGTGTTGAAAAAAAAATTAGAAATGTCAAAAAATGTCCCACACTAAAAACAGTATAAAAAAGCGAGGCAGATCTCATAAATCCGCCCTGCAGGGCGGATTTACGAGCACTGTGAAGTATGTGATACTTCGATGTATGTCGGTATTATATTATGGTAAATGTCAAGGGCGGTGATGACGAGCGCGTAACTTGGGTGTGTGATTCGTATCCGAGCTACACGAGTACCGCACACCTGGTATTATAACAAAGTTCAAACCTTTGACTCGCGCAGAAGGAAAGTTGCGCTGCGAAACGGGCTCAAGGGTGGGAAGTGGGCGTTAATTGCTAGGAGGGTGCTTTTGTCGGCGAAAAAATGTATGCCATACCACCGGCTGTGCAGAGCGCTGAACGAGAAAACGAGCAAAAGAAAGGCATGCCGATATTTCAAGACATTAATTAATGTCGACACAAGAGGGACACGATATAGGCGTAGACATACGCTCGAAAATCGCTTCAATTGTTTGTTATGCCAGGGCGAAAACGCTGGGATAGGCGTGCGCCAGATTTTCTTTGAATACGGGGGGTTAGGTGCATAAGAACACAGTCACAAGCATGATGAGTGTTTCAAGGTCGTAGGGCTGAGAAATTCAAGCCAATAGAGTGTTAAGATTCGAGGGTGAGGGTTATGGAATTACGATCCCGATCTTCAGATATCCCGATGACAGCGCACTAGCACCCGCGCACTTCACATATACGAAGCGTTGAAACATTCAAGGATCAACTGTGGGTATCAGAGCTTCCCTTTCTTGTGCAGCTTGCTTCCGAAAACAGATAGGCAACGCCCCCCAGTCTCCACGAACGTGTATACCCCCCCCAGCTAAAAGAAATGCCTTCTCCCCCCACACACACACCCACCCCCCCCCCCGCTCCCAACCTCACTGCTGCCATTGCCACAGCATCACTGCAGTAATTTTGTTGTGTCAGTATGACAATGTGTAATGGCATGTCACACATCACACGTATGATATCTGTTCGTGGTCAACAACGACAACAACAACAACAACAACAACAACAACAACAACAAAATAGTATACCGTTATATGGCTTTTTACTAGCCTGGCCTGACGGATACATTTTTGGACTTCACGCCACAGAAAACCCCAGACTAATTACTATTCTGCCGGGATAGTCATATGAACAAAACGGACTGTGGTGCTGTTGTGTGTGGTGTTGATTTCTTGATTTGATCAGCGCGGTCTTCCTGTCGATGTGCGTATGTATGTGATTTATCATTCTGGAGCATTTCGGCCATCCGTCGTTCGGCATGGGTAGGGGCGAGGCAGGGGCGGGGGGCTTCGTCGACTTCGCTGCTGCCGTCCGGGCGATCGAGCCTAGCCATATCGTCTACGTGTGTACTACAAACAAAAACAAAATGAATCACATCACTCTGCAGTACGTACAGTACACTAACTCAATCTGATCCACCCACACCCGACATGAATTCAGTATATTATCATAACGACCACCATCACAGTCTCCCCCCTCCTTGCAGCTTTTGAGGGTGTAAAACGATCATCGGGGAGAAATTGAACAACGATCGCGGCGCCTCCCTTCTCGCATTTCTCCTCCTCCCCATCACCATGCACGGTCCAGCATCGTCATGCTTTTACACACACCACGCGTTACGCTCGTTGCCTGGTGACCAGAAAACCCTCGCCTCTGACCCGAATCGAGAACACTCACACCGCCAAGACAGTTGGCTCTATGCTGTAGTAGCAAATAACTCTCTGCGAGGTACTACTCTATATATTACTGCTTTGCTGTTTGCTGCCGTATATGCTATCATACCTGGTACGTAGACAGGTGGTGAGCACTCACATGTCGATGTGTATGTATGTGTGCCTGCGAATGAACGCCAACGGCGCCTTTTTTGCTATTATTATGAGAAGCTCGCGCCATCACCATCGACATCATCGTCAGCAGCAGCAGCAGCAGCAGCAGCACATCGGATCGCAACTGCCCTACGAGTACAACAGTAGTAGTAGTAGTAGATTACTAATAATAATTGCTCCGTCCTTTCGTGTAGACGATGTCTATAACAGCAAAGAAGAGCCGACTCTTCGGCGTGGTTGTGGATATACCGAAGCCCTGTCCCCTTAAGATGATGATAAGGTCTCACACATGATTACGCTGTCACACTGCTTGTTGTTGATCGATCAGACTGCTGATAATCTGATATCTACTTTAGATCTCAGATCTACAGCAAGCAGTACCTACTACCTGGGGATGAGATCTGCATGAGTTTAAAACTGATATATGTGGTACTCGTAAAAGCATAATACGTGGCCAGACAAGAAGCAATACCTGCACGGGGACTACAACAGCGTACCTGGTACGTAGTACAATAGATGGTCCCAAACCTTCCAAAAAAACGTGTACCATTTTTTCAGCTACACACAAGAAAAGACTACGGCAGTATAATACGTAACAAAACTGCTGGTGTAGTCGTACAACAGTAACTGTGTGTAGTTACCACATCCTTCCCAAGCCGCAGCCGTACTACCCCAAGCTCCTGACCGAATATATTTTCGTTTCGATATCCATATCCATTCCACGCTGTACATGCATATCTTCTCTGCGCGGGTCATGACCCCACCAACCCGCGGATCGGGTCAGGAAGGTTTCGAGATACCACGGTTCGGGTTGGGTCTCGGGTCGAGCCGGGTCGGGTTATTAGGAGGTTTTCGAAATGCCGCGGATCGGGTCCGATCATCGTTACTCGACCCGACCTAACCTGGCCCGCGAGGGTTACTAACCCGCCCCGTGAACACCCATAGAGCAGCAGCAGCAGTGTATCATATCCACCCATCGATCCTCTCGAATCTCCGATCAATTTTATCTCGCATCATACTACGAGTACCTGGTCGGTACATATATATCATGGTACAGGTATCATATGATACTCAGGTATCATACCATGTTGACGCCTGATACAGCAACAGTATCTCGTGCCGGTATCTCGTACCAGGTCACAGGTCACAGGTCACAGGTACTACTGCTGTAGATCAGAAGAGGCATCTCGTATCATGCTGGATCACATCTCGTAAAAGGTGCCACGGCCAGGTATATATCAGGTCTGGTTATCTCGTATCCATCACAAAATACGAAACACAAACACCAACCGGCACCTATTGCACCGCGAATATTATTTATCGTTTCGCGGTAGGAAGTCGAAAGGGAACACAAGTACCGCCGCGCGTTCAGTCAGAGGGGGTAGCGACGTGCTACCAGGGCTGCCACAGGGCTACCACAGGGCAACCACAGGACAACCACGGGGCTGCTACTAGGGAGTGCTTGCCGCGACTGCCTCTCTGTAGCGCCGAGGGATGGATGAAAGTGGCAGAAGGACGAACAGGGTCAGTGGGAATGACAGACCAAAATGGGTGTGATAAATGGTATGCGCACAGGCAACCACAATGACGAAGGCGGATGTAATACTGTTCAGATACTCGTACCTACGAGTACTCGAAGCACCGCCGTACCTAATGTATGAGTTCGAGTATGTGTACACTACTCGTATATACGAGTCCGTGTCGTGTATGTATATAGACACTACGTATGATACGAGTACCGAGCGCATTGCGTCCTGTCTTTGCTGCACACGAAGCGCCTGCGTGCGTTGTTTGGCGGCATGCCTTGATCGTCCGCCCGCTGTGGGTGCGTCGTGTTCCTTACTACATGTCTGCTCACCCCGCAAGTCGAACTGACACTGTACGTATGCATATGCTTGCCGCGTGGGTAGTGGGGTCAACCCAGTGTTTCGACCTACAATGTATCCGGGTAATTTTGGTGTGATGGTGATGAACTCTCTCTCTCTGCTGGCTGGTACCAGGTATGATACGAGTACGTCGTACCACAGGTACAAGACTCGTACGAGGTATATGGTATGTATGCGCATATCGTATACGAGTATATCTCTGTCAACAAATATCAAGATATTTTGTGTATTCATATTTCACTCAAACGTGCATTATGTTTCGGGACAAAGAGTTACCTGGTAGGTTTCTCGTGGCTCCAGCCCTTATCGCACGGAGCTACTCGCGTGTTGCATATGGTAACCCTCCTCAGACAAGCTATTATTTCGCAGCAGAGAGGGCGATAGGAAAATAAAGAATAAATAAAATACTTATAAAAACAGGGGTACTATACAGACAGACAGATAGACAGACAGGCAGGCTACTTACTGCTGCTGTGTATAAGTCGTATAAGTTATGTTATAATAAACGTCAATGGTTCGGCAGAGGCATAGGTTGTTCGTGGTTGGGGGGGGTATAATTAATTATTTTAGCGAAAGAGGGAGAAGAATATGGTATACACCATATATATTGTACTTATATATATGTACTCGTTAGGTAGGTTGTTCGTGGTATGGGGGGGTATAATTAATTAATTTTGCGAATGAGGGAGAAGAATATGGAAATGCATTTAATTAATTAATTCTGCAAAAGGGGCAGGAAGTATTAATTAATTGTGTCGTCGACCGACGTCGCCGGTTGCACAGTTACGTACGTCCTGGAATTTTCCGCCAACGGGCTCTTCGTTCAGGGTGTAAATCACCCAAGACTTCGGCTTAATTGCTTCCCGCACGCCAGCAGGCTGACAAGAGGAAAAATAATATGGAGGTGCATTCAATTAAATAATTCTGCAAAAGGGGCAGGAAGTATTTATGAAATGAGTCGTCGACCGATCGCCGGCTGCACGGTTACGTACGTCCTGGAATTTTCCGCCAATGTGCTCCTCGTCCGTGGTAGAAATCACCCACGACTTACTTCCCGCACTTCACCAGGCTGACACTTCGCGTCGTGTGCCTTGGCCGCTTCACGGATTCCGTAGCCGTTTGCGATGGCAACGATGCCGGTCCCCTGCAAGACGTTGAAGGCGATGGCGCCTTGACGTACCATTCGCTTTAGGTGTAGGCAGTAGGTGGTGGGCGACCTTTTCCTGGGAGGTGTGAATGAAGACGTCAGGCTTGTTGTGGTGGAGGAAGTCAAAACAGAGTGACAGATGGGGGAGGGGGGTGGGGGGTGCCTTCCACCTTCCACAATCGTGTAGCAAGTAACTATCCATATGTGGCCAATCACTGCAAGGGAGAGATCTTATCCTCAATCGGGCCAATCACAAGAAGCGAGCAATACCGCTAGATCCCGATCGACCGCAAACGACAGTTCGAAATGCGTCACCGTATCTTCTCTTGCGTATGCATCACCTTTGTGAATCGTGCTTGCTCTGCTTCCCATAGTCGTAGCGGTGACCTCCACTGTATTGTAGAGTCCAGCCAAACAAAAACGCGACACCAGGTAAATAAAACTTACAGAAAAATACGTACATATCGAAGTCGCAGCAAAATACGGCAAATAAATGCAATGCCCAAATAACTCAACGAACTATCTGCTGTAGTCGTCATTAGCACATCCCATTACACTGGGGACCAGCCACTAGGCAAACAATAACACGAGGCAGAAGTCACAACGCATGACAGCGTTTATCAATATGGCGACACATCTACCGTTGCCGAAATTGTTGACAAATACTCTAGGTAGTTATCTCGCAACGCTAGTACCTGCTATTAATATCGTGTTCATCCTGTTTATCTAGACACCCGCGTGCTACTATTAATAGCACGTATCATACTGGAGCGCTAGGCTGTTTTGTCCATTGTGTATACTAGTCTGAGTTCTCCAGGGAAGTGCCTATCTGCAGTACTTCCGGGGGCACACGTCGCGATGCCAGTAGTGTGACTCCCTATCATGTACATAATTTCGCTGTATTCACACCACCAGAATATTATTTTTTGGCATTGCCGCAACTCTGCCGCCAGAGCAAGCTGTATAACATAATGGACCAAACTTCCCGCAACCCCTTTAAATCAACACAATATTTTCCTGCGGGACAAGTGACTAATTTTCCTGCGACACCCGGCCCCCGTTTCGTACATTCTGCAAAGCCTACGATACAACGCCATTTTTTTTAAATAATTCATACTAATTCAAGTAATTAATTAGTTTTCACCTTTGAAGGACACGATATCGCAGCAACTTCCCAACTTCCGCATCAATCGGTCGGTATCCACGAGGGCGTGAGTCCGCAATACTTGACGAAAAATACACCTCCTGCCTGGTACGTACGTAAAAGTAAGCGTTACCAGAAGTCGTACTTGTATGAAAGAAACATACAGCAACACGTACTGCTGTAAGTATCACACGCAGCTTGCAAACAGGATTACTCGTCCTACATATGTATGACACACGTGCGAGTTTACTTTTTGAATAAATTTACCTGGCATCAAACGTACACCTACTACGAACTGCTTTTAGTTGACCTTTCCTCCAACTAGAAATCAAGAAAATTAAAAAAACACACACACACACCAACACGCTTTTGCACATACCACACAGCCAGCGCCGGGCGTCTACAGCTCCCCGGACGCGCTCGTCGGGCGGCTGTACTCCGGGCACGGCCGAAACAACCGCCTCGCCGAGGGCTCGCCTCCCCGGAACACCTCTTTCGGGGCGAGCCTGCACACCTACGACTACCAAGATGGCGGCGACGGCGGCGGCGACGGCGGCGGCGGTACGCGTGGGGCTTCGGGCCTCATCCGCCCCCGCACCACAAACCCGCGGGACACTATGCTGGCGGAACAGCAGCAGGACGTCTTGGTGCCCCGGCTCCTGCACCCTTCGGGTTCCCTCGGCATCACTCCGTCGTCTCTGCGGGTTGACGAGATCAACAGCCCGCCCCGCATCGGCACGAGGCGGCGGTCGTCCGGGGGCAAGCGGTCGGGCGGCGACGCGGGCCCCGAGGGTAGCGTGGCGACGAGTCTGCCGCGGGGGGGCAAGCAAGGGACGGCAGAGCAGTCCAGCGTCATTGGGGGCGGGATGTCGCTGAGTCGGAGCCTTGGGGCGCTGGGGCAGCAAGGTGGTGGAGGGGGGAGGTCGAATATGATGATGCCTGTTGTGAAACTGCGCGGTGACAGCGCGCCTTACGTTGGGAGCGGGGGCGAGAAAACGTCGCCGAAACCGCCTCTTTGGGTGGGGGCGGCTTGGTCCAGGGGCTCTTATCCGGGACAGAAAAATATCAGGTATGCGGTATACTGGTCGTATAGTAAAGCAATATACGGGTAGGTTTTCACATATTTCCCAGGTAGTTATTTGCTACTATTAATATGTACTACGCGCCTCTCTGTAAAAAGATGGTCCCTGCGCGCCTCTTAGTAATTTGGTTACCCTCAGCCATATCCTGTGATTAACTGCCCACGATATGTTAACTATCTTAGGAAAAACCATCGCGGGGGAAACGCTCCTTTGGTACCTGGTATGATATGCAGTACCTCACCCTCCGCCCCCCCCCCCCCCCCCGACACTCACAACTTTGGCATGTATGATGATAGCGGTAAAATAATACTTATTATCTCGCGAACTTCCACAAATCCCTTGCGCTGTGCTTCTCTGTCCTACATCACGACTTCGACACCGGCACCGCCGCGAAGCCCGGAGAGGAGTCCGTTTGGGCGACGGGGGCCCCTTTCGCACCCAGTCCCCGAGTCCGTAGTCGTAAACCCTCACGCCGCGGCGATGAACTACCGCGGGGAGCCTAGCGAGTTGTCGGCGGCAGGAGGAGGAGACGAGGGGACGAGGGCCGCCTCCGCCATCGGCAGCGCTCACAATAGCAGCGGGAGCTTTTCAAGGAATCCTTTCACCCCTCGCGACAGACCGCCGTCGGGGCTCCGAACAGGCGGGACAATAAGCGGTGGTAAGCCAAAAACGGCCCTTGCCGCCGCCGCCGCCGCCACAATGGCGTCGCCGGCATCGGCATCACCAGGAAGCGGGGCCAGGGTGAGGGGACGGTCGAAAGAAATCCCCGTCCCCGGTGGGGCAAGGCTTCCTCCTCAGGAAAACTTTTTATCCTCGCTCCACCTGGACCAAGAGCAGATGTCAGATTTTCACAACAGCGAGGGTCACTTTCTGTACCTGAGGCAGAAGGCGGGCGCGGATGCCACCGCGTATAACCTGGAGGTGAGGACTATATATAATACCTGGTATGCGCTGCTTGAGTCAACGCCGTCGTCTTGTGTGCATCGTTTTTGTTGTTCGTGTCGCGCTTCCGCAGAACGCGGGAGTATAGTGTGCACTTTCGTACGTAGCGCTTGCTAAAAAAACTAGCGGCGTGGCGAATGGTAGTGCCTCGGTTGCCCGATCGATTCGCGCTAAATTAAAGGAGGTATGTGCCGCTTATTTATTTTTTAACCAGGTTCCTTGTATAGCATAAGCGCTTGTACTGCCTCACACGCGGGATCTACGAAGGTTGCGGGAAACCCCTCAAAATGGGATTGCGACACCGGACAGATCCTCGATCCCCACCGCATGATCTAGCTATCTGTATGATCTCTACAGTTCAATAATATTTGCATGATCTACGTAGCACATGTTTCTTGTACTGGATATAAATGTGATGTATAGATCCTGCACAACATTTAGCACAGTTCATTATTATACCGGTAGCGTCATCATTGACATTGGCATGTCTTGTATTATACCCGGTACCGGTAAAATATCTTGCAGTATACCCGGTACCACGTTGCTGTTATGAAATGAACTATTCAGCCAAAGAAAATGGACCAAAAACGCCTACCAATAAACCACCCTACGACAACAAACTACAGCTTATTCTCCCCGAGCGGTTCCCGACCTCTAGTTAACTTTCTCCATTGTACGAGATTATACGAGTACCGTAAACAGCAGGGCGTGTGCAAATAAACAAAAGCAAAACTCTCTCTGTTTCCCCCCATTCTCGAAGGTAACCAGCAGCTTCGACAGACAGGCGCCGCCACCAGGTGCCCAGACGCACGCGCCCGTAGAGACCGCCAAAGGGAAATCTCCGTGGAGGGGAGGGGGGGGCGGGGGGGGGGGCGGGGGTGCGAGCATTGTAGGCGGAACCGGTGGAAACCAGGTGCGGGGGCAAGCGGCGCAGGATTACTACACGCTCAGCCGCGCTGGTATAACTCATCTGAAAGACTCGTCCAGCGATTTCACGACCCTGGACCGATGGGAGCGGGAGTACGCCTTGTTCCACCAGATCAGGAGGTAAGCGACAGTTTTGGACGCGAGGGCTTTGTTTGTCGGTGTTTTTTTAAGATAAGGGGGTCGGCTATGCGCGGTACGATGCTCACTACGACCTTTGCCCTTTTTTTTTCGTGGTTTGCCACTCAAAACACCCGGCATATATGCTAATAGATGTAGCTGAAGCCGCGATACCAGCACTTTCTCCAGCTTTTTACTACCGTAGTGCTGTTCTGTAGATTTAGCCTGTGGGTTTCTACCAGTATATAGGCCTCGGTTGTCTCCTGCTTCCCTGCAAAATTTGGCGGCTGTGCTGCGTGGTGCTGTCGTGTTTTCGTGTTTGCTTACGTTTTTTTTTGGCATGTTCATAGTTTGTCCTGTTTTTGGTTTTCGTTCATATCGTCCCCTCAACACTATGTTCGCGCTAGCTTTGGTTATAGGACTACACCATTACAAAGTTCCGGTGTCACAAAGGGAGAACTGCTCTTCCCCAAACAAACTTCCAGTGATTTGACTCTCCTCAAAGCGACGCGTTCGGCTGCAAGGCGCCGTGAACTCGGTCGTTTTTTTCCAGTAAGTTATACTAACGCACGCTACGTATATACGTACCTGGTACGCGTTTTCAGCTCGGTATTTTTTTGTATCGACATTGTTGGCGGCAGTCCTCGAAGCAGCCCTCGTCGCTTGTTGTTTGCTGTCGAAAACAAAGCGAAAACCATGCGGGACGAGAAAAAATACGCATATCCCACTTAACCAACTGCCTTGGCACCTGCGATGAGTTTGGATGAGCAGCTGTGGGTAGCAGGAGCACTCATGCCCCCCCCCTCCCCCCCAACACACATTTTTTGTCCTTGCTCCGTCTGCTGTTGCTGCTGCGTACCGTACATGCTTCACGTGCCGCGGCGTAAAAAATGACCATTCTAATATACGATGGAACAAAAAAAAAAAAAAGGATTGCGTTCTTCGAGCTTTACAGGCGTTGGAAGAGCTTCACTGTTTGGAAGAAGACCGTGAGGGCTTTCAAGTTTACGCAGGCGTCGTCGGCGTTGAGAACGGGGCTGTTTGCCTTCGTCCCCCCCCTGCGGCTGGCGATCGCGGAGATCCGCACGGAGTGCGTGGATGTCGAAAGGCGCCGGTTGTTCGCGGTTGGGCAGGGGGAAACGATTACTCTCGAGGCGTTTCTGGAGCGTCAGCGGACGACGCAGCAAGAAGTCGCACAGGTTTTTGTTTTTGGGTTGACAAGTCTAAAGCATCACAGCAGTTGCTCGGGGGGGGGTGTACTCGATATTCATGCATAGCCGTAGCCGTATGACCGTAGACCCTCGCATCCCTACAATGCTGGGACGGAGCACGTTGGGTTTTCACCAACCAGGCAGACATTGCTGGGGTGTACTCATGTTGTGCACGGCCGTAGTCATATGACCATAGACCCTCGCATCCCTACAATGCCGGGACGGAGCGCGTTGGGTTTTCACCAACCAGGCAGACATTGCTTGCACCAAGCGCGAAACGCCGTGGGGTATTGGGCGAGTCGCATGGAGGGTGAGCTGCATCCTGCTAAGAACCGCCTCTGAGGCGGACTTGCATATGGACGACAGCTTCAATGAGTTAATTTAATTTCTGGTGGGGGGGGTTAGTCACGCAGCGTGCAACGTTGAGCACCAACCATTCAATCGGTCGGAACTCACAGCTGACGTATTCGTTATTCTTTGTTCACAGCAATACATAATATACGTAACTGGGTTTAGTCTTAAGGTGTGCTTTTTAAGAGCGTTACGCGTAATAACACCCCGACCGGAGTGACGTTAAAAGACGCATTTCCCTTTAATCGGGCACGATCGTATATACAACTCGACTGGCGTTCTCGACTGCCACGCATGTTCCTTGTATTTCTCGGTCGCCGCTTGCAGCATTCGCCAGAAAACAGCCGTACACTAGTTTCAACATATTGATTTTTCAACACCTTGCTAACCCTACTAAAAGCATTATGCGTGCCGACGCCAACACATGTATGTTTGTTTCCCTCGTTTCAGCTTCTCCAGGAATTTTCTGAGAAAATTCATGAGGTGGCTCGCTCGGCACTGGACGAGGTGGTGGATGGGTTCTTGAAGGCCAACGGCATCGTGGCCGACCACCGCATGACCTTTATGGAGCGGACGAGTCTCCGGTCGGAGTGCCGCCGCTTGACGCAGTTTCTCCGCCTGGTCGACTTCGTCGTGGTGGACACGCTGAGAGATCTGGTGCGTTAGTAGGGTTCAGGGCCTCGTGTGCGCAGCCGTGGATAAAAAGGAGAATCCCTTAGTTCGGCAGTTTCAGTTTTCAGACCCCACCAAAGCTTCCCATGGCTGTTACTTTAGCAGGTCCGTACAATATGTTTGGATTTTTTTTTATATTTTAGGAATACCTTAAATGTCCTTACCCTTATATATAACTGAACAGAGTGGTATTTTAATATAGTAGGTGCCTCGGATTGCCTACCAGCCTACCAGGTGGCATCAACTGTTAATACGTACCTCGAAGTCGTTTTGTCTGTGCAATGGGTATTTTTTTAACTATTAGTAAGACATTAGTACTCTACTAGTAAGTCATTAATACTATTGGTAAGTCATTTATACTATTAGTAAGTCATAATTACTACGTGTTAGTAAGTCATTGGTAGTATTAGTAATTCATTTGTACTATCAGTAAGTCAAAAACTGATGTACAATGCCAAGGCCTAGGTACATATCGAAAAATTGCGTTAAACACAAATGCCATTTGGCAAAAAAAACAAAAGGGCGACGAGTACCCCCCCTTCGTATCACGCCTCACCAGCAGATTTCTATAGCAGACCCCCTTCTTCTCTCACAATCGGAGCAACACATGTTTACGGGATCCAGAACGTTTATGTACGTCGTCGTCTCGCACCCTTTGGTCAGCGGCGACAAGACCTTGTGCCTGGGCACCAGTCGGAACGCGCTCGTCGTGTTTCCATCGGCGATCAAACAGAGCTATATGCATACACCAATTTTTTACCCTACTGCCCGATCGACGGTGCTTGCCGCCCGTGACTATCATGCCCCCACCCCCCTTCCCCCCGTACTGTATCACCCGGGGGTAATAAGATAACACCCCCCCCCCTCGGACGCTTGTTTTGAAGCCGGTTTTCTCGAGAACGGGGAAGGTGCAAATGCCGAGCGAGGCATGCGTCTTACGGAAAGGCGTTCGACGACGAGATTTTTTTTTCCAGAGCCACCAGCTTCGTTGTTGTACGTATGCCCCCCCCTCTAAGGCGTGGCCCCTCGAAGGCGTGACCCCTCTATGGCATGGCCCCTCTAAGGCATGGGCCCCTCTAAGGCATGGACCCTCTAAGGCATGGATGGCCCCTTTAAGGCATGGCCCCTCTAAGGGCCATTCTTATCGGAGCGACGAATTTCCAAAAATTGCTGTATGTTTTTCGCGCAATTTTCTGTATTTCCCTTTTTTCCCTTTTTTTGTTTTCCAAATAGTGAAATACGAAGCCTTCCAAACATTTTCCCCTCTGAAGAATTTCCAAAGTTTTTTTTTTTTCCCTGTTCTTCCTGTTCTTCCTGTTTTTTCTTGGAAAAAAATGTTGGAATTTTTGGGAAAACGTTGATCGATAAGAATGGCCCTAAGGCATGTTTTGGAGAAAATCGACTGTAAAATCAATCCCACCCCCCCCCCCCCCCCCCCCCCCCCCATCACGCCTCCCTCGTGTTTTTTTATGTATCCTACAATAGGTTCTGGGGTCAGTTGCTGAGGCGGCGCGGCTCGTTGCTCCCCGGGACATTCTGATTGTTGATAATCAGCCTAGCGGCGAAACGGCTGGTCCTGCCTCGACAACGGCGGGGGGGGCCGGGGGGGGGGGGGGGGGGGGGGGGGGGGGGCGTGGTTGCCGGCACCCTCCCCGATAGCACTGCGAGGGTCGCGGAAAAAGCTGCTAGAGGGAAGTCTGCAGGCGGCGGCGGAGGCGGTGGCATTCGTGGCACGGGGGAGGTGGGGGCGGCGGCAGCGGCGGCGGCGTCTTCGCGAGACCAAGTGCCGCTGTTCAGGTTCGTCCAGAAAAGTGTTTTTTTGTTACGGTGTAGTTTGTTTTTTTTTACGATTAATTGGTTGTTGTTTTTTCTTCTTCTCGTTATCCAATCTCTGAAAAAAAACAAAAGAAACAAAAAAAAACAGTACGTGATCACAAGACAGGCTCTAATAAAACTCTGATATGCTATACGTTGTGTTTCTTATACTGCTGGTTTTTGTTTGTTTTCAAAGCCTTTGTTGTTCAGGCCATGATTTGTCCTCACGAACAAACCCAGGGTTCAGAGTGTGAAACGCTTGTGAGGCGGTGGAGATAAGGCGGGGTGGAGATAGATGTTTCCGTCACAGTCACACCCTACGTACCTACCGTCATTCGCGGACAAACACACACACGCGCGAGGACGGAGGAGAGCCTATTCGTAATGAACATTTGGTCATACGATGTGTTTGGAGTGTTTTGCTTCAACGCCATAAATCTCACGCCCGTTGAGCATCTTACCGGCGTACGTTGCGACGCCCTCCCCGCACCCTTCCGCACCTCGCTAAACCTGCTTCTGCCCTGGTGACAGAATTTCGGTCAATTTTGCCGACGAGGGGGAGCTGGTAGTGTCTCCCACTGCAGAAGACATCGCGGAGAGCTTTCGAGGTACATAACGACATAATATTTTGGTATATGCGTCTTGGGTTTTAGGGTCCCCTGTGACATGTACTAATGTAACGTTTGCCTCGTGAAAGGAAAGTATTGTGTTTGTACGAACTATATGCTCCGCACTAGCGGAGAGGCCACAAGGTTTTGAGCCCCGTTACGTCCGGGTGGGCCAATGTAATAAGAGTAATTAGAACCCATGATGGGGCCAAAAACCAAAAAACTATACATCCCCCCTAATGCGTACACGCCGTATTTGGTCCTGATTTCTATGTTTCCCCGTAATGTTAACATAGTGTCATCCGTGCAAACAGAGCAAGTGGTGCGTTTACAGCCTGTACGGTGTAACCCCCAACAAACAACACCGCAAAGCACATTGAATTGCCTCGCAACATTATCTTCAACCGAGGTGAAGATGCTACGTGCGAGCATATTACGCGTGACCTCTACCCTCCGCCGCGGATATCAAATCCTACGGTAGATTCCGCACGCCAAGAAATAACAAAAACAAAAAAACATGTCGCCAGTTTCGGCAAGCCTATACCTGTATGACGCAAACATCTCACCACGCTTGGCTTGTGGTGCGGGCCTGCGTGACCTCCACGACTAAGCTGGGGATTGCACGTTAATATTTCGTGCTCCGAAACCTGCAGTACTGGCTTTCTGCCCATTTTTTTCTGTTAGGAATGTTTTTGACTGCGGCAAGTTCTCGACGGGATGCCTTACCCGGGGACACAAACGACGCTCACCCGTCCAGCTGGCGTCTTTGATGGTCGAGCCAGCTTGTCCGATACTCTACTGTAGTGTGTAGTCTGCTATATGTATACCTGGTATATTCCAGTCCTTATAAAAATGTAACAAAAGACGCTTCATCTGTGAGATCGACGATTTCGTAAAAAAAATCATACCTGAGCGTTGTGAGGTTTGCGAGATTTTTGGGAGGTTTGGGGGGTTTGGGAGATTTGCTGGGTTTGAGGATTACGCATATATATACGAAGTATATCCATACATTTTACTGCAAGCTGCGCGTGATGTTTCGATCGCGCGGTCTGAGCTACGGACCTCGTGGTCGTCGATTCCTTCCACTGCTTGTTGTTTTCGTCGATACAAAAAAACAGGGGTTCTGGCCGCCTCCATCGAAGTGATCGGGATTCCTAAGCGGGTTTTGACAAGCCCCGACCTGGCCGCGTACGTGATGTCGGAGGGGGACGACGGTGAAGAAGGCGGCCGGGCTGAGGCAAGAAACGAAAAAATAAAAGTAAAATATCGTCTCCTAGGATAGGGCATCAACCTCGCTCGAGCCTTTGGTGCCTACCGCACGCACACGACAGACGCTGCGAGGCTTCGAGATTGTTGTGACGCCGACCCAACCTCCTCCTCCTCCTCCTCCTCCTCCTCCTCCTCCTCCCATCGGTTTGTACCTTTTCACGATATTGTAACGTTTCACGACATTTTTGTTTCAATATGTCACGATATTTTTACCGTTTCACGACATTTTTGCCGTTTCGCGATGTTTTACGGTTTCATGATCTTATTCCGTATCACTTTATTTAACGGTTTCACGATAAATTCACCGTTTCCCGATAGTTTACCGCTTCACGACATATAATTATGCCGTTCCATGATATTTTACCGTTTCACGCTTTTTTTTCCCCCGTTTCACGACCCATGCCTGAAGGTGGGGGTGCAGGACATGGTTCGCCAGGACGACCGTTTCGACCATGTATCCGGCAAGATTTTCAAGGGCCTGCAGACAGCGTTCGAGCAGGTGCGCAGTCCCCCTGCATGGCTGTCGGCGTTTGGCAGGGAGGTCAGGAAAGTATCGGTTTGTTTGTCGGTGCCCTTGTTTGGGCTCGCTTGCGAGCTTGATAACGGAGTCTTCTGCAGAGCGAATGGTTGGACGATTGGATGGGGTGTACTTGAACCACCGATTTTTTATATATATATTTATAACCTCCAGTGGATTGGTAAACCTACAGCTTAAGGTCACCAAACATCCAAATTAAAAACGATCGTGTCGTGTACCAATTTTGTCCGCTCGAGTTTGGTAGAGGAGCTTGACCCTCTCCCAGGCATGTTTTTTTTCCCGAGGAAGAGGTTTTCTCTAAGTAGTGCTGCACCAGCCGATATATACCGCCAAAATACCTCTGAACAAAAACAAAACTACGCAGTCCCTCGCGCGCACTTCTTTCTTCCTTGTTTTTTTTTTTCACGACGCGGGTTGTTTTGTTTTGTTTTTTGTGTGTTTTACCCTCGCCGTCCTATCCAACCCGATCCAAGGTCGAGGACTACATCCAGGTGTTCGAACCCTACCGGGAGACCTACAAAGCCAACAACGAGCACATGACGATGGTGAAGGCCACGTATGCCAACAGCTCCCTGCAGGAGTTCCGCGACGCCGTGGACAAGTACAAGGGTATGACGGACGACTTCGAGGCCATCCCATCGTGCGCCACGGTAGGAAGGAAGCATTGCGCACGTACCGTATGTAGAGGGAGAGTACGAGTTGGGTTTACAGGGAAAATGAAGCGTGCTTAATTTTGTGCCTTCCAGGGGGGGTACGAGTACAAGGGTATGACCGTGATTATAGTACGTATAGGAGCTCTATATTAAACGCACCCACCCGAAAACTGATCTTTTTAGAAATGTCAAAAATGCAACCCTATTCGTAGGTATATCAGGGGGAAAAAAATAGTAAAAAGCAAATATTTCGGGGGGGGGCATACGAAGTAAATAAGGGACCTATGGTACACACATACGAAGTATATACCTATTTTCACTGACAAAATTTGGCCCTATTTAATTAGATGTCCCCCGTCATAGGCCTGTAAGGAATATACCACTCCGTCCCAAAATATAAGCACGGTTAGTACACTGATATGTAATAAAAACGGTTCTTGTATTTCGGTACAGAATGGTAAGTATTTTCCTCAGATTACAAAAAAAAAAAAAAAGTGCGATGTGCCCCTATTGCTGATGTTGACCTCGTTCATCGTATTAGGCAGAGTGGGGGGCGCGTGGGGCGGGGGGCGGGGGGCGGGGGAGGGTGGGGATCATGACCGCTACATATGATAAAAAGTCATTGCTGGACTTCGAATTTTCGGAGGGACGTTTCCTGAGGAAACAGCAGGTTTTAGAGCCCTCCGTGAGAGAGGGTACATACATGGGTCCATGGTGCTCGTGCGGCAAAATAAAGCAACCACGGCAACATGCATTGCGTAGTAGCTGCGGTCGACAGCTTTTCGGTGCTACGTATAGGCGATGCTTAACGCTCAGCTACAAGAGTAAACGTACGGGCTACTTACGTGAAGGGAAGAGAGTCGCACGTGATGAGGTGTATCTTGTACGTCCCGATGACAACTCCGCTCCCAATCCGTAAAAAAAAAAAAAAACAACAACAACAACAACAGGCTTACCAGATTCCCGCTAGAACACGTTAAAAAACAAAGCTCACTTGCCAAAACCTGGCTATACGTACAGGAATCCTGCATAGCCCCGCGACCTTCTAAGTTATGGTGATATTGTGAGCGCATGCTTCGCCTGGACACCCTCCCCTACCCCTGCTCCTCCCCCTTTGGCCATTTTGCCGTCTATTTTTTTGCGTGTTTGTATTTTGTCGATAAAGGTGGGCATCATGGAGGTGGACAGCGAGCGGATGAGGTTGCGTCTTATGCCCAGTCCGGTGCAGTGCCTCAACGCGATCAAGGTGCGCCGGCAGGCAGCAAGCATTCAATGCAACCGTTTATATCATATTTTGTTTGTGGTTTTAGTATATGTTTACATGCAAGGAAGGCTTGTTCGCTTCCGTCGCCAACTGTTTCCAGATGAGCCTGAACCCTCGAAAGAGCTCTATATACTGATGCCGACCGGAGAATGACACATCACGACGCGACGACGGTGCCGCGTGAATTTGTGACGGTGCTTGGTTTGGACTTAATGGTGTTACGTAGTAATAATAGTTTTACTTTTATTTCGAAGACAGATATATATATATATATTATATTGCAGTGACAACAATAATTTACAGTGTCCTCTGCCCGTCCCGAAATAAGCTGTAGAACGCACGCCCTTCGTTGAGAAATATAGTTTGGCACAAGAGGGACACATATATACATCATTAGTGTGGATAGAGGTGGATGACATTGATTAATTAACTACGTGAACTATAGTGTGGATTCATTAACTTCGCGAAAGGGGGAGAACAACACCCTTACGCATACCGTTGTGCGGTGCGACGAGATTTTTGTTTTTTCTTCTTGTTCCGGTCTTACCCTGTCACTGCCGTAGAGCATGTAAACAATAAACGACAAACTCCGTCGAGACGAAGCCTGGGTCCAGTGCACTATTGTTTTTTTTCGTGGAAGTCACCGGAAGTTTCCATGGAAGCTTCCACGGCTTCCATGGAATATTCCACCACTTCCACGGAAGCCTCCATGGAAGTCATGGAAACTTCCAGCGTGGAAACCTCCATGCAAGTTTCCAAACACCCTGTCACGGCCGTTGAGTATGTAAACAATAAACGACAGAGTCCGACGAGAGGTTACAAGGCTAAACGATCGGTTTTTGGCCATCAAAATATTTTCAAGAATGTTACCTGGTACACTCCAGCCAACAATTCCCCGACACTCACAAAATATAGGTAAGCGCTGCCAAGCTTCAGGACCGATTATATACCACGGCAGGTTATTGTATCCCGGAAAGTGTCGTTACTCTAATCCATACCTGGTCATTGTTTTTTTTGCGTAACGATCCGTCACACAAAAACAACTCAGCAACGTACACCAGGTACACAGTACGTTCGTATACAGCTGACCTTCTTTTACATCGATGGATGATGCTGTTGTGCTGTTTTTCGTGGGAAACCGGGTACTGCTGTATACGGGCAACGCAGGGCTAGCTAGCGCCACGGGCGGAGCCGTGGCCGTACCGCTAGTTGAAAACCAAACGCCCCACCACCCGATGTATGATATGGCGTACAGGAACTTGTGCCTGAGCTGCTGGAGGCGGGAAGCGGGGCCCTTCTGGACGAGCTGGACGCCATTATCCCCCACGTCTCGGGGGGCAGCGCTACCGTGGAAGACTTCGTCGCAAAGAAGAAAGCCGTCGGCGCCGCGCACCAGGACAACCCCCGACACGTTCAGGCAAGCAAAAACAAACACAAAAAAAACAAAAAACAAAAAAAAACATTCTCCCGTTCTGCTACATATTATACCCAGCTTAAAAGGGGGCTAGTGAAAACGAAGGTAAAACACATCCACAAGTTATGCTAACGTAAAGGGGACTATTAATAGTTAACCCCTTCTGGAAAACTGCAACCCCCTGTTTGTAGGGCTGGGCTGTTCACGGGCCGCGTCAATACTCGCGGGTCGGTTCGGGTCGGACCATCTAACCCGACCCGATCCGACCCGGCTCGACCCGTGAGATTTCGAATACCTCCTGACCCGACCTGATCAGACCCGACTCATGAACAACCGTTTTTTTATGTATACTACCTGGAAATATTGTGGGACGCATTTTTTCGTAGTGTACTGGTACCTACAGTGAATAAGGGGCCAAGCCGGTGTAAAAGGGGTTATTTATCACCGCAAAAATTGACCCAACTCCTATTTTCAAGCACGGGCATAGCCTGTTCGCAAAATGTGGTTTGACCTCTGAAAAGGATCGAGCATATACCGTTATGTACCTAAATATAAAGACCGTTTGGATTGATTCTTCATACAAAAATGGTTATTATATTTCGGGACAGAATGGTAGACTATTCTAGAGGTCTACTGTACATTAGCGAGGCCGGCCACAGCAGTTCACTGATCGGTTGGTCGAAGAAATAACGAAATAAAGAACACAGTTTGGCTCACTTTTCGGGGGGGGGGGACGCTACACTAAAAGTAGTAGTATCAGGTATGTAGTAGTAGTACCAGGTATGCTCTCGGAGTTCAGCAAGCAATGGTGTCACAACAAGATTACAAGGGCTTGCTCAGATCACTGTACGTAGGCGTTTCTTATTGTCGGGCTCGTCCGTGCTGTATTATCGAACATAGCTCCTTCCATGTTTCTGGAGAACATTGGATTTGTGGATGTTATGTGGTATATTACTGGAAGAACAATCGCTGCACATTGCAAATTTGTCAGATGGGCAAAGGGAATAATAACGCATGCATAAAATGTATCATCGATCCCTCGCACACCCTATATATATATGCGCCCGACCACCGCAGGCCCGCCAGCGGCTACGCGACATGGCGGCCATGATGAACGATTACTCTTGGAAAGTGTCGGAGGCGCAGAGGGCGAACCTGATCATGGTGGAAGAGAACATGACGGCGCTAGAAAACGGCGTTCAGGTTCGTAAAGCGGGGGGGGGGGGGGTTCGACGTTTTGTTTTTGTTCCTTGGTGACGCCGTTCAGGAAACGTACGCCATTTAATTTGTATCGTGATTATCGTGATCCTTGCCATCAGACAATGATGTGGTTAATAGATTAATAGTCGTCGCATGAGCTTCAGCGTTGATCACTTATAGCACTCCGAAACAAGATGACCACGAAGACCACGGAAACAAAAAAGAGCCCTCTGCAATTGAGCTCGAGATGGTATCAGTAGTTGTATAACGTGAGGAGAAGCAGGAATAGAGATGCAGACGTAGACGGCGTTCAAGCAGGGGGGTTGGGGGTTCCATTTTTTTTAACACGTCGGACAGATCACGATCTACATAGATCATCTAGTTCCTAGCCGGCCGTTATGATACGCTGTTAAGGATATGTGTAGTACGGATCCAACCCACGAAACATGCCCCTAGATCACGCAGATTGTGCGGCTCCCTCCCACCCGGCAACATGAGCTAGATCATACAGATCATACAGATCATACAGATCATACAGATCATACAGATCATACAGATCATACAGATCATACAGATCATACAGATCATACAGATCATACAGATCATACAGATCATACAGATTATACAAATCATACAGATCATGCAGATCATGCAGATCATACAGATCATACAGATCATACAGACCATACAGATCATACAGATCATACAGATCATACAGATCATACAGATCTAGATCATCGTGTGGGAATCGGTGGTAAATCGGACGTGTGAATTTTGGTTTATTTGGTGACACCAGGCAACTAGCGCTCTTCGATAGCGCTCTTCGATAGTTGTAGAGCGTGGCGGAATGGTTAGGAATGAGGATGATGGTGTGAGATGCACCACACCGTGCAGTTTACACCAGTGCGGACGTAAGAAGTGGCGCATACAATAAAATGGTGCAAGCGAAACCGGTTCCATGATAATTCAGTCGAAAACCCAGAAAAATGCTTCCACACAACAGTGCTGTTACTTGGATTTCTTTAAAACGCGCACAAGGTGGGTACTGATATGCGTTTCCCCTCAGATACGTACCCGTATGGAAAAAGGATACGGATGTGTTTTTGCTTAGGTGTGTTGTTTTTTGTGTCGTACGTACAGGAGAGAAGGTGGGTTGTCCGTGTGCAGACACTACAGAAGCGACAGGAGAGAGCAAGCAAACAGCACAGAGAGAAACAAATGCCTGGCGTTCGGTCTCACCTTACTGTGCTGCTGCTGCTGCTGCTGCTGCTGCTGCTGCTGCTGTACGCAAAATAATGTATTTCGTGGGGTAGAAACGCCGCCGGTTGTATGGGCAATGGACAAAACTCTGATCGTGTTTCCGCATTGTGATAGCACGCGGTAAAAAGTCCTCAGCTACGGCAGAGATTCCTGTTGTAACATTGCGTCGTAGGTTAAATCGTATATAGTTTGGGATCAATGAGGCCTCCTGCTGCGATCAGCCGGAGACGCTCAGACGCTCACCCAGGGTTACTACTCCCGCGTTGATTGCCTAGCAATCAACGCGGCACCTCGTCGCAGAGAGTAGGTACCCCGGTAAAATAAACACTAACAAAACTGATGTCGTTGTCGACGGTACAACCTCGCTACCAACGATGGGCGGGCGGGATGGTCTGTTTTTCTCCTAGCCTCTTTCTACTTTGTCGTGCTGTTGTAGAGCTGCGATATCGCTCACGGAGTGATACTCAATCACTGTCTCCCAGTACAACAAAAAGGCTTTTCTGAAAAGGGGTTCTGCCCTGCGGGCTTCGCCTCTTTTCTGTGTCAGATTACTGTTGTAACATTGCGTCGTAGGTTAAATCGTATATAGTTTGGGATCAATGAGGCCTCTCTGCTGCGGCATGAGATCACACCCATACTTGTTGACCTTTCTCTTATCTCAGTGACGTCGCTCGTTTGACTCTTATCCTTTCTGCGGGTTCTTTCTCTTCCTTATTGTCCCCAAACTTCTAGCCTAGCTGCATATGGGTTCTGCTACCGTTGGTTGTCCCGTGGGAAAGTCGTGTACGAGTTTTCGAGCCCCTCCGACAGTGATATGGCGCTTAGGTAAGCCATTGGAGTGTGAGGCCCCCGGGAACGCGTCTAGTCGGTGTGGAGCCTTTCGGGACGTGTCTTCGTTCGGTTCTTCCGGAACTAGCATACGCTCACTTCGTCCTTGAAGGGCACAGAGGCTATACCCCTACCTCCAAGCGTGAGTTTTGTGCTCTACATACATAAATCACCCCAAAACCCTCTTGTTTTCCCCGAATATACGGCAAAACAGGTGGCGGAGTCTATGGAGGAGGAGGAAACTCGGCGTTTCGCAGAGACGATCCGCGAGGAGGTAAGAAGAGAAAAACGGAGAAGGTTGCTCCGATTTGACCGCTAAAATTGATGAACACAACCTCTACTACTACTTGTACACACGTCCCTCACACTCTAGTTTTACTGCACGCTATTCCGAACAATATTTCTCAAGCGCGTGCGTCACTTTCTACGACGTAAACAGCCGCTACTGCTGTGCTTGATTGCTTTTTAAGTGGGCTGTGCCGTACGACAGCACGCCCAATACCTACGTACGTACCAAGGTGTGAAGTTGCCTTCAGCGGACCCCGTCAGTTTCGGGCCGAAGCGGTGGGAAAATCGTGCCGTCCTGGTTATTTGTTCGAGTGTGGATGGCCCCGCCTGCCGCAAACATCCCGACCATCCATACCACACAACTTTCCAGCTACGTTATATACTACTGGTGTAGACGCAACGTTTTCTCTCTTACATATATATATCAGTCCGAATACGAGCTATGCAAAATCAGAGCTGTTCACAGGTCGGTTCTATCCTCCCTCGTGGGTCAAGTCGGGTCAGGTAAGGGTGACCAGACCCGATCCGTGAGAATTTGAAAACCTCCTGTCCCAACCCGACCCGACCCGACCCGACCCGACCCGGCCCGACCCGGCCCGACCCGGTCCGGTCCGACCCGGTCCGACCCGCTCCGGTCCGGTCCGGTCCGGTCCGGCCCGGCCCGGTCCGGCCCGACCCGACCCGACCCGTGAGACTTTCGAAATGTGTATGAACCGACCCGCGGGTAGAGAGGGTCGTGATCCATGAAGAGCACTAAAATCAAATGAGGCGGCGGCGCGGTGGGAAACAGGTGCCCAAGCTGGCGAAGAAGATAGCCCAAGTGAGAGAGCACTTGGACAACAGCCTCATCGCCAGCCTCGACACGCCGTCGGAGAAGGCTCTGGAGTTCCTCGAACAGGAGGAGGAGAAGCTTAACCAGCACAAGGACCGCTCCACCAAGCTGATGGAATACCAGGTGTGAAAAAGCGTGTGGCGGACGCTCAAGCTTGTTGCTCTAGCGTACGCTGCGAGGATTGGGGGGGGGAGGGGGGGGTGGGGGGGGTTACTCATGTCACGCATGGCCGTTGTCAATATGGCCATGGACCATCGAACCCCTGCAACACCCGGACGGAGCACGTCGGGGTTTTGCCCACCAGGCAGACATGGGGGGGGAGGGGGGGTGGGTGTACTCATGTCGTGCACGGTCGTAGTTGTATGATAATAGACCCTCGCACCCCTACAATTCCGGGACGGAGCACGTCGGGTTTTCACCAACCTGGCAAACGGGGGGGGGGGGGGGGTCCTGCACCGGTCGTACGGTATTGCAGGAGATAGTCAAACGGGCGAGGAAAAGACGGCCATTTTTAACGTAGGGAACGGCACCGGTATGGCCCTCGAATATGTGTCGCGCATTGACATCCACGCCAATTGAAGAAGAAGCGCTAAATAGGCAGCCGCTGTTGGTCCTATTCCAGTCTCCCTCCTCTCTCCTCTCTTCGGTATGGTGGTTTCAATAATGTCCACACACCAGTAGTACACATCGCAAGCGTGCGGTGTACAAACAGCAGCCGCGCTTGGTTATCAAGCTCTTGCCTTCGTGATAGGTCTTGCTTGCTCAAGCTGTACGTGGGTGCGTATATCATACGACGTTGCTTCGGTATGATATGATGTTAAACATGAACTAAATTTAGTTGAGGTTCGAAATGATGATGATGATGATGGAAATGTTGTCGACCCTGGGCCATCGGGATAGCGACCGACCGGCCGTCAACTGAACTTAAATGAACTTTTACATCTAAACTAATTTCCTTCCATCTACCTCACTGTCTGTCTGTCTGTCTGTCTGTCTGTCTGTCTGTCTGTCTGTCTGTCTGCCTGTCTGTCTGTCTGTCTGTCTGTCTGTCTGTCGCACGTTTGTAGACTTTGCTGGGGCAAAACGTGGACGAGATCGACAACCTTGACGACGTTGTATCGGACCTCACCCTCAAGGTGACACCAAAGTCGAGTCGTTGTTTTTTATATTTCGTGTTGTTTTTAGTTTTTACGGTATGTTTTATGTTATGCTCCACAAGTAGGATTTGACGGGGGGTGAAATGCGCTTTTGAACGCGCGAAATGCGCATGCACACCGTATGATATCACACGGGTGATAAGATAACACACAGGTGTGGAGAATAAGTCTGCTAGGTTGGACCTGCGTCAAGTATTCTTGGGTTTAAGCCCTCCCTATAGTCATACGCCTACGACCACGCACAACATGTATACATCCACCTCCCGTTTATTCTGGTCATGTTTTCACGCTTGTGCAATCAATGCTACGTACGGAGCAATGCTTTGTTTTCTTCTCTGTGTTAACCCCCCCCCCTCCGAGGGTCTATGGCCATACGACTACGGCCATGCATGACATGAGTGCACTCTTCTCCGCCCCGCCCTCACCTCTGTGTACCCTGCCTGTTTCGCGCGGGAACACAGAAACGGCTGTGGACGGGCGTGAAAGCCTGGACGGAGTTAACGGAGACCTGGCTGCAAACCCCTTTCACAGAGATAGACGCCGGCATTTTGGAAAAGAACGTGACACTGTATCAGCGGATGTGCCACCAAGCCATCAAAGGGCTTCCCTCTAATCCGGTCGCCAAGAGGCTAAAGGCGAGGGAGATAATGGTTCAGATATTTCGGGGTGGCATAGGAGAAATCCCCCTCCTCGAGAGTCTCGCAAGAAAGGGTAAAAGTGTTGCGTACGCGCTCGAATCTCGCAAGGAAATGTTACACGCTTCGAACCTCCCAAGACAAAGGCTACGCTTTAAATGTCGCAAGAAAATGTCCAACAACATAATTTGAACATAACTCAGGAGGCTACGTTAAAGCGAGAGGATATGCTTCAGATCTCGCTGCATAGCATGTAGCATAGCATGCCCCTCATGAAACCGTATGCTGAGAGATCATGAGGAACATAATCCAGTCATCACAAAAGAAGCAAAAATACCAGGGCTGTCTTCGGCATGAAATGCTGGTACGGTAAATCACGGCATGGTTACTCGCGATTATGGTATTTCTACGGCACGCTTCTATAGTAAAAGAAACCCACGGCAGTCGCGGTACAGCAGTAATCAGAAATCACGGCAATTTGCTCGACACGCTTCCGCGGTGAGCGAAAACCACGGTGATTCACGGAATCGCGGCATTTACCACCAGCCGTGGTTTAATCGCGGTAATTTTACCGGTAATTTTACCGCGGTAAAATTACCGCGGTAAACTTACCGAGGACAGCCCTGAAAAATACGAAAGAATGTGTCCAGATCCGCAGCACCACATGCCTCGCGAACGTCTCGAATCTCGCAAGAAAAGTTAAAAACACGAGGAGCAGAATCCAGTCGCCCAAGAGATGTTGAAGGCGAGAGGGCGTTTCAGATTCGCACGGTAGCACAACGATGTTACTCATGAAACGCTTGAATCTCGCAAGAAAAATGTTTACACGTGTTTTTGGATACTTACTGAGCCAAAACAATGAGTAACGGCATTCATGGGAAGGGGGGAGGGGTGAAAATGGGACAGCGGTCAGCTTGAACCAGCCTGTATACATATTTTTTCAATATCACGTTTCCATTTTGTTGACTTTCATCATTATTAAAAAACTTAAAACAAACAAACAGGACGATGTGGACCACTTCAGCCCCGTCCTCCCAGTGGTGGTAAACCTCCGCAACCAGGGGCTGCAGGCAAGGCACTGGGACCAGATCCACGAGATGATCGGGTTCGAGATTAAGGGAAAGCCGGAGATCACCCTGGGAGAGCTGATCGACAAGAAGGTCACGACCTTCCACGAGGAGATCACGAGCGTCGCGACCTCCGCGGTGCAGGAGGGGGTGCTGGAAGAGATGATGGAGAAGGTTTCAGCCATGTGGTCCAAGACCGAGTTCGAGGTAGGCCCGCCTCCATATAGTTATGTTGTAGCATTGCGTCGTACGTAGGTTAAATCGTATACCTGGTATAGTTTTGTGATCAGTGAGGCCTCCTGCTTACACGGCTCTCACGCAGCGACCTGATGAATAGGTATATTTTAAAAAAATAAAAACGACGGGCAGAGACCACGAGCTAATAATAGATCATCTACCACTCACTGTAGACCCTAACCTTCCTTAGCGAAATGTTGTGCGGGATATGTATAACATACGTACGTGGCAACAGGCTCAACCCGCGAAAGGGGTCCCCTGCGTAGATCATGCAGCTTACACGGCTCTCACGCGGCAACAGGGTGAGTTTCAACGGTTAGATCATACAGATCATGACCGTATCTATCTGCCCTGATAAGGTCGATTACGGGAGACCCTAGTGAATAGGGGACCTGCGACACACAAACACACACACACAAAAAAACTATAACACCAGGTATGTTTCCCCTTTTTTACTAACACTATTTGGTCCCTATTTGAACCTGCGACACATACACAAACAAAACTATATATTTTCCCTTTTTTTACCAACAATATTTGGTCCTATTTACTAGTGTTTACTATGGCCCTCCGTAACAGATCATTAGGTGAGAATATTTGGTCGGTCAGCAGTGTGAAAAGGCGTGAGTGAGAGAGTGCCGCCCACTCAGCGACTGGCGCCAACAGGGTTAACCGTTTCCATTGCCCCAGGCCAGTCCTTCTCATAATGGCACGGCAGAAATAGTGTCCCCCCCCCATCCTTCCTCGCCAAGAGGAGGTTACCGTTACACTCAAAGAACGCCTTCCAAGCCCCTTACTGGACTGATACATCGTGCCCTTCGAAGGTGAAAACTAATGTATGTCTTGAATTATTAATAGCATGGATTAATTCACATTAATGAATACGTATCGTCTTCTTCTTCTTCTCATTTTTGTTTTTAATAAAAATCCTCCCTCAGGTGAAAAACTACAAGGAGGTCAAGGACCTGTACATACTGGGCGACACGTCGGAGGTGGTCTCGAACCTGGACGACTCGCTGGTGACCATCAACACGGTCCTGAGCAGCCGATACGTGGGCGGCATCCGAGGCATGGTGGACGACTGGCGCGGCAAGCTCGTTACCCTCCAGGTGCCCTTGACAACACCGACAACGGTTTTGCCCTTCTCGAATATTATTTTCCCTCTTTCGCTAAATTAATTAATCCACACTAGATCAAGTTGTTAATTCATTAATTAATTTCAATTGCCCCCATCCACACTACGTATTGTATACCTGGTATATAAATATGAAACCAAGTACCAACCCACACCCACCCACCCACCCACCCACCCACTCACCCATGTTACATTAATTAATGTACGTACTGGCACACCGTAGCAAACAACGACATCTTTCTCATACGTTTATACACTGCAGCAACATTTCGTCGCCGCCTTACCTCGTATATGTAGTTTGGGAGTAATGAGGCCTACCTCTCTGCTTCGGTCAGCCGGAGACACAATCTCATCCAGGGCTTCGTACTACCTCTACCCCCGCGTTGGTTCGACGAACAATCAACGCGGCGGCACCTCGTCGCATAGAGTAGTTACCCCCGGCAAAATAAACACTACAAAAGAGGCGTGAGTTTTCCCGCGGGGGTGCTATCGTTTT